>JAEVFN010000009.1:2843617-3368776 GCA_030449075.1 Murraya paniculata
ATTTTTAAAGCTAAAATTTTATCCTAAACTATTGATGGGATAATACACTTAATTTAAATTGTAATATTTATAATAATACATAATTAAAATAATTACAATAAATAAATAATCTTTTTTGTGTATTATTATAATATTGCAATTTTTTGTTTAACTATGAATTATAATATTATTTTAAATTTAAATATTTAATCATATTGTTATTAAAATAATTTTTATATAATTTATAGTAAAATTTAAACAAATTGACAATATAATTGTAAACTGTAACATTATAATATATGTTATTATATATAAAAATATTTTAATTTATATTAAGTGAGTTTTCATTTGTATAATTCAATTAAACTATGATTAAATAAATATTTATTTATTTTAAATTAACTTTAATAATTACAATATTATTTTATTGCTACATTCCAATTTAATCATGAATTACACCAAACACAAGAGATTATTATATGATGAGCCTTTAAGACTTGTTTAAGTATGCTCACTCTCATGATTCTCACATTCAGGATCATATTTTCAATATATCTATAAACTCTTGTCTCAAGTCTTAATATAAAAGAAGAATTTTTTCATTAGTAAAAGAAGGATATATTTCATAAAAATAATAACATGTAAAGGATACAAAGCAAAACTAAATTAGAAAATTAGGAAGTTTTGCCAAAAGCTAAAGATGTACTATAGATACTTTCTAAACTGATGTTTAATTTATGCTTTTCTTCTTCACAATATTCTTTTATTCTACCTCTAACATATTCTACAATCAGTAGTGTTTCATTGGCCGGTTGCTGATAGGGATGGCAATGGGTAAGCTCGAGTCCAACCCAATTACTAAAATTGAAGGTACAACTAAAAAAAAAATCCCAATTATTTGCTTTTCGAGTCAGATCAGGCCCAATTCAGGTCAAGGTCGGGTCGGGTTCTTTTTTGAGCCTACACAGTGCTTTCTCTATCACCTTAAATAATTTACTTTGTTTATCTGATTTTACTTTGTTTGTCCGATTTTACCTTGTTTTGACAATAATGTAAAACAAAATTGCTTTGTTCTAGAACCATTATATGTCGATAATTTTTCATAAAAACGAAAATTAAAACTCATGTCTTATACAAATAAAAACACACAATTCCATAATTCAATTCCATAAGCCAACATTAAAAAAAAATTCATAATTTTTCCCGTCTGCATTGCACCCCATTCTCTCAATATATGATGTCAGGAGATACAGGAATGAAGGATATAGAGGATTGCATCTTGGTGCAATTAGGATGAGGCTCCAACCTTTATTTCTTGTAGGCAAAAATGTCACTTGGTGACATGACAACACTCAAGAGTTACGTTTGAAACTAGACCACAATCGCGAGTTGCTTCATCAGCTGGAACCCAAGAGCAGTCAACAAGACAACAAGAGCAACAACAAGATCAACTAGTGGAAAAACAGGCAGAAGAATGGAAACCAGAGTAGAAAGCCCATATGCTCCAAAATCCAGACCCTTCTGGAATATAAACAATGTAAGTTAAAAGACAAGAATGTACGCTAAGGAATCTACTTTACATCTCATTTAATTATTTTATAGTAGGTCCTTATCTCTGAGGGATCTACTTTACGTTACACATTTACTTTATGTCACATCATATTTTATTATTGGATTGTGTTCGGTTTGATTTTGATCCGAACCGAACCGAGCCGATAAACCGATCGGTTTTGTTCAATTTAATTAAAAATATGAAAGGCAAAAATCAAAATCAATCCGGCAATTCCCATCTATTTTCTAAACCCTAATCGGCAATCCCTCAAATCTATCTCTCCCAGACTCACGGTCTCACTCTCACCAAACACGATTCAAGCTTTCAAGGTCAAGCATCCAGCGCCGTCACCACCGTCTACCGCCTCTTGTCTCTTTCCGTCATCTTCGCCAGCCGCCGCTTCTCACCTCATTCATCGTCGCCAGCCTGGCAGCCTCTCTCAGCCGTTGCTGTCGCACCGGTGAAGGTGAGTACTGAGTCGTATTCAATGTTTGTAGTTTTGAATTTATCTATCTCTTCTGGCATGTGCTGCATACGTAAGATTGGCATCACCTTGCAACAAATTCTAAGTGCTTTCTGATTTTTGCTTTTAAATTGGTGGGTGCTTAGATATTTATGAAGTTGCTTTCTTTACCAATACCTTCATTTCACTTTTCTAAGAAGAATAAATAATCATTAACACTTTTCTTTTTCCTTTCTCGGCCATCCATATAAAGACGTATTTCATATTTTGTAATAACAATTATAGGGTTTATTCTTTGATTAATTTGATATGCATGGTTGGTTTGATTATTGGAAGTAATTAACAATTTAATTGATTGGGGGCAAAAAATTAAAATGAAGCCTAGGTAGTTATTCACTGTGCGGTTACTAGTTAAACCGTAATGTCTGACCCGAGCCAAATCATATTTCAGAATCGGATGAAACATTTCAGACCGGTACAATTCTGAAATTTGGTTTGGTTTTGGTTCTATTTCTTAAGAACCGAGGGGTTTTGCTCCTGGACCGAACCGAACCATGTACTGTCCTCCCCTAGTTTTTACCAATTCGTAGCCTTGATTCAGGATTCCTCGTTTCCTCCTTCAAGCGATCCTTACTGTCCATTTGGTGGTCCTTATTCACACCCTAGAGGGATCGTTATTTCCCATCTGGTGGTCCTCACCCTCGAAGTAGTATGTTGAACAATTTTCCTATCAATAATGTTGATACATATATATTTCTTTTGTTAGTCAAATATTCGTTACTACTGAAAAATGATAGTATGACTTTGATAATAACACTTTCATTTTATAGTTATATAATTGGATCAATGGAGCTCAGCCCAAACTTGTCTTTAACTGAAGGGCCAACCGGGATTGGCTCCTTTTTGCCTCCTTATTCTAATTACTAATAGCTGACTGTGCCTTTGCCCACCAGGTGCTCGATCAAATATCTGAGCAAAAAAAAACATGGGCAAGAGAGGGCGAGACCGAAGAGCATCAAACTTGACATCTGTTTCTCATAAACACCTCTCACTTAGAGAAGAAAAGGCAGGGAAGAAGCTAGTCAACACTACGAACGTCAAGTCAAAATTGAAACTCGAACACTTGCAAAGACTTGCCGTGTGGGCAAGTAGTGAAACCTCTGTTCCTTCTTTGGCTGCACTTTTTGGACACCACTTGGCCTCTGCCAAAGAGGCCCTGGGATTGCAACCAGACCCCTCTTTGTTTTCTTGCCAAAGGTTTTGCCTAAACTTGATTGCTTTTATATGTACAACTTTTTGATATACAAGTTTGATCACCCAGTCCATGTGTATTATTGTGTTTTCATTGATTTCCGACTCAGTATGCTACTATATTTGTACTGTATACAAGTAATGCAATATAGACTAATGTACTTTCATAAAAGTTGCGTGCCTTCTATGTTGTTCTGCCTGCATTGTTTTGATTATCTTTATAATTTTAAATGAGTTTGATTGCAAGCTTCCAACGGTTACAGCTAGTTTAGAGGTTATTTGATGATTAGGTTTTATTATACATTACATAGATGATCATTAGTTTCTTTGAATCGGTTAGTGAATGTGTGCAGCATTGATTTTGTATTGCAACCATAACACTTGAACATGTATGCGAGCATGCAGACATACACACAAATCTGGTTTAATTTAGTTACTGGTCACTAGAAAACATATAACCACCTTCCCTATTAAAAGAAGAATAAAACATGTAAACTTGAGTCATGTTATTTCTTTTATATTTAGAATCGCCTTTTGTTTATGTTCTGAATTGGTTTTAGATACTGAATTAAGAAGATAGCTAGTATTGATGATCAGTAAAAGATATTGGATGTTCTATTGGCGATGCATTTCATTTATTTGGATGGAATTTAGGTAGAACTTGCACAGTGTATGTGTGTGTGTGTGTGTGTATTTATATTTAACTCTCAGGTGTTTTTTTTTTTTTTTTGATACTGCACTTAGTTGTGTGTTTATGTAATCCATCTCCCTTTTTGGCTTTTCTGTACAAAGTTCTATTCTTTGTTGATTCTTTGTTGGTGGATGACATTTTGTATGTAAATTGTCTAGTCATTCTGTCTTTTAGAGGATGTGATCAAAGAGGAGCATTTCCTCATCAATATGAAACATAATGGCTTTAGTTGGAAACATAATGAGTTTTAACTAGTTAATATCAATCCGTTGCTTTTATTCGGTGGCTGGCGTATTGTCACTTTAAAGAGCATTTAACATCGCTAGGAGATAATATCTATAGAAAGTTATAGGGTTCTTTCAAGACAATAAGATGCTATTTCGTTATGCTCTATTAAGTTCTATAACAAGATTCAAGAATTTAAGATGTCAAAGAGAGTTAGATTTAACATTGGTTGTAGTTATTTGAAATTTCAACTGTACTAGAGTACAAATGGATTAACGTTAATCCTCCTTAAACAGAATGACTTGTCATGACAGCTCTAAAATCCAATTGTTGAATTTTATATGGTGGCCCTGATTTGCTGAATACTTCTCACAGATGCGAGACGGTTCTTCAGCCTGGCTTTAACTGCACCATTCGAATCGAGAAAAACCAAGTGAAATCAAGATGTAGATGGAAGAAGCCTAAAACTTCTATGCAGAACAGAGTGGTTTACAAGTGCCATTTCTGTTCCTATCACAATCTTAAGAGAGGGACTCCCGTAGGGCACATGAAAGAGATATGCCCTGTGAAGGCAAAACCATCTTTGAAACCTCAATGTGGTAGTAAATCACCACTTAAAGGGCCTGCCAACACCACGGAGGACACGAGAAGCAATGATGAAGTTAGTAAGGTGGACGACGAAGCATTGCCATCAATATCCAAAAACAGTATAGAAACTCCTCCATTGAAAAGTAGAATTACTCTGGAGGGCAAAAAGAGGAGGAGAAAATCGGGAAATAAAAATTTAGCTGAATCTGAGAGTAACTTGGACATAGCTGATGATAAATCTGTTGGTGTTTTAAGTAGGAGGAGGAGAAGATCATCTTGGATAAGCCTAAAGGAAATTGCTGAGGGAAGTGGGGATGATAATGGCGGAATGGCAAACCTAACAATCCCATTCTCTTTGTAAAAATGAGAACCTTATTCCTAAGTAAGTCAATTTTCAAAGGAAACATAATAGTTTGAAACTTGTAATAGAGAGTTGATTTATCGACCTTCATTAGCAAAGTTAAAAGTTTGTTTATGCTTTGGATTATGATAGAGAATTTTGACTGTATTCTTTTGAATGTGTATTTTAATTTCTCTGTACACATAATCTGAAATCAAATGCAGGCATATCTTAACATTTTATCTAAATTTTAATCCGCTCTCATTCATAATTAATTTATCCTTTTTTTAAATGTTATATGGAACATTTGATTTTTTTTTTAATATAATTTTTGGTATTAGAAGTGATGAAAAAAACGATGGCAAACCGTAGTTTACGCAAAGTAAATGATTGCCAATGCGCTGTAAGCCCATTTCTCTAAATCAGCACACTTGGCGGCCTTAGAGTCTTAGAGATACTAAAGTGTCGAGAGAGAGAGAGAGAGAGAGAGAGAGAGAGAGAGAGAGAGAGAGAGAGAGAGAGAGAGAGAGAGAGGAATCGTCGATTCGCAAGGTCTTGACAAGTGACGGAGACGAGGACGTACGCAACAGGATTTTTATTTAAATATCCCATGTTTGCCCTTAAATATCAAATGTATACCCAATTACATACATATGCCTCATGAAGGTGAGAAAAGTCAAAAATACCCTTAAAAAACTTATGAATTTACACAATGTCTTCTTTTTCTTTATCTTACCATTCATTCTCTCCTCACCATTTTTTTTCCTCTACAACGGTTCCCTTCTCTCCACCTTCTCTCCCGCCATTTCATCTCTTACCACCATCAATACAAAGTTTTTGATAAAAGTAAATTATTCAAAAGCTGTATTGTGAGGTGGTGTATTAGGTAAGTTTGAAATGCAACTTTTTTGTATGGTTAGGGTTTGATTTAATTTCATTATAAATATATTTACTAATGATTAATGAGTTTTAATAGTGCATTATTCATTTTTGTGCTTGCACATACACATTGCATAAAATGTAGGGCTTTAAGACCTCAATTTAAGTTTCAAGTGATTGAAAAATCAGTGCAGAATGAAGTCGAGTACGAAGTCGAGTAAGTCGAGAATTTAATCGAGTAAAAAGTAAAAGAGATGACCAAGTCGAGAATTTAGTTGAGTAAAAAGTCGAGTAAGTATATTAAATGAGTCGAGTATTAAGTGGGGTAATTTTAAAATAATTTTGTAAAAGTCGAGTAAATTTTTTGAACAAGTCGAGTAAGAGTTATGTAATTTTTAAATAGATCGAGTATGAAGTCGGGTAAATTCAGTATTTAGTCGAGTAAAAAGTTAAGGACATAAGTCAAGTATGAGGTTGAGTAGTAAGTTGAGTAAGTTCATTAAATAAGTTGAATACTAATATTTTTTTAAAAATTTGAATAAAAATCTAGTGAACATTTTAAATAGGTCTAGTAAGAGTTATGTAAGTTATTAAAGAAGTCAAGTAAAAAGTTAGATAAGTTAAGTGCTCAGTCGAGTTAGAAGTGAAATGAGTTGAGTAAGTCTAGTATGTAGTCGAGTACGGCGTCGAGTAAGAAGATTAAATAAGTCGAGTATTAAGTCTGGTAATAGTTAGGTAGATTTTTAAAGAAATCAAGTATGAAGTTGGGTAAATCAAGTAATTAGTTGAGTTAGAAATGGAGTAGGCGAGATGAGGTCGAGTATCTATTTGACTTAGAAGTCAAGTACGTATATTGAATGCATCTAGTGTTAAGTCGAGTAAAAATCTAGTAATTTTTTAGCAAGTTCAATAAACGTCAAGTAAATTTTTTGAACAAATTGAGTAACAGTAAGCTAATTTTTTAAGAAGTTGAGTATTAAATTGAGTAATTAGTCGAGTAAGAAATAATAAAAGTTGAGTAGGTCGAGTATTTAGTGGAGTAATAAGTCGAGCAAGTATATTGAATGCGTCTAGTGTTAAGTCGAGTTAAAAGTTGAGTAATTTTTTAAATAAGTCGAGTAAATGTCGAGTAAATCTTTTTAATAAATCGAGTACGAGTCAGGTAATTTTTTTTTTAAGGAGTCGACTATTAAGTCGAGTAATTAGTTGAATAAGAAATGGAAAGAGTTGAGTAGGTTGAGTATTTAGTTGAGTAATAAATTGAGTAACTATATTGAATGCGTCCAATGTTAAGTCCAGTAAAAATCGAGCAATTTTTTAAACAAGTTGAGTAAGAGTTAGTTAATTTTTTAATAAGTCGAGTAATTAGTCAAGTAAGAAAATAAAGAGTTGAGTAGGTCGAGTTTGTAGTCGAGTAAGAAGTCAAATAAGTATATTAAATGCATATAATATTAAGTCAAGTAAATGTCGAGTAATTTTTTAAACAAATCGAGTAAACATCCAGTAAATTTTCTGAACAAGTCAAGTAAAAGCCAAGTAATAAAGTCGAGTGAGTCATTTGATCCAGTCGAGTAAGTTAATTAAATAAGTCCAATATGCCTTATAATGTAATTTTATTCAATTATTTCAATAATTTTTTTGCAAAAATTTTTTAATGATTGCAGTGCATTAACTCGTCAATGGCAACTGTACGTGTTCCTATTTTATTTAATGGTGAATGGACTCAGGAAAACGGTGAATACAGATTTACCGACACTCAGATACGAGGTATTAAAGTGCCACTTTCAACTACATTTAAGGAACTGGCCCAAAAAGTTGCAGAAGTCATTTCTATTGGCCTTTCTGAATTTGTTATTAGCATGAAGTTCAAGTTCAAAACATCATCAGAGCCTTTGCCACCTATGGAAAATTTGAATGATTAAGACGTAGAATTTTTTTTGGAAGAAGCTAGTAGCGGTTTCAGAAATCCTCTCTGCATCACTTATGAACGTAAAGTAAATATCGTCGAGCTTAATAATCATATGACAGCAGAGAATAGTCCACCTGCAACCCACCCTTCATGGGAGGAGAGTCATTATTATCCAACCATTGGTTTATCAACCTCCCAACATGAAGTTGAAACAGTCAATATAGAAGATGATGGTTTTATTCCTGGCCATTTTGGCAGTGGAAATGAATTAGAACAGGAGCCCATGCCCAACACTGAGGTTGATGTGGAACATGATCCAACTGAGGTCTATCTTCATGTGGAGGAGAGAACACTAGCTGATATTGAAGCACCAACTGATAATCCACCAGTGTTGACCGTAACTCAGCCATACTTTAGTAACAACTATTTGCCGAGACTTAGCTTGCTGGCTAGTAGTAATTCAATACACACAAATGACTCATTCTTAGTGTTAACAATTTTGCATCGAATGAAGTTGGCGATGATAGTGATGGATTTGTGGAAAGACAGCAATTTTCTTCCAAAGAGGTGTTGCAAGGCATGCTCAGCGCATATGCTGTAACAAAAAATTTTGAATATAAAACCTTGAAGTCTGGTAAGGGTATACTTGTTGTCACTTGTATGGATAAAAACTGCAAATGGCGTCTTCGCGCTGTTAAGGTCAATGATTGTGATATGTTCGAAATCAGAAAGTATTGCCATGTGCATTCTTGTTCCCATGATGTCTCGAAGAAAGATCATCGACAAGCTTCTGCAAAACTAATTGCCCAAAATATTCAGTTTAAGTATAATGGTTCATCTTCTTCATATAGGGCTGTAGACATTAGGCAAGATTTTCAACAGCAATATGGTTATGATATAAGTTATCACAAAGCATGGAGAGCAAGGGAACGTGCAATGCAAATTGCTCGAGGTTCACCTGAAGAGTCTTATAGATTGCTTCCTCAATATATGGCAATGCTTGAGAAGAAGAATCTTGGAACTCGAACTTTTCTTGAAGTTGATGACACCAATCACTTCAAGTACTTCTTCATGGCAATAGGAAGTTGTTTGAGGGGATTTTCTTCTTCCATTAGGCCAGTTATTGCAGTTGACAGTACCTTTCTCAAAGGCAAATATAAAGGAACTATGTTCATTGCCACATACAAGGATGGTAACAATCAGATTTATCCATTGGCTTTCGGTGTTGGTGATAGTGAGAATGATGCATCTTGGCTGTGGTTTTTCACAAAGTTGAGGGAATCAATTGGGGAAGTTGAAAATTTAGTCTTCATTTCTGATCGCCATCCAAGTATTAAGAAAGGTGCATCAACTATATTCCCGAATGCTATCTATGGGATATGTACATACCATTTAAAACAAAAGCTTAGGGCTCACTTTAAGGACGTTGATGTTGGTGGCATATTTGAAGCAGCTTCAAGAGCATATCGACTAGTACACTTCACATATTACATGAATGAGATATATAAGGTTAGCGAGCCAGTTGGAAAGTATCTCGAGGAAGCAAGGATGGATAAGTGGGCACGTTCGCACTTCGACGGGCGACGTTACAGTATTATGAATACCAACATTGCAGAATGCATGAATGGGATTCTAAAATCTGATCGATTGTTACCTATTCACAAACTAATGAATGGGATAATTGACAAACTACGAGAGTGATTTTGTAACTGTTGTGAAGAAGCCGCGGCAACAAATGGTCGACTGACAAAATGGGCGGATAAGGTAGTGAGAAGTAGACAAATTACAGCTCAAAAGTTTCGGGTGATCAACTTAAATCTATATGAATTTATTGTCAAAGATGGTGATTTTGATGGGCATGTGAATATGTTGGAAAAAACTTACACTTGTCGAGAATTTCAACTCGAACAATTACCATGTGTACATGCTGTGGCGGTGTGCAGGCATCGAGATTTTTCGATCTATGATTATTGCTCTCATTAATATTCAAGTGATACATGGGTGTTAGCATATTCTGAGACCATTTACCCTATTGGTCCTCAAGAGGGGTGGGATATTTCTGGTGATGTATGTGCCCAAGAAGTATATCCTCCTCTACAAAAGCGGTCAAGTGGGCGTCCAAAGAATAATCAAATACCATCTAAAGGTGAGGAAAAGTTGCCTCGTAAATGCAGTCGGTGTGGTGGTCGTGGACACAATCGACTAAAATGCATGACACCAATGCCATTACATGACGGTTGACACATTGTTTCAAATTTATATACGATATAAGTATAATTTATGCTTTATTTATTTCCTTAATATTGTTTAAACATGTACCAAGTTTAACATTATATGTCCATACAGGATTTGATGGAGGATCTATATGGTATGTTGTCTTTAAATGATGGCATCGAGAGGTTTTGGGTCATGGCTTCGGTGTTTGGAGCAACTAAAAGACTATCCTTGTCATTGTATAAGAATTTCCATATTAAAATTGTATGATGACGAATTTGGTAGTTGTTATGCCATGATATTGTATTACATGTTTGTTGGATAATTTGCAGTTGTTGCAGATACTATTTAATGGCTATTACATATCTTAATATATGATAACATACTAAAACAATCAAAGCTGAGTATTCTCGACTTTTTACCCGACTTCGACGAGAGGAGAGTGTTTGTTGAATTTTGGGTAAGGTTATAAGTAAAGTCGAGTGTTCTTGACTATTTACCTGACTTCGCTGAAACAAGTCGAGAATTATCCGCTATTTAACCAACTTTGATGAAACAAGAAGAGTATACCCGACTCATTACCGTACTTAATAAAGGAGAGTGTTTGTTGAATTTTGGGTAAGGTTATAATTATAGTCAAGTGTTCTCGACTATTTACCCGACTTCACTGAAACAAGTCAAGAATTATCCGCTATTTAACCAACTTTGATGAAATAAGTCGAGTATACTCGACTCATTACCGTACTTAATAAAGGAGAGTGTTTGCTGAATGTCAGGTAAGGTTATATTTATAGTCGAGTGTTCTCGACTATTTACCCGACTTCGCTGAAACAAGTCGAGAATTATCCGCTATTTAACCAACTTTGATGAAATAAGTTGAGTATACCCGACTCATTACCGTACTTAATAAAGGAGAGTGTTTGCTGAATTTTGGGTAAGGTTATAATTGTAGTCGAGTATTCTCGACTATTTACCCGACTTCGCTGAAACAAGTCGAGAATTATCCGCTATTTATCAAACTTTTGATGAAACAAGTCGAGTATATCCGACTCATTACCGTACTTAATAATGGAAGTACAAAATTTCTTAAGGACTTAATGCTGACTAAACAATCAAAGAAACTCAAATATTTAACTTAATTAATTTACACATTTGTAACCGTACAAGTCAGCTCCTAAAGTTTTAAGTAACATCATCTCAAAAGCTAAACTATTGTTAATACAAAGCTAACTCATTGTTATCCAAAGCCAAATAATCAACTGCTTGTCATTATCAATTGCATTCCTCTATCAACTTCTTGTCAGTAAACAACCTTGTCGCCACTTGTTTTCAATATGCATTAATGGCTGCCTGTGTAGGAACGCTGCGTGAAATGTTTTTACCATTTACAAGTACATCCAAGTAATGCATAACAAAAACACCACAATCATTGCTACAAGAGATAGAAAAAACGTGGTGGTTAGTCAAATGATGCATAACGTAAAAGACAATATAAAGAGAGAAGACAATGTTTCTTACTTATTCTTTTGTAGTGGGGTGTTTAAAACTCGCACAGTCTTCCACTTACGAGTTAGACAATTATCATCAGAATGTGAAGCATACCATGATATCTTATCTAGAATCAGTGGCATCATGACTACAAACGGAAATAACTCCTTCTCGAATGTAGTGTCATTCATATAATCTAACATCGAGTCATATACAAAAATTGTCTCCTTTAAAAGGTCAAACTCTCCTAGTGCCCAATGTTCTTGCTTAGGATGAAGCGGAATATACACCTACAGAAAAAGCCATGAAACTAGTAAATTGTTTGAGAAAAAAAAATTACAGTCAATATATCAAATAAATATAGGCTACTTACTTTGGAAACATCTTTCCAATGAACAGCACATTTGAGTTTTTCACCTTTGGCATAATCAACGACATAGTTCGCAGTATTATCCGTCCAGACTTTTTCAGGGTTGATCACGTAAACTGAATACAAATCCTCTAACTTTCGCTAACATTACGTAAAACAAAAGTGTAAGATAACATTTTATATTTTCCTAAACGCTTTATAAATGTAATTAAAAACTTACTTAATATATAGTGTCCATTATAGCACATCGTTGCATATCACAAGATGGAGAGTTGATCAAGGTGTGTCGCATACCATAAAAAAATGGAGTCCAAGTGCTGGAGGATAATAAAGAAACAATTATTATATGCATTGTGCTGGAGGATAATAAAGAAACAATTATTATATGCATTGTTTAACATATTCATTAAATATCTTAACAAAAATTATTACTGCGCTAGATATCCATGCTCTTGGTTTGCATAATCGGCGGAAAAAGTCTTTATTTGCCTCGTGAACAGGCCACCTTATTATTAAACTACGCACAAAAAAGCAACAAATGTGTTATTACATAGAAACTTTAATAAATGATGATAACAATAAACGTGGAAGAATAAAAGAAACTTACGGCTCCATTTTGTCATCACGCATCCAATCATCAAAATTTATTGCACCTTTTGATTCAGTGACTACATCCTTTCGTAACTTCTTATAAGGGTCAGTGTAAGGTGTGCTAACTTGTACTGACTTTTTTCTCCTTTTTCTTAGATAATGTCGTTCCAATGGACCACAATCTTGTGCTTTGCATTCTTTTTTAAGGTGAGACTCAGTAGAAAATTCATCAGTAATGTTAATTACACCAGGTACTGAAGTAGGAGCATCGTGTGCAGGTGGCTGTGTTACCCATAAATACAACAAAATTTAAAATTTACTACATAATTATTATCAAATAAAATCAGCATGAACTGATTTTAATATTACGGACTTGAACATCAATATTCTCAACAGCAGCATCAAAAGCCACTGAAGTTTGAGGATCATGTGCAGGTAGCTGTATTACGCATAAATACAATAGAATTTAGAATTTTCTATATAATAATTGTCAAATAAATTCAACGTGAACTGAATTTAATATTACGAACCTGAACATCAATTTTATCAATGGCTACATCAAAAGCCACTAAGGTTTGAGGATCATGTGCAGATAGCTGTATTACACATAAATACAACAGAATTTAGAATTCTTTACATAATCGTTGCCAACTGAATTAAACATCAACTACATTTAATATAACAAACCTGAACATCAATTTTATCTATCTCTACATCAGAAGCCACTGAGGTAGGAGCATCATGTGCAGCTGACTGTATTATTAATAAATATAACAAATTTTAAAATTCTATCATAATTGTTGTCAATTGAATTTAACATCAATTGATTTAATATTACGAACCTGAACATCGATTGTGACTGTGTCTACATCAGAAGCCACTGAGGTATGAGGAATATGCGCAGATGGCTGTATTATGAATAAACATAAAAAAATTAGAATTCTCTCATAATTGTTGTCAAACGAATTTAACATCAATTTTATCTGTTTGCATGAACAACCATTGAAGTAGGAGCACTATGCAATAGTGGCTATATTGCGTGAAAAAAAAAAAAATTCAACAGTTGCTCCTAAAGGTGTTTGAAATGTTGCAAACCTGATCATTGGTTTTATCTTTGCCTACATCACAAGGTACTAGAAATTCCTCGAGTAATTTTGTCATTCTCCATAAGTCTTTTGTAACGTTGTCAAGCTTTGCTTCCAACACATCAATCTTTTGCACCTTCTCCTCAATTTTACTTAATCGATCATCAATTTTCTGAAATGTTGGAGCAACGTGATCGCCTATGGAGATGTGACAAGGTGGAGTGGCCTATGAAAAATCAATCATCAGTTTAAAATATACTGTTAAGTTACTTTGAAAAATCAAAACATAAAATTGTCTTTAAACAAATTAATTAACTTACAGTTTTGCTTCTTTTTTTTTTGGAGAACGGTGTAGTCCTTTGAAAAGCTCGCATTAGGTGGCGTAAAAAAATTTCTTGGGGAAGGTGCACAGAATGGTGTTTGCAAAATATCATCAATAACGGCTGCATGCCTATCGTCCATAGCAACATCAGCATGCTGCTGCATTCGCACATTTGAATGTGTAGAATCGGGTTCGGTCTCAGGCTCATTGCCCCTCACAGCATAGGATTCGCCGAGCTCTTGCTTCCACTCTTCCGAAGCTAAGAACCATTGCATGTAATGTTGTGCAATCTCATTAGTTCCATCGCTTCTGGTGGCATGCAATGTTGTTGCTACAGTAAGCTATATAATATAGATGTCAATAAAGTTACACCAACAAAGTATGGCTTAAATATGTGATCTTCGCTTACTAAGCGTGAATACTTACATGTCTTCCTTCAAGGCTTGCGTCACCATTAATTTAGCTGACAAACACTTACATGTCTTGGAACCTTCAATCAAGCCCTTTCGGTGTTAAGCGTGAAACTCAGTCTCCTCTCTCAACTTGTTATTGCATCAACCATTTTTAGTCTTACAAAACCACTTAAGAATTCTTGGAACCTTCAAATCACCCTTTTCGGTTGCAAATTTTTGGTCGAATTCAGAAATAACCTCGTATGTCCACACCTGTAATGTTGAACACTATATCAATATCATACAAAATTCATGTATTTTTCAAAAAAAAAATTAAATAAGCATCCTCACCTGAAACGCAAATGGGAAACCGTAAAGACTATATTTCTCTTCTGTATTTGGATCCAGCGAACCAACTCTTTTGCTTCTCCTTGTAATTGTGTTCTTCAAGCTCAACATTGTTGCCTCGAATGACAAGCGACCCCATGGATAATTATTGAATTCTTTCAAATTGTCTAATAGACGGATATGGAGATCATCAATCTTATTCTTCCGCTCCTTTCCTAGCAGCATAGATTCCAAGAAATATAGCATGGCAAACTTTACCATCAAGGTATCATCATTGGACTGGGCTGTTGAAAAAGCTTTCTGTAACTGCATTTGTGTAAACTCATGACTGCCCCCCATGAACACATCACATATACTATCACCATTGTCTTTCTCATGCACTAAAAGATCATGTTCTTTGTGGCATTTTAGTCCCGTAATCAAGGCAAACTCTAGCATAGAAAATCTGCACTCTTTTTGTCCTATTTTAAAGTATATTGCCTTATCTATTGATCTTACATATCGTAATAATAATGCATGAATAATTTGGCCAGAGAATTGTAGATCTTGAACGTACACAAAATGACCAAAGCATGTTCCCTTAAACGCTTCATATTGTTGTTCTATGAGACGTTCCTTGATAAGTGAAAGTGCCTTCAACGATGACATATTAGACACTTTAACCAAAAGCGCCTTCCGATCATCATCATCTGAATTATCATCGGATGGCATGTTCTTTTCGGTATGTTTCGGTATGTGGTCGAGAACCTGCATGATCACGTAAAAGGTTTTACGCAAAGGTTAAATGGGTTCAGAAACTAATCATAGTGATTCGAATTCTAAATTACAAAATCACTTTTTTATGAGAAAAAAATTTTATTTTATACCATGAACATGCACGACTAGGCACTTGACCTAACAATATGAAGCTTGATACTGAATGATTCAATTGTTATTAGGCTAATAACATGCGAACAACCATTTTCCAGTTCATAGTTGAACTCTATGCCCGATTTTAGGCATTCAACTCTAATTTTGTCTGCATTGATTCAGTGCATCAAAGCAAAATATGTTGTCCAGCATTCATTTTTATATGTCTGTTCGTGATATATTGTATTACATTTCTTAAGCTACACTTCTAATTCTTTATATTTTTATCGTTATTGGATTCCCAGTGAGCATACCCAATTCACAGAATCATTTATTGTTTTCAGCAAAACTCAAAAATTTTCTCTTTGAATATTTGCAGGAGAAAGAATAAATTGAAGAATTACTTACCTAGCAGCCAATAACGGAGGCAATACGAGGTGGTGCTGACCCAATGAGATAATGGTGACAGCAGATTCTTCTTCAAAGAGTTAGGAGGATCAGTCGCGGTAGGAGAATCAGTCACGGTAGGAGAATTAGTCGCAATTTGTTCTTTAAAGAGCTTTGGTTTTTTTTTTCCTCTTTTCTTTAACTTTGCTTGATGTTGCTTGACTGTGATTCAGTTCTGTTCTTATTTTTCCCTCATTTCTTTAGCTTTGCTTAATGTTGCTTGACTGATTCGGTTATGTTCTGATTTTTCTCTCTTTTCTTTAGTTTTGCTTTATGTTGCTGGATTCGATTTTGTTGTGATTTTATTGAGGTCATTTTCGTATTTTCTCTCATTTTTTACAGTATACAAATGTAAAACGACAGCTTTTAATGGTTTGAGGTATGTTTATGGTATTTTGGGAGGTCTGGAGCATATCCCACGCAATTCCCTCCCAACGAAATGTTTTCTTCCGAACAGGCACGAAGCTTATTGAAGTAATTAGTGCTAATGATTAATGAGATTTAATAATGCATTATTCATTTTTGTGCTTGCACGTACACTATTGCATAAAATATAGGGATTTAAGACCTCAATTTAAGTTATGAGTGATTGAAAAATCAGTCCAGGACAAAGTCGAGTAAGTCGAGAATTTAGTCGAGTAAAAGTGAAAGAGATGAGCAAGTCGTGTATCTGATCGAATAAAATATCGAGTAAGTATATTGAATGAGTCGAGTATTAAGTGGAGAAACTAATCATATTAATTTTGTAAAAGTGGAGTAAATTTTTTTAACAACTCGAGTAAGAATTATATAATTTTTAAAGAGATTGAGTACGAAGTGGGTAAGTCCAGTATTTAGTTGAGTAAAAAGTGAAGAACATAAGTAGAGTATCAGGTTGAGTAGTAAGTTGAGTAACTCTATTGAATGTGTTGAATACTGATAATTTTTGAAAAAGTTGAATAAAAGTCGAGTAAATATTTTGAACAAGTCGAGTAAGAGTTACATAATTTGTTAAAGAAGTCAAGTACGAAATCGGGTAAGTTAAGTGTTCAGTCAAGTAAGAAGTGACGTGAGTCGAGTAAGTCTAGTATGAAGTCAAGTAGGGTGTCGAGTAAGAAGATTAAATGAGTCGAGTATTAAGTCGAGTAATATTTAAAACAAAATCAAGTTTAAGTCGAGTAAGTTTTTCAAACAAGTTGAGTTAGAGTCAAGTAATTTTTTAAAGAAATCGAGTATTAAGTCGGGTAAGTCTCGTATGAAGTTGAGTAGGGCGTCGAGTAAGAAGATTGAATGAGTCGAATGTTAAGTCGAGTAATATTTAAAACAAAATCAAGTTAAAGTCGAGTAAGTTTTTTAAACGAGTTGAGTAAGAGTCAAGTAATTTTTTAAAGAAATCGAGTATTAAGTCGGGTAAATTAAGTAATTAGTTAAGTAAGAAATAAAGTATAAAAGTTGAGATCGAGTATCTATTTGAGTAAGAAGTCGGGTAAATATATTAAATACGTCTGGTGTTAAATCGAGTAAAAGTCGAGTAATTTTTTAAATAAGTCGAATAAATGTCAACTTTACGATTTTATTGAGGTTATTTTTATACTTTTTTGTCATTTTTTAAAGTATATATATGTAAAATAAAAAATTTTAATGGGTTAAGATATATTTTATGTATTTGGGGGGATTGGGGTATATTCCACGCAATTCCCTCCCAACGAAATGTTTTCTTCCGAACAGGCACGAAGCTTATTGAAGTAATTAGTGCCCGTTAAATTTAATTGGCAGTTGTTTCTGTTCTTCCTACACGCTGCGTCATCACTTTTGTCAATCTTGCAATATGGTAAGCCCTAAACCCTAACTTCATCAATGAAATTCAGTTCAAATTTATATGTCATTTCAGTTGAGCTTGCTACAATTATTATTTTTTCAGGAAGTATTTAGAAGGGCAATTCTACAGGCTGCTCCCCCTGAGAATTTCGCTCTTCAGACCGTTCAAGAGGTCATAAAGCCTCAGGTAAAAAAAAAAAAGAAGAAGAAATACCTCTTCTACAATTCTATCGATTAGGTTTCGTTTCGCATAATACTTATATATACTTGGTGTATTTAACTGAATTCACAGAAACAAACAAAGTTAGCGCAAGATGAGAATCAGTTATTGGAAAATATGCTTCGGACTTTGCTTCAGGAACTGGTGGTATGTAACTGCATTTGATGAGATTCAATATTTTTATTGATTTGTGTATTAGTTATATTACTTGACAATGCCTTGAGAAAGAGGTTTTGAATTGGGTATGTTTGAGATTGATGTTGCTGTGGAGTGGAATTACTAGCTGGTTAAGCATAAGTGAGTGTGTGGGTTCTAACCAAACACTTTAGTTGCTTTACGTAGAAGTGATTCTTCAAAATACGCTTGGAGTGATTTTTGGACTTGCAAAGCACTTTAAAAGGCTTTTACGATACCTGAAAGTGATTTTGTCAATTTTAGCTGAAAACTACAATATTGTTGTAAAAAGGGCTTTTGGCTATTTAAGAGTAGTTCTGGTGATGCCAAAAGCTCCCCCAAGTATGCTTTTAGCTTGTTTACTGATATTTAGCATTTTGATACAGTCATCTGCAGTACAGTCTGGTGAGCCTATAATGCATTATGGCCAATCAATAGATGATGGGGAAACCAGCCAAGCTCAAATTCCACGCCTTCTAGGTCTGTAAATGCTTTCACTTTTCTTGTGGAACATTTTTGTCCTTTCCTTGAAGAACAAAGAAGTACTAGAAAATTTGTGAATTTTCTGTGAGCTGTAGTGTAATATTATATGTCAAAGAGAAATTGAATATATACATTTTCTGATAGTTTCTGCAGAAATCAATTTTATTAGTTTCATGTGGTTTATCTGCTCAAACCTTTGAAATCTAGTGATTTATTGATTCTGGGAGCTATTCCAACTTATGCATTTTTTACACAAATCTTAATTAAATTAACATTACATTCAAGTTGTAAAATTCTATGGTCTCTCTCTCTCTCTCTCTCTCGCTTACTCTTTTTTCCTTTCTTGGGTGTTGGTTTTTAGACATTGTGCTGTATCTTTGTGAGAAAGAACATGTTGAGGGTGGTATGATATTTCAGCTCTTGGAAGATTTGACAGAAATGTCTACAATGAAAAATTGCAAAGATATTTTTGGTTATATAGAAAGCAAACAAGAGATTTTAGGAAAGGTATGTGTTATTTTATTATTCCTGGTATTTTTCATTCTTTTATGACAGCTACTTCACCTGCATTCAACTCTATAGTGCAAGTCCTGCTTACTTCACCTTGTTTGATTTGGTTTGAAATTGATGGTTGCATTTGATACAGTTAGAGCTGTTTGCTCGTGGAAAACTTGTGATGTTGAGAACTTGCAATCAACTTCTTCGTCGTTTGTCAAAGGTAGTGTTATCAAACCTAAGTATCATCTTCCCTTTTTAAACTTCTAATAGGAAGGAAGAAAAACTATAATAATGTTTATTTGTCTTTCGCTTGTCTCCCTTGATAAATTGGCATTGTGATCCCACAAGCTGATAAAAGCTTTTTTACTTCTGACATAGTTTATTTGCATCTTGTTGCTTGCACTCAAGTCTCAATGCACTTTTGACATTGTGAAATTTGAGAGGACATGTTCACCCTAGCATTTGCTAGGAGGTTCTGCCCTGCTCTCTCACTCTTTCTTCTTAACTACCTTTTATGTGAATTTAGCTGTTGATTCAATTCAAGTGTTGGCATATTTGTTATGCTCCAATCTTATTATTTGGAAAATAATTGAAGAACATAATTGAAATAAGAATCCTGCTTTTGCATTACTTATTGTGAGGTGAGGTGGGAATAAAGAAATTATATTCTTTCTGCTTTCTCTCTCTCTCTTTCTCTCTGTCTGTCTTTGTCTCTACTTTTGACCTTGGTCATCTCTCCTGCATACTGCTGCCACCTAAAAGTGGCGCTGAAGTTGCCATTGGTAGCATTTGTTGTAGAACTGAAGCTGCCACTTGTGTAGAGTGTCCTAATATTGGAAATATCTTTCTCTATCCACATATGTGCAAAAACACAAGTCCATATAATAATAAAAAGAAGAGTTATTGTACTGAAATATACATATACATAAGATGATAACTGTAGTTTTTCTTTTCCAATTGTGACCACAAGGAGAAGAAAAAATGAATAAAATGATTTGTTTACTGTCTTTGAGCTGAAGTTTTCTATTATTATTAGTTTGATAATAAACATAGAATGATGTTATTAGCTTTTAAAATTTACAAAAGGGTGAGCAAGATACTTACAGTATGACACATTGAAGAATACTGGATACATAGCTTATGAGGAATAATGGCCTGAGAACGCTCTTTAAATAACCAAGAGTTGTGGAAAGTAATTGTAAGTCAGACTTTGGAGTTCTCTTTTGTCTACCATTCTCGTATCTCTGGACGATTACAACATTGAAACTGTGAAAGAATAACAAATTTCTTTAGCTTTCTTCCAAAATTAAGAAAGGCATTTCCTTTGTGGAAAAGATTCATGAAAGGGATTGTGATGGCTGGAAGTTTTCAGTCTCGGTACTTGCTATTTTCTATTATGGAATATGATTCTAAGAATTTAGAATTATACAACATTCTAGTTGGAGCAGAATGTCAATAATGTTGCTGTAAACTAATGAAGAAGCCAAACTGGTAGTTAGTTCTCTCTGTTAAACTAAAAAAGGTTGTGTATATATAATGATCCCTTTTTTGGTGTTTGATAGTTGACTTAATGGTGAATAGGTAGTAGTGATCTACCTGTACTATTCTAGCAAGGTCAAATATATTTTTATATTTTTGGAATATTTAATATATTTGTTATTTTTTATTTCCTTTACATGGTATTGCTTTTTGAGCTATCACAGATAAATTTTGGGTGCTACTGTCTACTGCAATTCAGAATTGTATAGCTATTTTAGTATGAACAATTAACTTAAGAATTTTTTGGTTGTATAATTATGAATACACTCTTTGTGCTAATGCATTTGAATTCAACTTTATAGGCGAATGATGTAGTGTTTTGTGGAAGAATCCTCATGTTTCTGGCTCACTTTTTTCCACTGTCTGAGCGTTCAGGTGTTTGTTTCCGTTCAATCCTAAACTTTGCTTTTTTTTTCCACCTTTTTTCATATTTCTTTTGCTGGGGATTTATGTTACTTTTTGATTAATAATTGCAGCTGTGAACATAAAGGGAGTCTTTAATACGTCAAATGAGACTAAATATGAAAAAGACCCACCTGATGGTATACCTAACTTCAGATTGCATTCACTTATTTCACTTTGTCTACAGGGACCTTTTCTTAGTGTAATGGTTTTTCTTTTCAGGCATTCCTGTTGATTTCAACTTCTATAAAACTTTTTGGAGTTTGCAGGTAAATTACGCTTGGAACTGTGGTTAATGAAAGAAAAGATCATTCCTCTTCTTAAACGCGGACAGAGTTGCTATTTATATTAACCTGCATTGTAATTTTATCATGTTTCTGAGAGAAATATCATCTGATTCATCCTTATTATAAATAAATGGTGGATGCGGAAAGAGATTACTAGTGCTGCTATTTAAATGGTGAATGTGATCTGATGTAAAAATGTAAATATGTCAGCTCTTTGGCTTTAGTGAAATTTTATTTGTTTTCCCCTTCATATGAATATGCATAGATCATGGTGGTTAATCTAATAGGTTGTCTTCATGAACACTCAGATTTCTGTCCATTCGTGCATGATATGTTAGTTTCATGTTGATGTGTTCATCAGGTGGACTTATTAGCTATAATGGACAACTGCATTACATAGGTTTCTGGACATTGCCAATAGTACAATCTTCATAATGAGTGCATTTTACTCCACTGTTATCATAATGTCTTTCAGTCGGAGGTGTGTATATCAGCATGTTGTCTGTGATTGTATTTTTTTTTTTTAGTCAAAACTGAAGAAGCATATCAAGTGTAGGAAATGTACATAAAAGACGGTAAGTTCAACAATTCCTTAAGCCCAAATGATATTAGACCATAGCTGCCTCCCAATTAATCAAAATAAAGAAGCAAGACATGGTTGTCTGTGATTGTATGATATGCACCATTCAGAATGATTGGGTTGTAATGCAGAGGTTCAATTGGCATTGTTTCATTTATAAAGCTTTTATGGAATACATAATATAAAGAGGTTAGTATACGACAGCTAAATTTCCCCATGAATTTGTTTCTGAGTTTTCAGGAATACTTTTGTAACCCCGCTCTGACCCTTGCTCCAACAAAATGGCAGAAATTCACATCGAGTTTAATGGTATTCCTCTTATTTGCAAATTATTTTTACTGTACTTAGTTTTGATGCAGTATTATTTCTTAATTATTTTATTTTTGGTGACCCAGAAAATGTTACATTTTATTTTGGCTGTTTTGTCCCTCAAATCCAATTGTTTTCTTGAAATGTGTAGGTTGTGTTGAACACTTTCGATGCTCAGCCGTTGAGTGATGAAGTGGGAGATGCAAATGTTTTGGAGGAAGAGGCAGCAACTTTCAACATAAAATATCTTACAAGCAGTAAATTAATGGGTTTAGAGGTAAAAGATGTTGAAGACTGTTGAAAACAAATTCATACAGAGTATTTTGGTTTATTTGTCTCTCCCTTTGGCTGCAGTTGAAAGATCCGAGCTTTAGACGACATGTTCTTGTGCAATGCCTCATATTGTTTGATTATCTAAAGGTAATGATTGCAGTGGCTCCAAATTTGAAATTTTATACATGCCTTCACTGCGTCATCTCTTTGTGGTAGTTGATTAAATGGTATTTAAGTTGTTTTATTTTTGTTTCTTTTAATTTTATTTTCATAGGCCCCTGGAAAAAACGACAAAGATTTGCCATCTGAAAGCATGGTAATTGTTTTTTCTTTTCTTTCTTTCCTTTTCCTTTCTTAGAAAAAGGTCAAAATTTAATTGGGAAATACCTATTTTTTGTGATGGCTAAAGTTTATTCTGTACACACATACACCATTGTGCCATGTTGGCATATCCTTCATAAGATGGGCAATACCAACTGGAGCATTCCTCAGATGAGAGAGATGCTCAGTTTAGCTGCCGCTGAGTTCTGACAAATGGATGGCTGCATTTGATCAAGCATTACTTGTATTGTTAACTTATAGCAGAAAGTTGAAATGTTCTCGTTCCATTTGTGTTATTTTTCTTCTTCAGATGTAGACAAGTAGATAAGT
This sequence comes from Murraya paniculata, assembly GCA_030449075.1. Taxonomy (NCBI): domain Eukaryota; kingdom Viridiplantae; phylum Streptophyta; class Magnoliopsida; order Sapindales; family Rutaceae; genus Murraya; species Murraya paniculata. The sequence goes on from JAEVFN010000009.1 coordinate 2,866,814, forward strand.
ACATATGTCGTATAAAATTGTAAATTTTGCCTGTTTGTGATTATAGAAAGAAGAAATGAAGTCTTGTGAAGAGCGAGTAAAGAAACTGCTTGAAACAACCCCGCCTAAAGGGAAGGATTTTCTTCGTAGTATTGAGCATATATTGGAACGTGAAAAGAATTGGGTATGCATAAGCTCTTCTTTGAATTATTTGTTTCTATGTGTTTCCCTTTGTTGTTGTCATGAACATATTCCAGCTAAATTTGTTTGAAATCTTTGTGCTATTAGGTGTGGTGGAAACGTGATGGCTGTCCGCCTTTTGAAAAGCAATCTATGGAAAAGAAAGCAGTTCAAGATGGACCTAAAAAACGGTATAGGAAATCAGTGGATTAATAGTTCTATGCTGGTGCTATGACTATAATTTACTTTAGAAGTTCATATGCTTTGGAAAGAATAGTCAGGACAGAGAATAGAAAGACATTATCGTCGTCTGTATAAGATGTCCTTTTGCCATATCCAAAGCATTGGCATAATATTTAAAGTTTTGCAATCTTCTTATATATCAATAGTGCAGTAAAACTAACCGAAGCTTTTATTACCTAAAGATGTACTAATCATTTATTATTGTTCTAGTGGGTTGACATTGGAAATCAGTTGGTAAAATATTGATGTTCTCCAAGACAAAATGTAGTTCCTGATAATAGTATTTAGAATCTAATGTTACCATATCCATCTCCAGCCTGTGACTAGCAAGCCTTTACAACTCCGTTTATAGGCTTGAACCCATGTTTTGCTTTTAGAAGAGGGGAGTATGGACAAGGTTCAAATTCCATTGGCTTACTCAGTAATACATACAAACAAAAGTATCTGCATGTTAAAGTTCTATTTTCCCTCATTTATGCATTAACAGTTTTATAGGGTTCTATCCATCTTTTTCCTGATAGTGGTTTTAGTTTCTAGTTCGTTTTGATTGATGTAGTGCTGATTAAGTTTATGTTCTCCATCTTTAATTTTTATTGAGATATCTTTAATGTCACTCCTCCAGTAGGCCAAGGTGGAGACTTGGGAATAAAGAACTCTCTCAGTTGTGGAAATGGGCAGATCAGAATCCGGTATATCTCTATTAAGTACTTTTGCAATTATTTGACTGGCAAGAACTTGCCTTCAAAACATTCTTTGTGGAACTTATTCCCTGTTAGATAATTGAAAACCATGGTGCTCTTTTTTTCAATGGTAAAACTGTCATTGCATTGTCTAATCAGTTGTTTGGATTATTAATTAGTGGGGCATTAATCATCAAGCGATCTATGGCCTTGACAAATTCAGCAATGGGGTGGTTTGGGGTTACTTTTAGGATGAGATAATGAGATCTTTTGTTTTGGGGTAGGGTGCCCCTTTTTGTCATTTTCCTTTTAAAAAAAAAAAAAAGAAATTCTATAAATTTATATGGAGTAAAATGAGGATTTACCCAAAAGAAAAGTGACCAACGTATCCGAAACGAGAAGAAGGCATGTTGTTTTTGATAACTAACTGCAGGTATCTAAGCTATATATATATATATATATATATATAAATTTTTTTCTAACGTTTCAGTGACATTAGCTTTATATGACAATAGTTTTGTTTGGAATATCTTTATGCTGTGTCCAGAATGCTTTGACTGATCCTCAACGTGTTAGAACTCCTGCCATCACTGAGTATTGGAAACCTTTGGCTGAAGATGTAAGCATCTATCATAGTTCTTGAATTCTTTTCTACCTAATGTTTTCTTTTTCCCTTGGCTGAAGATGTAAGAACTTATTATATGAAGCAATTTATGTTCATTATGTCTTCTTTTTTAAAATTACAGATGGACCCATCTGCAGGAATAGAAGCTGAATATCACCACAAAAACAACCGGGTAAGTTTTGGTTATTGAATGTTCTTACTCTTCTATGTGATGTTGTTAATGAGATGGTTTCCTTCTTGTGCAAGTTACAATACTAATGAATTTCATATGACATGTTTGTACTTATTTGCTTAAATATTTCTGGTTGTATTGCTTATGAGAAGCAGAGGGAATATTATATCATAAAGATAGTAAAAAGAGTGCAAGAAAACCAAATATAAATATTTATAAAAAATATTAAATTGGCATCTGCGGACATCATTGTTTTCTGGGTGTATTGTGTCTGGAAGTTATAGAAAGCAATGTTTCTTGAAGGTAATGGAGACATTGCAAATGGTAGCAAATGTGAATTACTTGGAAATATAAAATTTTGTATATTTTAGAGAAAAAAATTAAATATAATAGGCAATTAAAAAAGGCTGTCTCTAGGGTATATTTGCCCACTAAAGTAGGGGGGCAAGGGGCAGGATGGGAGGCTTCCTCCATTTCCCACCACATTTAAATTTGGCCCCCATTCCCCAATAAACTTTAGTGTGTTTCTAGAGAATTATTGACAGTGTTTACTTGCTAAAAATATAAGGAAATGAGAACGGATTTTGGGTGTGGCCCCCAAATTTGGGAATGAGGTATGGGAATCCCGTTCTCAAGGAGAATGAAAATGGGAGAATGTTAAAGAAATCAAAATTTTATTTTTTTACCCCAACTAAATAATAATAAATATTGTTATTAATAGTAATAATTATTATTATAATTATAACTATTATCATAGTAATAATAATAGTAAACTAATAGTAATAGTAATAGTAATTAGGATTTCTTTATAATGCTATATGTATTTTTACAACATTGATAGTGGGATTAATGTGGACCATTAGTTTTAAGTGTTTTAATCTCAATCGTTCATTTAATATAACGAATAATTAAATAATTAATGAAATGTAGCAGGTAACTTACAAGTTGGTAAATATTTATTTTTTAATTTTAAATTAATATTAATTTGAGAAAAAGCTACACATACCCCAAAGTTTACTTAAATAGTTATATAGATCCCCATAGTTTCATAAATGGTAATGCAGACTCCTTAATTTTCATAAATAACTATTATACCTTTTTGATTTGAACAACCTAAACAAATATAAATATAATACAAATATATATATTGAATACTTCTATCTACCCCTATCTATTAATAAAAGAGAAATTAAAGTCGTAATTGCCCCAATTAATTATAATTGATATATGAAATATAAATAGCAGTGAAAATTAATTTGTAGACTAATGAAGTAAACCATATTTTATAGGCATTTTGTACATTAATTTAAGGTAAAATAACGTATATCACATGATATTTCATACAGTAGTCTAATTTTTAATACTTGCATATAGTTTTGTAAGCTAGTAAGCCAATGAAATATACCACATGAGAAATTGAAGGGCTATTATTTATATTTAACTATTGGACAAATATATATCTTTTAATACTCTTCCGTGGCCATACATTAGAATAAAAAAATCTCATAGCAGATACTACATCCATTTGCATGCTCTCAAAATAGATTTTGAAATTAGTTTTGCATGCTTTCAAAATAAATTTTTAAATTAGTTTGATTACATGATAATCAAATTATCTTATAACATTAATGATATAATTTAGGTATTATTTTAGCAATTTTGAGTTTCGCATTGAATCTTAAATTAATTAAATATTGTCACTCTTTTCTGTTTTGCTTGAAATTACTATTTAATAAAATTACGAAAAGCCGATAATGAATGGTTTAGGATACATAGGTAAGATAAACTTTAAAAGTCTAATGAAACATTTCTATGAATGTGGGTTTCATATAAATGTTCATATATTTCATTGAAATCATATATTTTATTGAATTTTTTGTTATGAAACAAAATATGTTATTTAAGTAAAATATGTGAGAATATTTGAAACTATAAGGGTAGTCATTGAAATTTCCCATACTTTAGCCAACTCCACGTTCCAAACAGTTTTTTTAAGACTTCCCAACATTTTAGCCACTAGGTTTACCGGTTACATTACTTTAAAAATAATTAAAATTTTTAATTAATAAATATAATATGCACTATTAATTAAATCTAATGGTTCACATTACTTACAGTATTAATGTTGTAAAAAAATTACAGCATCATAGAGGGACCCTAGTAATTATTATTATTTTTATTATAACAATTATTACTAGTTAGTAATATTAATATTATTATTACTATTACTATTGAAATTATTATTATTATTATTATTATTATTATTATTATTATTATAATATATAATAATATAATTATATATAATATATAATATAATAATAATAATATAATTGTAATTATCATAATAGTAATAATTATTATAATAATTATGATAATAATAGTAACAATTAATATTATAATAATAATGCTAATAATATTTATAATAAACATGCATACATTTTATTTGAAAATATTTACTTTTTATGTTGTTTGTGAACAAATACACAATTGTAACTAATGGCATTTTAGTAACAAAAATAGATTAATGGTTTATTAGAAGATTTAACTAATCTCTCTGACAAGGAACTATTTGAATTGGAACATGACTTAAAAGAGTTCGGGAATGAGCAAGCTGATTAAAATATCAATAAAGTGAAATTTAAAACTGCTCAACCAAGTTCTCCGACAAAGTCATACTACTGAAGGTCATCACCAGTTGATCTTGAAATTGAAGCTAATGATTACCTACCTATGGTAACATATGATGGTAGGAGTGTGGTTGTATGGAACATTGATGGTTTGTATGAATATGAAATCCTCAAAATCCTCAAGCATATGACAATGTTTGCAACCACCTGTAGAAACAAAGGTATTCCAGTGAACAGATTGCAGTTGCAATCGTTTTTGGGTTTGTCAACCAACTTCAAGCTTGGTGGGATCACAAATTTGTCTTAAGAAAACAGAAATTATGTCTTAAACGCAAGACGGCCTGAAACCAAGGCTGGACCTAGTGGTGAAATGATAACCAGTTCTGAGTCTGATGCGGTCGATACATTAATCTACACAATTCTACTACAATTCATAGGCTCCACTGGTATTTAACAAGACAGAAGAATTTGAGTAGTTAATAAATCTATGTTATCCTACTTTCTCAGACTTTAGGTGGTTTAAAGATGTATTCTTCTCAAAATTCTTTCAAAGAGATGACTGACAGAATGATTTCTGGAAAGAAAAATTTATTCCTGGCTTCCCAACCCTATTTGTTGATGAGGTATATACTAAACTTCATCAAAACCATAACAGTATGATTCCTCTTACTCAGTATATTTATATGGACAACTAGCAGCAGAGGTTGTTACAGAAGGTCTTAATTGCTGCAATGATCTTAAGCTGAAAAAACAGCTTGAGAAACAGAACGTTACTGGGAAACAAACTCTAGGCGACTTCTGCCAACAATTCAGTTATGAAGACCTGAAAAGTGTTAATTGGAGAAAATCGAAGAAGCCTCAAAAAAATACCGCTTATAGGAGAACAGAGCGATACTCTAAAAAGAGATATCAAAAGACGTCTGAACCTAAGCAATTAGGCTAAGCTTGCTAAGAAAAGATCCAAAAAGTCAAAAGCCCAACCCACTTGTTATAAGTAGGGGTGTTCAGAATCCAATTCGATCCGCACAATCCGTTTGATCCGCAGAAATCTGATCCGTAAAAATCCGATCTGTGGATTGGTGGATTGGATTGGATTGAAAATTTGAAAATCCGCAATCGCTGGATTGGATATGGATTTACTTCTGTAAATCCGCAAAAATCCGCGAATCCGCAAAAAAAATAAAAAATAAATTTTTATTTAATTAAAAAACTTGTAAATGTTGCATTACTATTGACTAATAAATAAATAAGTTAAAATGTAGTTACATTTACAATATGCATATTTTATCCAATAATAATATATAATAAACATAATTAAATAAACAAATATAGCTTTGTAAACAGTTAATTTTTATAATTTTAGTTAATTTTAATGTATTGATTTAAATAAATGAGATTTTTTTTTCACTATGCTATATTTTGAAACTTTAACTGTATTATTCTAATTTTATTTAGAAACTTAATTTATTTAAATCTTATTCAATTTTGAATTTGATCGGTAGTAAAATTATTTATATATTAAATTTTTTTATTTAATTAGTTCGTAGAATAAATAGAATTAAAAATTTTTAATCTGCAAATCAATCTGTAAAATGGTGGATTGGATATGGATTGGGTCAAATCCGCATCTGATCCGCAGACATATGGATTGGATTTGGATTGAATTATCCAATCCGTGGATTGGATTGGATTAAAAATTTACAATCCGCAAAATCATGAATCGGATATGGATTGATGTCCAATCCGTAAAATTCGATCCGCGAACACCCCCAGTTATAAGTGTGGTAAAAGTGGATATTATAATAATAACTATAAAGCTAATGCTAAAATTAATAGTCTTAATTTAGACGAAGGCCTTAAAAGGCAATTAATGCAAGTTTTGCTAACAGATCAGTCTAGATCAGATTCAGATGGTTCAAAATCTGATTATGAAGATGATAGTCCATCCTCTCCAGATTCAAATATTCAGCAAGATTGTAATAATAGTTCTTGTGAGTGTGATCATTGTAAATCTATCCTTAAAATGCAAGGATTAAAGATTAATGGGCTTAGTAAAGAACAGATTATAGCTTAGTAACCCTATAATAAATTATAGTATTCGTGGGAACTAAGAGGAGTTTGGAGGATCCTTGCAGAGAGAAATTCCTTTCTGACTTGGAAGTAAATAGTTGTTGAACAAGTGAAGTATGCTGCAGATAACTTTTAATAACATGTTTTCTATAGAACATTTAATAACCTGTTTTCTGTTCTAAAATCGGTTCATCTGGTATCTAAGATTATCTTGACTGCAAGCAAACGACCTAAACGGAAAAATGTTACTGTGGACCTGGAGCTGCTTTATATGAGACATGATTATAACAGAAGTTGGAAGTTTAGACAAGTTAGGTTGCTTTGTGAAAGTGCAAATTTCTGATGTTATATCCACAGAATGTGTTTCTTAATTTTCAATTCCTCTGAAATTTGCAATGTTCCAAGGTGTGGTCGCATTTTTGTTGTAAAGCATGCAAAATTTTCATTTTAATCATAGTAGGACAGATCAATGGCCGGTCCCCTCTTACTAACTACTTATGTTCGTCTTCTTGCTACAGTATGCATATAAAGTTGTGAGTAATTTCTTGTAATCCTGCGCAGGTTTATTGCTGGAAAGGTCTCCGCTTTTCAGCTCGCCAGGACTTGGATGGGTTTTCTAGAGTATGATTAGTTGTCAACAAAGACCTTCTTGATATATGATTTGGTTTGAGTCAGCCTAATGAAACTTATGGCAATATCATTGCAGTTTACTGACCATGGTATTGAAGGAGTTGTGCCACTAGAACTTTTGCCGCCTCATGTCCGGACCAAATACGAAGGTAAAGCAAATGACAGGTCCAAACGTGCTAAAAAGGAAGATTCAAAGGTTGCTCCATCTCAAGCTGAAGAAAATCAGGTATCTAAGCCAACATTTAGCTTTCAAATCCTCTTAACTCTTTTATTTACATTTTTAATCAGCAAGAAATTCTGAGATACCCTTACATTGCTGTCAGTTGCTAATTGGGGATAGGCTTCAGTTCTTTCATCAACTCCAAGTTTTATCTCTTCAAGCCAAAATAATCCTTTCACTCTGAAGTTTTTATTTTGATGTTCATAAATGAAATTAGTTGGATGCTACTGATTGCTCTTAGGTCCAATGATAATACACATGCATTTGTTAGAGCACATAACTATTTTTGGGCCATTTCCTATGAGCTTTTGGTCTTAATTTTGTTTCAACATTAATATTAAAGTGAGGTTACTAGGAGTCCTTTGTTTAAATCCCTACTTTTATTAATAAATTGTGTCACAGACCAAATTGAGCTGTATTTGTTGTATGTTGTGTCTTTATATCTGCATGACAAGTCTGGTAATGAAATTCCATTCTGCATGTGAGATGAGGTGACATACTATTTTTGAACTTTTTCTTATAAGCTAAAACTTTTGAAGATCAATGGTGGTTTAATAACAATTGATAAGTTCAAGGGCCAATAACTGACATACTAGGGAATCATATGTACACAGACATGTAAAACTATCCAAGCTAGTTGTTCCGTTTGTGGTCTGCGCCTCTAGATGTTTGCTTGAGTTCAATTGTGTGCAAGAAGGGTAAGTCGGATATAATTTTCAGCTCATGATTTTTGCTAGCAAGTTTTAAGTAAATTTTAGGTTTGCCCACTTAGGCTTGATATGCACGTTGCTTGATAAGTTAATTTTAATTTGTTGTAAAGAATCGATAATCATATCTAATAGTAATTCATTACGATTGGCTGCTAACTCTGATTAACGTGGCTTTTTAGTCTTTTAGACATATCTTTCCTTCTGTTTTATTTTATTTATTTATTTTTTTTTTTAAACAAAAAAGGAAAAATGTAGACCTTTACTGCATCATGTTAGTAACTGTCAACTTTATGAACTCTGAATTTAACAAGTATATTTTCATTTCTAATTATCAATCAATATAATACAATTTTGTGATGTTTGATGTTGCTCATGTGCTAAGCTTATGCATACCATTTTAAGGTCAGCAGCATTTCTTGTTGTTGAGCTGAACTTGAGAAACTTCATACTCAACTGAACTCGGTTCATTTACTGTATTGGATATATGGCTTCTTAAAATGTTTTCCCCAACTACCATGGGTGGGGTTAAGAGAAAAAAAGAAAAAAGAAAAAAAGGGCTCTCCATGTCTTCCCAAACATTCTCTTTGAATTAGTTTTATGATCGCATGAAAACTGCCGGCAATTATTTCTTGTATGTGCCTCTACTTGGCAGTTGCCTCAACCTAAATAACCACATTTATCGTATCATAAAATATCTAAAGCATGTTTTGTGCTTAAACTTTATTGCTGTGAAAGTTTCTCTTTCTTAAAGGTTCAGCTTGATATGAGGTAAGGTTGGGGTATCGCAAGGAGGACGTGAGAAGTTTTTGATCTAGTGAAACGTGCTAGATTTTAGTTTGTAAGACGAGGAAAAGGCTGAAAATTGGTAGTCTCAGGTAGCAATACTACAGGCTGATATGCACAACTCCTAAATTATCAGAATATTTTTATATGACCATCTTTTTTTTTTCCGATGAGATATGCCCATCAATCTTAGAATCTCGTAACGTAATATCTGATTTTCTTTGTGTTTTTCTTGTAGTAATTTTTTAATTTCAGCTTGAAGTGCCTTTTTGTTTCTTGTAGTGCTCTCAAACCAACATTTGGGATTTTTGGTTGAAGTTTGAGGTTAGGATCATGGTTAGGGGGATTGTAATATTTAATTTAATTAAGTTTCTAGTTGGAATTTTTTCCTTTCAGATTGCAGCGTCTGCAAGTGAAAATGATGGGGAAGGTATCAGAGCTGATCTCGAAGCATCAGCAACTCCAGTGGAAACTGATGTTACAGCTGGAACTGGCAATATTTCCCAAAGTGGTACTGCAACACCAGATGAACATCAGAAGCAGAGTTCTGACACCGATACAGGACAAGAGGCTGGCCAATTGGATGCAGACGCTGAAGTGGATGCTGGGATGATGGATGGAGAGACTGATGCAGAAGCTGATTTAGAAGCAGTTGGGTGAGATGAGAGAGTAACTAAGATTGCAAATGCAAAATGCTTAACTGATACTGAAAGAAAATGCTAATGCTATTTGTTAGAGCTCTAATTTAAAAAAAAAAAAAAAATTATTGTAGTTATCGTATAGAATTTGCATAATTGCATCTCCTGAAATTTCGGATAGCTTTTTGTGCAGTGTGGCGTAATTTATCGACAACACTAGTTTGGATGAAAAGTGAAAAATAGTGGCTCAAATATCTGGATTATGTGTATAGTTAAAATGGTGGTTTAGAAAACCAAAATTAAACCAAACCGACCGAACTGGCTGTTTTTTATGTCTAATTATGATTATGGAAAGGTTATGGAAAGGTTAGTATTTGGTTTTAAATATACCAAAATTAAATAAATAATAATAATTAAAATGTCAATGTCCCCACCCTGTAAAAAATGAGTTAACAGCTTAATAGTGTTTTAAAAAGGTTGAGTTATATGCACTCTAATTAATTAGGGATGGCAAAATTCTCTATGGTTTGAGGTTTTTTCGGGTTCTACTCCAAATGGAATAAATTTTAAATAATTTTTGATAAATGAAGGGGAAAATAATCCTCGAATTATTAATGGGGTGGGGTTTGGTTTTGTACTTCCTACCTCACCTCCACCCCAATTCCCATTATATGTAAATATGTTTTAATTTTTATTTACTAATTTTTATTTTATTAATTAAAATATTAATTAGTAACTTTTTTATTTTTACCTAATATAAATTAATAAATATGTTAAAATTAAAATAAAATCCTATAATACAATTCTTACTTAACCCTAAAATATTCTTATAATATTATTTTTTTCTTTTCTCTCCTAACTGTCGTTTCCTTGATCCCTTTAAATAAATTCAACCTCATTTTTCAAGAATTTTCCAAAAAGTTCAGTAAGTTGAAAATATTTTACTATAGACTAATACTTTAATTGTAACTTGACATATAAAAGTATATGCAATATGTTCTTATTTTTTCCTTTCCCCTCCATTGGCTTTTATAAAAAATAAATGCAACTCATTTTATGAAGATACAAATGAGGTAAATTTCTATTTGAATGAGGTTATGAGGTTAATCATCTTATTTATTATAAGTGTTTACAAATGACATATAACAAAATTTTCCCAAATTTTGAATTTTTTTTCTAATAATTTAAATACTTTATAATATGATAATGATTTTATTTTATTTAAGTTTCTATAGTTTTTTATTTTATTAAAATTATGTATCCATGCTTATTGTAAAATAATTAAATAAATAAATAGAAAATGTGGTGGAGGTGGGGAAAACATTTTCCATATAGGGATTCTCCATCCCCACCCCACTAAATTTATCGGAGAATAGGACGGGAATGGAGATTAAAAATTTTTTATGGGGTGGGGAATGGGGTAGGCCTCCCCACCGCCACCCCACCCCATTGCCATCCATATAATTAATACTCAGAATACTCAATTATTTTGTAATATTTATTTTCTAAAACTAAAAATCAAAATTTCCAGACATAACCTTGTTTCAACATCAACAAAGTTCCAAATGTGAGCCCATTTTCGATTCTCACATCTTTTACTATCATAGCTATATGGCTTCGCGAAAAAATGGGCTGGGAAATATGTAGGAAAGCAATCTAATATGTGATTTAGCGAGAGCTCATCATGGAGACCCCAAAATTCCCACAAAAAAAAAAAAAGGCTCTGGCTCATATCTTTACCATTTAGGAAAAAAATTAAAGAAATTCTCAGATAATGAGTTCTTATTACACAACAAAACAGTTACATTTGAGTTTTGAAAATGAAATTGGCAGACTGGTTTAATGTGTGCTGCAACATATTTGTATGGACATTGTGACTGAAAAAAAAAAAAGAAAAAAAATTGAGAATTTATTGGAGATTACTATAGGTAAAGAATAAAAGTATGGTGTCTTGAAATGAGGTGAGTGAGGAGGGGTAAAACGGTCTCTTAATATGCTTTTGTTTTCTATCCAATAATTTAAAAGGTGGGGTGATGTATGTATTTCTATAATTTGATTTAAGGATATTTATGTAATAAAATATTTTATAAGAAAATTAAGAGTGTTCAGAGTAAATTTTAGAGTGCATTTAACCTCACCCTTTTGAAAAACATTTAGCTGTTCGAAGAAAATTTCAATTCAACGAATTTTAATTTATGTTTTAACAAAGTGGAAAATTTTATGATATCATATCAAAATTATGGCATCAATAGTGATAAATTCTATAAATTACTCATAAAATTAGTAAATAGAAGATAAAATAATTAAATTAATATAACAGTGATAAATTGTTGTTTTAAAATTGCAAACAAAACAAACACTTGTAAAAATTACATAAAGCCAACAAATTAATATTAAGCTTTTATTAAACAAAAAATAGCTTATTCATTTAGTCTAATTAAACAATGATTCATCAATTGAAAATAAAAAAATTGTATTGTAAACAATCGAAATAAGTTTTATTGAATTGGTTCAACCATAAATTCTATATTCATTTTATGACATTCATTATTTTTTTTTTTCTATCATGGTAATGTTTACTACACAAGTTAATTAAACAAAATTATTTTTTCTGATGTGGATCAAGCCAAAAAAAATAAAAAGATATTCTTATATTACTAAATATATATAATGTTTCAATAAAACTAGATCCAATTTTTTATTTTTTATATATTTCATGTAATTTTAAACTTTACTTCTTACTTATATTTAAAGATCATCTGGAGTTGCTATCAAGGAGGTTTAGAAAAATGCAAAATCACATTTTCTTACAAACAACTTTAAAAAAATATGAAAAGAATAGTTTTTAAAAATTCGATTTTGATAATAAGTTTTATTGAATAAATTTCGCATATATTATCATATCTATTACATAAACCCAATCTATCATTGTTCAATTTAGAAACAAAATCAAGAAATACATAATGTAATCATTATTATAATGAGTTTTTATTTTACAGTTATAAGTTTTTATTCTTTCAATAATTTTTATATTAATTTACTTATTTTACCTTTTTATTAAATAAATTCTTATAAGAAAATTATTCTTATACTCTAATTTACTACTCCTATATTAATTTACTTATTTTATTTTTTATTAATAAGTCTTATGTTTCATTTACGTAATTGATGTTTTATTTTACACTTAACGTTGATTTACAAGTTTTATGTTATATTTGAAAGTTTTTGTTTTGTTTATTAATAATACAAAAATTTAGCACTCTTGGTTATTTTACTTATTTTACCATTTATTTACAAGCATTGTGTTTCATATACATAATTTATATTTTATTTTATACTTATTGTTATCATAAGTTTTATGTTATATTTGTAACTTTTTTTTTGTTTACCAATAATATAACAATTTATCACTCTTAAATTAATTTACTTCTTTTACCTTCCATTTACAAGTCTTATGTTTCATTTACATAATTTATGTTTTGTTTTACACTTAATATTGATTTACAAGTTTTATATCATATTTTTTATTTTTTTGTTTATTGATAATACACTAATGTGCCACTCCTGTCTTAGTTTACTTATTTTACCTTCTATTTATTAGTCTTATATTTTGTTTACTTAATTTATATTTTAGTTGACACTTATTGTTGATTTACAATTTTTATATTACATTCAAGTTTTTGTTTTGTTTGTCATTAATACACAAATTTACTCATATTAATTTATTTATTTTACTTTCTATTGATGAATCTTATATTCTATTTACATAATTTATGCTTTATTTTACACTTAATGTTGATTTACAAGTTTTATGATAATTTTATTTACATAATTCATATTTAAATATAGTATTGATGTCATGATTTTTAATCAAGGCATGATAAAATGACCTTTCAAAAGTATAAAAACTTCAATTTCTTTTTAAATACAATTATTTTCAACTATTAACTGACATAATTTTGTAAGGGATAATTTTTTGATAGCTCCCTTGAGATTTGGCTTCACTACACTTGGAAATAATCTATCTGTATATTGACATATCACCTTCTAGGTGTCTATAATTGTTAGATAGCCGTTAGCTAGTTGAGGGCACTCACGTAAATGGAGCAATTTATAGTTTTTAAATCTTAAAAATGCAGATATAATAACTAATTGGACAAAACATAGTGCATCCGAAATGCACAGTGATACAATGCTTTGAAGCTAGTGAAAAAGGCAGTAGCAACTCATTTTCGTTCTCTTTATTTCCCTTTTTTTTTTCATGAGTGCTTAGCTTCATTTTAAAAGCTATAACACCCGCTTATTTTAGCAAAGACACTTTGTGATGTAGTATGTGATATGCTCTAAGATCAAATATGTTACGAACCAAATTCTGACGAAAACTGACATTTGGATCACAAGTGATTGAATAGCGTACCAGGTGTGTATTTTCATTGAAGCTTGAATCTTAAGTTTTGTTTTATTACTTTCTTGCACTTAGTTAAAAATGCGGCTGCTATTAGTTACTTGACTTTTTGTTTTCAATTAATTAAGAAGCTTACCCTTTTTTTTGTGTAAAAGTTTGTACTTCATGGTAAAATTTAGACGCTTGTCTATTGTTTTTTTATGTTACCCTCGAAATATAAGACAAAAATTAGTTATAGAGCTTGTAGGTAGTGAGTTTATAAAGGACCAAATATAATAAGTAAATAATGTTATATCATTTATTAAACTGAGAGTTTAGAAGCTCAGTTATTACATTTTATCCCATGTATGTTGACGTCATTATCTTTTCCTGTCAACATTAGCATAACTTCCAATGTCAGAGCTTATGCAATTGTTTATCTATTTCTATATGTCTACGTTTAAGATTGTTGGTATAGTAGATGACATTTATTGAGATGGTTAGGCTAATTATTTTTTGTATTGCTTATGCAGGTTAGTATAATTTGACATTGGGACAGTGATAGATGGCGAAGTCTTTGTGGTTGATCTAGATATTCCAAAGCAATACAACTTGCACAAAATGTGGATTGAAATTAGGGACGCTTGTTGGGGTCATCCTATTAGGGATGCGAATGAGATAAGGGTTCACGTGATGTTTTTATGGTAGACTGAGCAACAAATAATACTAACTGACAAAGCATTTGAACAACTTAAGAGTAAACGGGTACAGTTGGGCTAGATTTATAGTAACTTATGAAGAAGACGGTATCATCATTCCTCTCAATGGCCTAGCCAAGCAGTAAGTCGCTGATGTTGATCAATATGTCACGCCTAAAGACCAGTTCCCAATTGACCTAGATAAAGGCATAGAGTTTGATTGGATTGACTTTGTAGAGGCTGCAATACTTCCTCTATTGATGATAAGGATTCAAGTGAAGTAGCAACAGAAGTGCTGCTAGATTTGAGGTTAAAAAAAAAAAACCAGTGAAATAGTAACGAAAGTGTTCTCAGATTTGAATGAATATGAAACCTCAGCAAATAAGTTCACACAGTAGTTGAATACTGAGATGGAAAGTGGAAACAAAGAGTTGTATAATAGTTATGAGACATTTGTAGATGAACTTAATGAAAATAAAGATGATTATGAGTATGAGGCTACTATAGAAGGTTTTGATCCAAATGATTTAAACCCAAATGATCCTTTTAGAGATGGAAGTGACATTGTTGGAGATCTTGATGATTATAAATATGGGGACAACAGTGGAGATGAGCCAGATGATGATGTTGTTGAAGCATAAGCTTGCATTAGATATGAAGGAAATACAAGTGGGTTTGAGTTTAATTCTTGGTGATGAGATAGTCTTTAAGGCTTGGATAGTTGTTTATCAGCGTGTGTGAGTTAAGAAATGTTCTGAAAGTATTTGCCATTAGGAATGGATTGAGATTAAAACGGCTGAAAAAAGAGAAAACAAGAGTGTCGTGCATGTGCAGCACCAGAGTGCACTTGGGGAATCCATACAAGCCCTAATTGAAATAGGAGGTCATTCCAGATTAAGACTCACTGTCATAGCACACTTGTTATAGAGTTTATGACAGTTTTAAAGGAAGTTCCAATAGATAATAGCCACATATCTGCATCTATTCAAAGTCAATCCTGACATCACTACTTTGATGCAAATGTATAGAATTGAATGTAACAATCAAAGGCTGCACTAAGTCAAGGAAAGCACTTAAGTAATCTGGTTAAGACTATAAAACTAGTTACAACAAATTATTTAGGTATATACATGTCTTATTGAATTCTGGTTCAACTGTCTCTCTTAAAAGAGATTGGAATGGTGGTGCATAATTTCCAACATTCAAAGAGGTTATTCTTGTGTTTTGATATCAATATAATTATTCTTGTGTTTTGATATCAATATAAGCGATTCTTTGAATAGTGTACGCATTAATTGAGGTTGATGGTTGTCATTTAAAAGGACCATATAGAGGTGTACTCCTAGTAGCTATAGGCATTGACACAAATTATGGGATTTACCTTTTGGCTATGTGTGTGGTTAAGACTGAAAATAATGATTCTTGGCACCATTATATGGAGAAACTATTTGATCAAGTGGGCTATAATGGTGGTGAAGGATTATGCTTGATGAATGATAAGCAAAAGTGTGTGCTTAATGCCTTGGATTGAGTGTTGCTTCTGTCATTGAAGAGGGACTACCATAGACATGTATATGTAAATTTAAGAATAAGTTTTGTAGGCCCTTGTTGAAGAAAGTGTTCTAGAGAGCTTGTAAAAGTTCTAATGCTACTAATTTTAACTTCCAAATGGAAGAACTGAAGACTTTAACTCCTAATGGCCATAATTTGCTCATAGAAATTCCTACAGTATCTAAAGAAAGCATCTATTCCCTCTACACACAAAATGTAGCCATGTTACTAATAACATGATTGAATCTTTCAACAATTGGATCAACAAGTACAGAGGCTTGCTAATTGGGAAGATGTTTGAGAAGATATAAAGGAAAACTATGGGCTTGATTTGTAAGAGGCATGAAGTAGCCCTTGGATGGAATGTTGAGCTTCCACTAGTTATGAGAAGGAAGATTGTTAAAGCAAGATTAGAGGCAAGGTCACTCATTGTTATCTTTAGACATAACGGGACATTTCAGGTCTTTAAATATGTGACAAAGATCATTGTTGTTGATCTATTGAGGATTCATTGTTGTTGATCTATTGAGAAAGAAATGTGACTGTGTTAAGTGGGTCATTTTTGGACTTCCTTGCAAATATTTCCTCTATTGCATTGATGCAAAGAGATATCATATTGAAGACTATGTACATCAATACCTACAAAAGGTAGTTTTCATTGGGACTTACAAATATCAATTTATACCAGTTCCTCATGAGAATAAGTGGCCCCCTATACTTCATGGCAATTTGCAGTCAACAACAACTACAAGGTCTATTGGCAGACCCCAAATGACAAAAAAAAGGAAAGAAGAGGGTGAGTCTTCAACCTTCAAGTGAAGCTCAAGCATAAGGTGCTGTCGATGTGACCAGTTAAGACACAACAAGAGAACCTGCCTAAAAGCAGCTTATGATCAAAAGAAGAAAAAAGACAAGGTAAAGGTTAAAAAGCATACTTAAATAATTCTTAATGATGTTTTAACTTAGATCTAATCATTATGTAATATACTAACCTAATTAGTGACTTTTATTTTGTAAGCACCAGTTGGTACGATGAGTTCTGGGGCATAGGCAATCCAATGAGCTAAACATAGTCATCTGCCCATGATAATAGTAATCTTAATTTTGAAAATATTACTAACTAACCTTATATCCTTATTTGCATCATTTTGCAGTTTTATTCTGAATATACAGTGTGCTTGTAGGGCATTTGACTCGAGAATGAAGTCTGATTTGAAGCATGAAGCATCCACCAAATTCAAGAACATTAAGCTAAAAATGTATGAAAAGACAAAGCACGTAACCTAACCCTATATTTTATTCTTTTCCGGGGATCAGACGATGCAACACCTTTGAAGTATCAGAAGCATCAATTGATAATGTATCTGCTCACATAACATATAAGTTTGAGTTCTCTAAAATTATATTTTGTTGAAAGATATAAGTTTTTATACTAATGCTAAAGAATGGGTCATGCATAGACTTCTTGGCTTAATTATTGTAGACTATTAAGATAGTTGCCTTTTTGTAAGTATTTGTATGGTGTGCTTTCTATCATTTGTAAAGGCTAAGTGCAAGCTAGCTAAACAATGCTTGTTGAACCTTAAATTTTGTTGGAATTTAGTTTATTCATATGGTTGTGCCACATGGATTCATCTTATTATGTTTTTGTTTAAATACCTGGTTATTCAATTATGGTTGCCTATTATTTCAATCCCCGATGATCTTGAGATTAAGTTGAGTTGATTTGGAGTAGAATGCAGGCTTGATTGGACAGTGACCTCATTGAGCTTATTATGCATTAATGGTTTTACAAGTCTTTGTTTGTGCATTTTTATGATTCTATTGTGATTATCTGTTGTATGATGATCTAATGATTTTGAGATTTGAAGATATGTTTATTCATAGAATAAACATTATTTTTGGAAATGAGCTGGTGGTACAACTTATTTTGAAATATATTGGCCCGGCAAGTATGTGACTATGACTTACAAATGCTTTTGTGCTTTGAAAATATTTTTGCACATACATAATAAGCTATTGTATATAAGGTGAAGTCTTTTGCATTTATACACAAAATGTTACAAAAGGCAATTAGGTTCATGTTTATGGCAGTACATGTTCAATTAGCTGATTTAGGTACTACTACATACGTTTGTTGTATAATGCCTACTTAGCAGCTATGGACTACACCAATTATTGAAGCCACAACAACATAAATAAAAAATAACTTGTTCAAGAACATCATTGTCTTCATACCACGACATTTCACTATATTGTATTATGCTTTTTGCATTAGTGACTTCATACTTTTTGCATACTCATCAGTAGTTCATAATTTGCTTGACATGTTCCTATACCATCAAATATAGCAAAAAATTAAAATAATAAATCAAATCTATCGGTTAGAAGTGATTGATGTCATATTGGTTTAGATTTATGGATAAAATTAAAATTTTATTATTTTCGAGTAACTAATAACTTTGAAATAAAAGTATATTGTAGTTATTTTTATTTAAAGTTTAATCTACACATATTTTAAAATAGCAACCAAATTGTAAGGAAAGAAGATAAAATGCAAATTTTTTTATAATTATTTATTTAAGATTTATTTTAGTAACATCATACAAATTTTATATTTCAAGTTAAATTTATTAATTAAATTTTGATGTCAAGTCATCACTTATTTCACTCCTTAGATTAAAGAAAATATAAGGTTAGATGTTGGAGCTTTGCTTAAGTCGAATTTTTAAATTGACTACAATCCATTCATTTTTTTAGTTGTTTAAATTATTTACAAATTTATTACAACCTGGATTTCTGTGTCAAAATTTTGAAAAATTAATTTTCTAGAATATCAGTATACAACAAGGAGTGTCATGTTAACTACCAAACTACAACATCCTACCATTGAAACTACGCTGACATTAGATCTAAAAATAACAGCACAAGAAGACAAAATAGGGGGCACCATGCAACAATTGCACGGTAGCTGACCCCAGAATGCAATACTATTTTATATTCCTCATTCTTCTAATTTTTTTCATCTACTCTTTTAATTATTTAATAGCTTTTTCCTGCCAACCTCTTGCTTCCCCACACCGCCCTACAGCTCCACAAGACTACAACACAATTTTTAATATTTCACTAGATATTTTCTACCTGCTCTTATCTTTTGCTACTAACCAATAACCATATATACTCACCAATACACTGTGATACTTGTCAGTCATGACTTGTGAATATAGTAGAATAGTAGAATTATTTCTTCTTTTTTTTTTCAAACTTTTCCTGTATTCCAAAATCACCATGGATCTTCAAGAGTACAATGTTAATGTAGAAGAATCTTAACACCCTCAAGAATACGGTGTCGATGCAATAAGTCCTCAACAAATCAACAACAATACAAGGCTAAATCAATCAAGCAACGTCATCTAAATGTATTTTTTCAACATTTTACAACAAGGGAGAAAATAATAGATAACTTTCATTATTCTTACAAACGGATAATCTTCGAGTTTAACTATTATCATCAAGAAGTTATCTATTGGGTTATCTTTGGCACCATGGGTTTGTGTCGGCATGTGTGAACTTATTTAACTCTCACTAGTAATACAAAATTAATCTTATTCGTTTACCATAGTTGTGATTAATAATCATTATTTTGTGATTAATAATCGAACATTTCATAGTTTTGATTTGTTGTAATCGATATTTTATTGTTGCAAAATTAGATGATATGGTTGAGATAATGAAATGTTAAATGTTATATTTTAATTTGAAACTTGTAGTATTAATATTATTATGGACTATGATCTATGACTTTATATAAATTCAAGTTAACAATTAAATGTTAGCCCTTAAGAAAAATTACTTATTATTTTCATTATTATTACTATAGACTCTAACTTAATAATTAGTATTATATTCTCTTCCTACTAAATTTGACTAAAAGCATGGGGATCCAAAAAAAAAGTACATGGGCTTAAAAAAAGCATACCAAGCACATAGATTTGAAAAAGAATACGACAAGCCCTCTTAAAAAAAAGAAAGGACTGCCAAATTTTTTCTTGGGCACAGCCACAACACAACTCGACACAGTACGTGGTTCTTGCTTTGATAGGCCGTACCAACATGGTAGGCTCGTTGGCTATCTCCAAATAAAATTTTGACTTTTTATCAGTTAGTAAACAATTAATAAGTATACAAATATAATTTCTCCTGTTTGACAAATAGAGATTATACATTAAAATTTATAATTTTTAATAGGATGAATTAAAGTTCACCCCAATCTAATAGTTCTTACAAATTATTTGAGATATGCAAAAAACTTAATTAGTTAGATGATGATAAATTTATTTTTTTTTTACAAAAAAGTATTGAATCATCAGGTGCTTCATGGCAGTAACCATGCACATTTTATTCTGTTTAATCATTCTTGATGATGAAAATGATATTCTTCTCTGAGATTTGAAAGGAGTTTGACAATGTATTTAATTAAAACAATGAAAATTCGTGTGATTGCATTGCAATATCAGCACTTGCGGTTTTGAGGCTGCAAAAGGCCTTCAAATTCTGGCTCCAAAAACAGACCTCATTGATATATATATATATATATATATATATATAGATGCTACCTACCACGGCTCATCTAATGTTCTCCAACCACACAATAAGAGAGATAAGAACGAGCTCAACTGATGGCATAAAAGAGCAAGAAATCCTTAGTATTAATACACACTGAAAGTTTGTGGACGAACAGCTAAACCACATCTAGCCGTCTGCTAGATCGATCAATTCTAGATATTTTCAGTTCCTTCTCTTCATATCATAAAATCTTACAAAACAACCCAGATAAAACTGAGTCGGCTACTAAGAATAGC
Source organism: Murraya paniculata (assembly GCA_030449075.1). Taxonomy (NCBI): domain Eukaryota; kingdom Viridiplantae; phylum Streptophyta; class Magnoliopsida; order Sapindales; family Rutaceae; genus Murraya; species Murraya paniculata. The sequence continues at coordinate 2,887,866 of JAEVFN010000009.1, forward strand.
ATATAACATATAGAATCTGAAAACCCAGCTATTTCACAATAGTTGCAAGTGTGAAGCTCTTCTCCCTTGAAAGTTATGTTTTCTGCAATTAAAAAAAAAAAAATTATCAGACAAAGAATAAGAACTGTCCAAGAACGACAAAGCTACATGAACCTAACATGACATGGTCATTCTTACCTGCATTGGAAGGTACAGCTTAAATTCCGGTGGGAGTTCTTCTTCCGAGTACAGGCGATCTGAGAAATATATCCTTCTCAGGCGACAGTTTGCATGAACCTGAACTCGCAAAGTTTCAACATAGTTGGTTCCGTATGCTCTCCTGGTAAAATCAGCCAGGTTCAACTGGATTTGATTCCAGCCATCATCCAACCTCAGTGGCATAGTGCAGATATACGGCTTCACCCGTGTAACAGCCTGTAAAATTTGAAAAAAGAATTAACAAAATTATAAAAATACTTGAAATCTGGATTGTCCTGTCAACATCTATAGCCATTAAGGAAAAACAAAACATAAGGTCACACATCTAACGCGCATCGCAGATCTTCAACTGTTAAAGAAAACAGTCCTGGACAGTCTCACACTCTAATCTGTCCTAATATTGTTTCCGAATGACAAACACAAAAGAAGGCTAGAGAAATCCATATTATTACTGTCTTGGGCAAATAGAAAGGCAATATTAATGAAGCTTAATACCATAGTTTCTTCCCCCACATCACCAAACCGTCTAATGACAGAGCTCACTACCAAATGCATACACTAACTTTAACACCAAAATTGGGACTATCCCCTTTTTCTACCAAATGCCAAAACCAATTCTAGTTCAACTTCAAAACTGTCACAAGAAATAAATATTAAAAAAAAAAAATCAATAGTCATTTCATAAACCTTTAGAAGATATCATAGATTTTCCACCAAGCAGATCAAATGGAAGAGGAATTGAGAATCATAAAAATGAATAGAAAATAAAACTTAGCTAAAGAAACCACAATAATACATGAATAATCTCTCACATTTTTTCATAATTCTAAATTTAGCCAACAACCTTCAGCAATATTGATCAGTTTCACTATTTCAAGAAGAATTTCTTCATACAACTATTACATAACAAATTAAGAGAAAAAAAATAGTAATTTCAAAAAAAACCAACATCAATAAAACAAGGGCAAACTTACACACTTGGAAGTTAGAAGCTCGAAAACGCCGACGGACATTCTTATCATCCAGTACTTGAATCTCAAATGTGAAATATTTCTTCAGGTTCTTCACAATCATAACCAAAAATGGGAGTTTTATACCAAGAGTTGCTGCTGGGTCTATGGGGCATGTAATGTACGTAGATTGTATATTTGGCCCAACTATTTCAAGCACATTGGACTGTATGTCTTCATCGTGAGGCCGTTTCACATGACCATCAACAACTGCAGAAACTCAGAACAAATTACACATCTAACGCATTGGATTAAAATTAAAAACAAATAGTAACCTCAAAGACGAAAAGCAATTTAAAGACACCAACATAGGAATGCACTTAAAAGGCTAAACAATATTTTCCTATAAAATTAGAACGTAATGGCAAAATGATGTGTGCCTTTGGAAACTGAACTCTCTCTTGAAAGGAAGAAGAAAATGTCTCAAGAAATGTCCACCAAGAGATTTGAACTCAAAATTTTCAATATTCAAAACAATAATGCCTCATTGATAATTGCAGGAATAAATTTAACCATAGTTATTTTAATCAAAACAAAGCAATCCCAAAAAAGGAATATTCAGGGAAAAGGAATTAAGATGGACTAGAAAGAAGAAGAAATCCCAGAAATTAAATCACAGTAAAAAAACCCCTGCCTTCTTTTCTCTTCCCTCTGAATAGAATGAAACTTGACTTCATTCACCAGAGTACTGCAACCTTTAAAGCTATTGATTATGTACACTACTTAGTCATGGCGCCCCTTTATATTTTTGCAAATTAAATGCTTCTTATTAATATGAACTACCAGATCACATGTATGTATCCTCCAAATGTTATCAATTGCAACATGTGACACCTCAATAGTTCAACTATTTATTTCGGTGGAAGATTGTGGAGGTTAAAATAACAACACAAACTAAGTTTACCATTCGTCACAGATCAACTGGTATGTTAGCAACCGTGATCTTAATTTTGAAAGCATAACTGTAAGAGCGCTGGCTAAGCACCAACTTAAACTCAACAGCTAGTGAGTTCATTCAAAAAAGAAGCTACGAATTAGAGGCCAAAACCTACCCTAAATATGGAGGAAACTAACAATTAATCAGAACTCATGAGAAAGCAAAGTTTACAAGCAAATTGAAAATCCAAAAAACAATTCAATATACATGATAAAAGAAGCAGCACCCATCAATAGAAACAAAATCAGGGAAAAAAAAAAAATTCACTGACCTTCTTTATCCCATATCTGCAGAGGTTTGCTCCTACAAATTTCCAAAGAATCCGACATAAAAAAAAATGAGGGTGGATTACAAAATTTAGAAAAATACTATAAAATAAAAAAAGCACACCGAAAGAGAGAAAGAGAAAGAGAAGTTACCCCAGGCTGTATAGGATTGACAAGAATCCTGATTGAAATGTGTTCTTGAACATCTTTAGACAATTTCTACAATCACAATCAAAAAAACAAAACAAAAATATATATTATTTATCGAATCTCTAACACAAGTTTTTTTTTTTCCTTTTATCTTTTTTTAACATTAAAATAAATTTTGAACAGAAATCCCTACCACTTGAACAAGACAACCGATGATGATTCCTGTGCCTGTTTGTTCCTAGGGAAACAGCAACAGGGTTCTTCTTCCAATTGCAATTGAATTGAGGATTGATTCTTCTTTGGGCCTCTTTGTTTATTTGAGAATTGCAGCATGGCCTTTGGTTTTGGGCAAATAAATTTAAGCGATCCCGGGCCCAATCCATAATCCGTCTCTTCGGTTTTCAGTTTTACGTTAGTGGTATTATTGTAATTATACATTTTCCAATGCGACGTGACCAGTTCTGGGGCTGGGCCTCAGGCTTCTCGGCTCCAGCCTTCAAATCAATGTTTGAATTTCAAAGCTTTCGAGATTAGGCCACTACTGGGCCTCTACCCTCCATAGGGCTCACTTAAACCCCGACCTTAAATATGTGGATTAAAGGCGTATTTCCCTTCGAAAAGGAGTATATTTGTTAGTGATACACGATAGATTTGTGGATTGTACTACAAGTAAATATATTTAGAATTTTAATAATGTTATACCTAGTTGAGATACTTAGTTTGTATTACATGACAGATGAATCGTCATTATTTGATTGATTCGAGTTATAGTTACTTATTAAACCTTATCGTTTTTTATTTGAATAATTAAATTTTATTAGTGATATATTAGTTAGAATACAAATTAAGTATTCTAACTGTTTAAGCATAGCATTACTCTTAAAATTTTAGTAATTTTCATATTGAATACATCAACAGATAATAAGAAATTTTTGTTTTAAAAAAAATTGCATTAAAACAAAAGACTTGAGGTAATGCTTTAAAAATTGTTTATCAGGTTGCCCTGTTGTACTAACGCGTCAAATGCGCAAATCCATGTCGCCGCAGCGTATAACGCAACTTGCTTGAGAAAATGGTGCATTATTATATCATAGTTTGAAACGAGAGAAAACCTTACGTATGACAAGCATATATTCGGCTAATCAAGTTTTCTTGAAATGATTGATGACAGTTTTCTATTTGATGGGGCCCACAACATCAAAGTTGGTGTTACCACCGTTCGTTCCGCATGGGATCTCCATCAGTCGTTTGGCACAAGCTTGATTTGTTGGACATACATAAATTTTTCTCGTGAATAATTCGCTTTGAAGCGTCACCACTTGTCACATCCTTTATCAAGAACTTCGATTAGATGCGCGATTGGCGGCGTGGTGAGCTCTTATTGACGAACTTGTATTGTGGAGTTCGCAGTTTTGTCGATTCGAAAAGTGTCACGCGCACAGTTACGCACCAGATCAAACCTTTCTTTATCAATTATTTTAATCTTCAAACTAACGTAATCACATTTATCACAGCTGCAATTGTATATCAATGAATATAATTAATATAGATTGATTGGAATAACATGAATTTACACCATACTTTCCATGCCACTTGCAATTCTTGTCTTAAAAGTGTGTTTATGAAAATATTACTAATAAATGGTAAAATATGTTTTTATTGCAGGGAAAAGTAAATCATTCTCCTTACAGATTTTTAATTTTGAATTCTTGAAAATTAAAAAAAAAAAAACAATAGCAAACAGTCCTTTACATATATTTTTCCTCCGCTTATGTATTTTTAGCAAAATAGCATAATAGCACATGGTTTATTCAGTGGTTCACATTCCCTTGTACCCTACACTTTTACTTCACTTCTATTTTATTTTTAAGTAGCACTATTGTGACATAGCTAGACCCTTTTTGCATCCAATGAATTCTCCTTTATATCTACCTATAAAAAGTATATAAACGCTTAAAGCTAAAAGATTTTAAAATTTCAAAAATAGTATTAAATCATTTTCTCTCTCTACTTTATAATTTATATTTTTTCTTAGCTTCAATTATTTTTTTATTAATTTTTTTTCTTTTCTTAACACATTAAATTTTAATTTTTCTCATTACCATTCTTTTCCTTTTGTTCAAGAATAAGTATGAAACCTAAAAACAGTTTTATAATATTAATCACCAGTAAAGTTGGTTAATATTCTTTTTATTATAGGTTTTTATCTCTCAATTTATTATAACCTTGTGAAACTAATTTTGAAAAGTTAAAAATTAAAAATAAATGTTTATTTAAAATTGAAAGAAAAAGTTTGAATTACCTACTGTGAAATTGAGAAATTGGAAAAGAAAGACAAGTAAGGGATAATTCAATAATTTTATCAAAAATTAATTTGAAAATAAAAACTTAATTTAAATAAAGAGTTTGGGGAGAAATTAGTGAGTTGAGGTGGTCCTACCTTAAATAAATCCAAACTCCAATTTCTTTTCCATATTTCCGCTGTTGCCCTTCGTTGTAGTCATTTTATTACCTACTTGTCACGGATCAGATCACCACGTGGCATTCTCTCCCAGGATTCTTATGCCACGTGTCGCTCCAAACAAAATCTATATTTGGTCATTGATACGTGAACCTTTCGGAGTTCTAAACGTTCGGCTCCAAAAGACCAAATCGGACACGTATATACTCGAACTCAAAACTTGATTTTTGGATAAACACGGGGATATTATTGGAAACCAAAATTTCCTCTGTAGCCAACTAGGTACCTTGATCTTGTTATACTCACTTGTAGGGCCAGATATAACCACGTGGACCAATGACAGTGCAGTTTTAGATGGAGAGCTCACAGCCACTAAACTGATTAACAATTTTCAGCCACAAATGACAGCTTTGACTGAATTTCACTGTATAAAAGATTGAACTTATAGAATATTAAAATGAATTTCACTGACCGTAGATTCCTTGCTTCATCTGCTTAGCTAGCCAAGAAAACAAATAACCAATCGAAAGTGTTTTATCTTATTTAATCAGTTTTCTTCATCTGGGTTGCTTTATTTTTAGGATTCAGCATCTGGATTTTGTTCATTTTCTCCACTAACTAACAACAAGGTTTGTTTTCCAGTAATGCTTTTTTTTTTTTAATTTCTTTGTTTTATCGTGTACCACAGCTCTACTCATAGTGGAAAAAAAAATTGTTCTTGGTATATGATTCTATTTAGAAACTAAAATTTTGAACTTTAGATGATTATGGCTTGAGCGCTGTATTTGATCGGTGTAATTTTGCGCTTCTTTTGATGAATCTTATAACATGGTTTCCTCATTTGGTCCTGTCAGTGGAATTGTCTTCCTTACTAGGGTTTATGAGGAATTTGGTCGTGTTGTGTGTATGGCTTATGCAGAATTTTACCTGATGCAGTGATATTGTTAACTTTTTTTTGTTAATCGTATTTTGGTAGTTGAACAGAATCTTTGATATAATGTTTCTCTGTTCTTTTTGCCAAGACTTACAAAATTAATTAGTGATTTTGTACTAATATGTGACCTGGTGATCATTGTGTTTAGATATATCTCATGGAGTGGTACGTTCAGAGTGGTGTGGATGATCTTGTTGTCCCTAGGGACCAAGAATTTTCAGACAGGCTTCCATCGTCTCCGGGAATCATGTCAGAATGGGGAACATATGCTCCTGAAAGTTTTGTGTCACCTAACAAATACTTCAGTATGGATACAAATTCAGTTGAGGAAAATTTCAACTTCAATGGTTTTTGTAATGAAGTTGACATTGAAGATTCTGTTCAAAATAAAGGCCACTCCAGTGGTTCAAGTATCTGTGCAGGATCATCGGAGGAATCTCTGCAAAGGACTGCTTCTTCTAGCAATCTGCCTGATTTCCAGCTGGATCACTTTGCAGGAATTGAACAACTGGATGACATATACTTGTACGATCGTAACTTCTGGGATTAAGATATTTGATTTAACACCTGAAGGAAATCATGTAGTTTCTCAAATGTTTAGGTTGTAGATAGGAAAAAAGAAAAGAAAATATGCACCAACAGGAAATTAATGGCTCCAAAATAGTTTTGTATCCTAGTTTCTGGGTCCATCAGAGAATTTTGCGGGTATCATGATAATGGTTATAGTGTATTGTGTCTGTTTTCTCCTGCAAATGATCTTATGCCATTAATGATGGTGAGGATTGGCACTTCCTTCAATCTGGCCTGTTCTAGATGATAATTTTGGACGCACATAGAATGCTATAGAGTCATTAAATATCCAGGGGATGTTCCAAGTCTCAAAAAACTTGATAGTGCTTTTCATAATTGTAAAAATGTATTTTCTTGTTTTTCTGTCTTTACTCATTCTTGTTTGCCGTTATTGCAGGAATTCCTTACTTGAGGATCTTCCTGGTACTGAAGATCTTTACAACTCATTTGGCTTTGATCCTGAATCTCAACATGTGTTGCCCGTAGATAATGTTGAGGCCGACATGACTTTAGATTCAAAGAGTCATTCTGGAGACACACATAGCAGAGGATGCTCCAAGTACCTCAAAACGCATGCCTTTTCCCCCTCAGTGGGTTGGGAGTATGAAGATGATGTAGCTTCACCATTTAGCTCTTGCAACTCACAGCACAAATTCCTACCAGATAAGGTGAGATTTTCCATTTGCTTATCAACTTTGGATGTGGATATGTAATAGTTAACAGTGCTGGCCTTAATTTGGACAGGAATTCTGGGTCCAATTGAAACAGCTAGACAGTCTGGATCTGTGCTCACGTCAAAGATGTCTTATTACTACTTTTGGTCAGCTAAGTTAACCTAGAGCATGAAAAAAATTAAATATGGATTATAGTTTTTGAGGATTAGTGGGGAATTTATTGCAATTCATCATGCTGCCATGGAAGCTGACTGACTTCAAACTTGCACGTGTATTTTGGATGGGCTTGCCTGGTAGTACTGATGCATTCCAACATTATTTTGTCATGCTTTCGTTATCAACTCTGATATCATCCTGTCGAGCTTAACTGGCGGTCTTCTGACACTTGTATTTGACTTTAAGGGCATAGGCCAATAAATTTTTTTTTTTTTTTTGAATTTAGCACGAGTTTCATTTTTGTTGCTGCATCTTTAAGCTTTAGCATTTGTTTGGCATCTCTTTTACACTTGTTGGGGCTTATTTTACAACACGTTCAAGAAATTGGTTTTGTCAATTCTCTTTCATAAAATTTGTGATTATTGTGATAACCACAAATGTTATGAATCCTTTTAGGATTTTATTTTTCAAATTTTACACCAATGTCAAGAGAACCATATCAAATGGGTTCTTCTGTGCAGAGTTCTGCATATTTTTGCCATGTATATAATCCTGACAGGATGGCGATGCATGAAAAGTTGACAAATGGATTTAATGAGGCAATAGCTTATTTTCATGTGGCTTCGACAATTGGTTTCTTCTCTGTAGGCACTTATAACCATGCACACACAATGAATGGAGACAAATCGAAAAATGGATACACAGACTGATAGGAAAAGAGAGAGAGTATAATGAGATAAAGGCTATAGTTTCTTGCTCTACTACTATCTGCACTACTTGTTTCTTGAAAAGTTATTTGTATTTTGTAGAACTTATCATTGTATTTTTTTAAGGCACCGTTGGCCAAACTCCAAGTTCCTTCTGAGCAGAACATTGCAAATGAACTTGTAGGTGAAGAAACATCACTTGAGCAATCTGTGTTGCAGGAGCTCAGAATTGTGATGACTCAGGTAAAATTTCTAGGATCTCAACAGGTCAAGGACAGTGTTTTGACATAAAATCATATTTGCTAATGACTTTGGTTTCTAATTTAAACAGATGAGTGATAAAACCCGAATATGCTTTCGTGATGCCCTGTACCGGCTATCTAAGAACTCAAAGCAACACACGGACATGGCAACATCGAGGCAAAATGGTGATGGCACAGAAGAAACTCTTCCAGAGTCGGGTCATGATACAAACACGAGGTAATTTTCAATCTGAAGATATTATCTATCACTAGACTTCAATTTTATTTTGAGATAATAGTTAATGAACTATTATTTGCTGAAGTCATTTCTGCATATGAATGCAATCAAACTGGTGACAGAACTGAGAATTTCTGTAGTTGAACTAGGAGCCCGTCATTTATGGAACAGTAAAAATGATCATTGTTAGTATTTTGTATTTATTTTCACATCAACTTATTCTGGTACCAAAGATTGACCGCTTGACTCAGGATGCGAATGTTTAAAACTATGGTAGTTATCAGGTTCACTGTGGGGTGCAATATGAAGTTTAAATTGGGATTAAGTCTTAAGAGCTGTCACTTCAAAAAAATAATTGGGCTGGAAAAGTGATCGGTTCACCTACTGCTTAGGGAGTCTGCCTTTGAACAAGTGTTAAGCGAGTTTATTGGGTGGACACTTTAACACATGGAGTCAAATTAACTCATTTGTCAGCTATATGCCTAGTCTGCTACAGCAGGAAGCTGCCTCAAACTCTTCTAATCAAGAACACAATCTTAATGATCAGGTCAGCTAAAGACAAAGCCATGGAATCAGAGACAAATTTTATTGACAGAGCCATTGCGAACCTCTTGTTCAATAAGATTGACTTAAACATGCGAGATTTTCCTGTTGTGGCATCAAAAAACCCCAAGCAAGAACCCATTGAGGAAACTGGATCACCAAAATATAGCTTTAATCAGCCGCCAACGCATCAGTTCTGTCAAGACATGTTAACGGGTGATGCTGAAGTACCAAAATTCGGTGAGGAACAGCTAGCAGTGGCAACTAAATCAAGTAAAGATTTCTAAAACAATGCTGCAGAAAACAATGCATAAGAAGCAGCCTGGTGCCAATGTTTTTTTATGAAGTGAGTTTGTTAGAATGACATGAAATATGTACTGCAAGAAATGAAATAGCTTATTGTTTGTGTACCTTCTTAGATGTATATATATCTATAAAGTGACCTTGTATGTACAATTAGGTTTGACAATCCGAGCTGCATCTTCTTAGCTCAATTTTGATTGATATGTGTGTTTGGTTGATATTTGGTTAGTGTCTACCGCACAGAAATCCCCTGGTTTGTTAATTATCAATATGTGTATACTTATGGGTGACTCTAATTTCATCTCTTTAAAATGATAATTTTCAATTTATTATTGAAATTTACCACATATTTAGTTACACCGGAAAACCATCAAATTGTTTGTTTAGTTTTTTATCCTTTGTTTTACTCTTGTCAAATTGTTTTTCTAATGTTAAGACTTGGAACTGATGGGATTCTGCAGGTTAGTGAACTTAGAAAAGGTAAATGTAGATATGAGATCCCAACTTCTAAAGTTAGCCATATGTGATATAGATTTCATACTCGAGTGATTTGATTTCATCCAACAATATGATATAACCAAAGGTAAATATGAATTTTAAGATTAGTAATTTTTTCCAAAAAAAAAAAAAGTAATGAAGATTGTATAGTTTTTTTTTTTTTTTTAAATATCAAGGAATTGTAAGGTAAAATTACTTTGGAAATTGTTGTTGTCTAATAGTAGCTATTGAAAAAACGGGTGCTGCGTCCCCTTCTCATTACTCGTTTAACTGTAGAGTTTTAATGAGTAGGTCAATGCATTCGTAATGGTGTGTATATAATTCTCCACACAAAATGTCGTTAAAATGTATTAAAAAAAATTAATACACTATAATGTGGTTAAAATATACAAAAAAAAAAAAAATTTAATACACTATATCACATATATAGAGTAGGGTTTTATTAAGTTATAGAAGATGTAACTTCTGTTAAACCATGAGTGTTTTTTTTTAGCTCAATTGTTTTCCACCAAACAACTAAAGAGTTATGAAAAATTATTTAAAGGTTAATTACATATATTGCAACTTAACTACTGTCTACATGTTAATGTTCTAGTAAACGATTTTATACTTTATTAAAGTAAAAAATTATGTAAAAGATGAAAAAAAATTATGTAAAAGATGAAAAAACACATATTCCACTATGTTATAAGATAAAATATACTGAATTGAAGTGAGTGTTTTTTTTTTTTTTTGGTTTAATGTTATAGTTTCTCCCCTTTTTTAATAAAGTAAAGGATGTGTTATTAACTATATTTAAAGGAATTCAAAAAGGAATGTCATCGTTGACTCTTGACTGCATTCCTGTCGTATATTCATTTATTCAATTATCTGCTTTATTTGATTTTTTTTAAATAAATTTTAAAAAAATAAAGAAAATTTTAACTTCAAAGCCAGTTTATTATTAATGCCTATTTAAGTTTACTTCCTTCTAAATTTTTTGAAACTGCATTTTAATATGCAATATACAAGTGACAAATCACGTGTGTCATAAAAAAATATTTATTTTTCAACTATTTTATATATGTAATTAAAATTGAATAGTATACACTTCAATGGGTTGAAAATTCAGTGGAAGCGTGTGTAATCCACGACGTGAAGGATTCATTGTACCTCGTTTTGACATACATTTTGATGATGATGTGCGAGCCGCGTAAACAAAAACGATTGGCTTTTCCAACAAGCTCCGGGATCAAAAAGTCAACCAAAAGGACGGCTAGAATCTTTCAAAAAAACAAAAAGAAAAAGTGGGGGAGAGAATATTTTAGTACTCACGTTTTTAATAATTAAATTTCCGATTAACAAATTTCTTAAAACTTGTTAGCCAAGTTTTATTAATAATATATGATATTAGATCTAACGTTTCGTATTAACGAAAACCTCGCACGACCATAATTTATGTTTTTCAACTCGTGATGAGATTCCATCTTCATATTTCCTGCTTCCAATACGAGATTTATCAATTTAACTAGTTAACACTCGGTTATAAATTTATTGTCTAAGTTAGAGTCTTAATTATGTGTTAATTAATTATTTTTATGAATATTTTTTCATACATATGGTTTTGTCATGCCAATCAATGTAAAGTAGGAAGACAATGGGATAGGGTGGGAGTGGGGAGGCCTCCTCCATTTCCTACCCATTTAGAATTTAGCTCCCATTAAATGTCGGAAATTGTGAATCCCCACATGAAAATCATTTTATTCATTTTCATCTCATTTTTCATTTTCTATTTTATAGTGTGTGTATGTATGTATAACTTTGGTGAAATAAAACTTTCATATATTTTGTAGAGCATTTAAATTATTAAAAATAAAAAAAACAGCTCCAATATATTATACAATATCTTGAATTATATAAAAATATAAAATATTTGGATACATAATAATTAAAAACTAAATATTTATATGTATAGGAAATGAAGTCAGGGCGAGGTGGGGAGTTCAAAATCAATTTGGAATTATTTTTTCCTATTCCCCACGCCATTCCTAAAAACTCATTAATATTTACTCAATTTAAGGTGGGATCCATTGGAGTCCCATATTTGTAAAAGATTTTGCCATCGATATCGATATTTCACATAAGAAATTATGACTCATTCGAAGTTAGATTTTTGGAAACTACATGGCTTTAAAATCACGTCACATACGAAAGCAATAATTTTGCCTTTAATACTTTGAAACTCTTTTCTTATGAATATTATTTAAACAAATCTCGAAATACTCATCTCAAATGAGGTGACAATCATGATAAGTGGGGGCAGATCTAAAAATTTAATTAAATAGAAATCGACCCTAATACCAAAATTTCTTTATAAATTTACCCCCATTGAAACAAAATTTTCTAAAAAAATAATATGAAAATAAATGAATAATTTTGTTGATCGGGGTCAATTGCCAACATTAACTTCTATGTCCATCGACATCTAATGATGTGGATTATGAAATAACATAGTAAATTAAATTAAAAATTATGAAAATATTTTAAAAATTGTAAAAAAAATCTTTCGCCACTTGGTCATGAACATATATGCCATCTCATTTTGAATGATGTTTGGGAATATTTAGCATTAGTCATTTCTTATTTGCTTATAGCCAAGTTAAAAAAAGAAGACAAAAGGGAAAATAAGAACTTGAATTGGGTGTCAACTAATTTAATCGGAAAAAACAAAATCTTGACCTGATATATGCACTAATTGGTATTGGAAAATATTTGTAGCTTTTAAGCCACATCCAATATAGAAAAAAGTGTTAATTATAAAATAAAAATTGATAATGTATAGTAAATATAACTTTTAAATAATCATCGTGACAAAAGTAATAAAAAAATTATAAGTGATTCATAATGCAGGTGTCGAATCAAATCATATTAGCTTCCCAATCATAACAATTAGTGTTTACCAAACACTTTAGTGCTATAATTTTTAAGATACAAACGTCTCAATACCAAATATAAGAGATTTGAAGTTTGAAGCTCTAATATTCAAATTCAAAGTGGAGAGAATTTTAATTTCTAGGTGTAGCATGCTCTTGGAAAAAAAAGTTTGATAATATAACTCAAATGGTTTTATGTATCTTGGGGCTAAGGCAACCATAAGCTACAAAAGTGGCTAAATAAGCTAAAAAGTGGCTGCAAGACGGTAAAAAAAATTATAGAAAAATAATTATATATATATATATATATATATATATATATATATATATATATATATATGACTTTAATAAAGTCAAAGATAAGTTAAAAAATAAAAAAAATACAGACTCCAATATACTGTTTTTTTATTTTTTAACTTTTTTTAATTTTATTAAAGTCAAAGATCCCTAATTGAAAAACTGCTATACATATATATAATTTATGGATGAGTCACTACTCACTACTAATAATTAACAAACAGAAAAAACAGTCACATTTCAGTTGACAATTGCACCTCATTATAAACATAAACACAAACCGCAACGTGCATGCAACAACTATTCCTCCGGGCTCGATCGTCATATATATTCATGCAACCCCCATTATCATCACAAACTTAAACCAGCCTAATTACATTATATTCCTTATCAAAGAAAAAATCCAGAGAGTGTACAATGACAACAACACGGCCGCTGCCGCCAAGGGCACGACGTGTCGCGGCATCATCTTCCGAACAGCTGGCAGCGGCACATGTACATGTACAGCCCACTACAATATCCCTCCAACCGTCAAACAAGAAAGACCTATCAAAATCCAAAAAGATTCTCCGAAGAGTTCGGTCTGTTTTCCGGTCATTCCCGATCAATATCCCAGCGGCATGCAAGATCCCGGTCCCACTCCACGACGGTCATGTGCACTTACATGGTGGGCCCCGTATGACCGGAACCCTATTCGGGTACCGTAAAGCTAGGGTTAACCTTGTGATCCAAGAAAATCCTAGGTGCCTTCCCCTTCTTGTACTAGAGCTAGCAATACCAACTGGAAAACTTCTCCAAGATATGGGATTAGGGCTCGTGAGGATTGCCCTAGAGTGTGAAAAGAAGCCTGCAGAGAAGACGAAGATCATCGATGAGCCTATATGGACAATGTACTGTAATGGGAGAAAATCAGGGTATGGAGTGAAGAGGAAGGCAACTGATGAAGATTTGGGATTTATGCAAATGCTGCATGGAGTGTCAATGGGAGCTGGCGTGTTGCCTACAGCAACGGATGCTAATAATGATCAAGAGGGAGATTTGACTTACATGCGGGCACAATTTGAGCGTGTGATCGGGTCTAAAGATTCGGAGACATATTATATGATCACTCCTGATGGGAATGATGGTCCTGAGTTGAGCATATTCTTTGTCAGGGTTTGAAGATATCCATGAATGACCGCTCTTGCACGAAAAAAGATTCTTTCATGATCTCAACTTATTTTAAGCAAATTTGAAGTGAGTGATACTCATTGATAAGTAAGAATATAAGAGTGAGTCTAGCTAAGTTGCACCATTGAACGATGGTACAAAATTAACAAAAGATTCAGAAGAGCTCGTATCAAGAGAGATCTTGGTTGTTTATTGACTTTTTAATACAATCAGGAATAGGCTTGACAGATCAAGCGTGGAACTGAGGTGGTTCACGCTATCTACATGTTGTAAGGTAGCCGATTACAACAATAATCAATGTATAGAAAGAAGAGGAGAATAGAATATATAGGAGTTGAAGATTTTTGCATGTATTTCTATTTCCTTTCTAAATCAGATTATCAGAATATATGTTTTGTTTTGTATCCTTGTGGGTCATGAGATCCCAATCCACCGAGTTCTATTGTTACATTTGTACTCAATTTTTTTCAGAGATGTTAAAATTGATGTCATCTAATTCTCATTATCAAATCAAAATTATTAGTTTCTGCAGAAGCTTGTTTAGTCAATCCCATACAGATGATCGTGACAATTTCTGGTTCGAGTTCATGTACGGATATGTGTACATATATATCTCCCCACGACAGGAAGAGATTTACATGGTTTCGAACAAACCTTTTTAATAGTCAGATTTGGAAGACAATAGTGAGGTTGGTGTGTGTATATATATCGTTAAAGTGATGATACCACTAAAATATTAAAAAAATATAAATTTCAATGTATTAAAGACTTTATTTTTTTGTTTGTTAATAACATCTTAACTTTATTAAAATAAAGATGTCATCAATAGTTAAAAATTATATATATATATATATATATATATATATATATATATAGTTTAGGATATTTTTCACCATAAATATTATGAAAATTAAAATAAAATGAATGCCCAAAGAAAGACAAAAGTTTAATTTTTGTTTTATAATTTTTATCTCATGTTTAACATTAAAAGGTTCATGTATTTCGGTTTATATTTCATGTTCTATATTCCAAATACCCAAAATTTTCCTTTTTTCCCCCTTTTCATGTTTGTATTCAAGTTTCATATCAAATGTTTAGAGTTTCATGACCAGTGTTTTATGTTTCATGTTACAAAATACTCATATTTTATGTCTGTTGTTGTATATTTTAAGTAAAATATTTCATGTTTGTTGTTGTATATTTCATTTAGCATATTTTAATTGCTCTAAAATTTTCTTTTTCTCCTGTTTCATATTTGCATTCAAATTTCATATCAAATGTTTAGAGTTTCTTCATCAGTTAAAGTTTCATACAAAATGTTTAGAGTTTTATAATTACCATTATATGTTTTATATATTACAAAGCCCTTATATTTTATGTTCACTATTGCATATTTAAGTTATATGTTTTTATATTTTTGTTGTTCTATGTGTTATGTATTATATTCCAAATACCCAAAATTTTTCTTTCTAAACCAATCCCCCCTTCTTTGCGTTCAAGTTTCATATCAAATATTTTTCTTTCCAAACCAACCCCCTCGCCCGGTTTCGAAACATTAATATTTAGGGTTTTAAGATTACCATTCTATGTTTCATATTACAAAGTTCTCATGTTTTTTTTTTCTGTTTATTGTTGCATATTTTAAGTAAAATGTTACATATTTTTTTATTCTATGTTTCATGTAGTATATTACAAATACCCAAATTTTTATTTTCCCCCCAATTTCATGATTGCATTCAAGTTTCGCATCAAACATTTTAGCATCTCATGATTAGCATTCTATCTTTCACATAAGAAAGTATTCATGTGTTATATCCATCGTTGAATATTTTAAGTAAAATATTTCATATTTAGCTAAAATATATATATAGAATTATGTTATACAGTATTATATTGAATTCAATTAGCCAAGATATAATTATATTATTTCGCAAGAGAATATTTAATGGATTTAGCTATTTTAACTTAAATTTATGCCTTAAAATTTTGATACAAATTCTAACTTATTGATTTTATGCAATCTAATAATAGATATATTTACAATTACATATTTAGAAGTTGTGTATGAATTATACAAGCTTACAAGGGGTGCAAATTGATTCACTTGGTAAATTCTCTTGTGGAATTTTTGTTCATCAAAGGAATTAATTAGACTTGCTAATTAGACTTGCATATTATCACATCAATTTGCTTGAAAATAAGAACAAATTAATATGTATTATATATGATTCTTAATCTTATAAAAGCCATCAAAATTAAAATGTAAACCCTCGTAAGAGTTCATAAATATTAAAAAATATACAAATACAATATTGTTCAAAATCTACTTAAAATCTAGATATTAGTACAACAAATTTTAATCAAAAACCTAGAAATATTAAAGGTAAACTCCTTACAACATAATAGTGACCAAATTCAAATGATAATTTATAATTTATAATTTATATATTTACTTGTTTTATTGTCTCTTTTCCTCATTAATTTCTTTTAAGTCATAAATAGGAAAATATTATTCTAGAGTAGGACTATATGATTAAATGATGTTATAACTAGATAAATAGATTTAAATTAATAGAATTAAATTAACATTTCATATTCTCAATATCACCAATAATACATTTTTCATTTCCATGTATACTCAAAGGCACAGTTCATTTTCCATAATACAACTTTTTACATTGTCAAACTAATTTAGGATCATTTTCAATAACTTTGGATCATCTCCATTCACTTACGTCGATCAATACATCTTTGTAAAAAAAAAAAGAAACAAATATATTTAAAAAGTAATAGCAAATTAAAACCCACAATAGCAATAAATTAACACAAAATAGTAGCAAAATAGAACCCAAAATAGAAATAAATTAATACAAAAATAACAAAAATTAACCCAAGAATAACAGGACATAAACCTAGAAACAGTAGAAAAAAAGCCGAAAAAATAGGAGGGAATTAATCCCAAAAACAGCAAAAAATGAACCAAAAATAGTAGAAAATTAAGCCCTAAAATAGCAAAAATATTTTCCCAAAGACAACAGCGAATCGGACCAAAAATAGAAGCAAATCAACACAAAAATGCAGAAAATAAACCAAAAAACAGCAGAAAAAATCCCCAAAAAAAGGAGGAAATCAAGCCCAAAAAAGCAAAAAATAAACGAAGACAGTATAGCATTAACCCAAAAATGGTAGGATATAAAACCTTGAAACAACACGGAACAAACCCATAAATACCGAGAAATCAAGCCCAAAAATTATATAAAATTTACGTAGTAACAGCAGCAAATGCAAATCAACCCAAAAATAGAAGCAAATCAACACCAAAAACTGTAGCAAATTGAAAAGAGCAAAAAAAAAAAAAAAAAAGCAAATAATCAAACCTAAAAGCAAAATATGTATCCTAAAATCAGCAGCAAAACAACAAAAAATAACAAAGAAAATAGCAGTAAATCCACATAGAAATAAAAGCTAACCAACAACAAATTAACCCCAAAATAGCTGAAAAAAAGCAAAAATTATCCCAGAAACAACACCAAAACAGTGAAGAAAAAACAGTAGCAAATCCACCTGGAAACATAAGCAAATCAACAACAAAAATTGCAACAAAATTAACCTAAAACAGTAGGAAAAAAGCCAAAAAATAGCAGGTGCAAAACAGTTATTTGTTCAACCTCTGGTACAACAGATTAAAGCAATTCGGTAGGTAACAATGGGCAAAAAGTCAAAATTGACCTAAATCGAAAATAGTATCATATTAAACCCAAACCAACCAACAACATTAAAATAATAATAATAATAATAACGTATAGGATGAAGATAATCAATCAGTTATTAAACTTGATGTTGACCGTGAAATGGACTAGCGATGCTCCAATTTGATAGAAACGGAAGAAAGGCACATGATGGAGGTGGTGAGACCAAATGCGCACCGGTGAAGGTGAAACGAATGGTGGTAGCGCGCGCACTTTGGCGATTCACAGCTACTCTGACGGTGGAATAAGGGTAGTTGTTGATATGTATTGGAAGAAAATTGCAAGAAAGATAAGTTAGTTTCCCACTTTCAGAGGGAATTCCTCTTTATCGAAGGCAAAATACTGAGATAATTTTTCACACTCCTGCTTCATGCAGATAGATATAAATAATGAAAAAGCTACTGTAAAGCCGGCCTTTCTACACACTCGTACATAAAACAAACTCTAAACTATTTCCCTTATGAGACTGATCTCAACAGCTCATCCTTATCTTGCCACTTTATTTAATCATATCAATCCATCCCTCTCAAATCAGACTTGTGCTCAAGGCAAAAATTTCAGATAATTTTGTCTTAGGTCATACATTGTTTCCCACGTAGCATCTTTTGGAATCGCATTTGACCACTGAACCAAGACTTGAGCGACAGCCTTATTACCATACGACAGTCCAATACTGCAATAGGCTCAACATAGAAACGTCCATCAGCATCCACTGGAGAAAGATGTGAAAATGAAGATGACCGGCTATCTAACTTCTTTTTGAGGCAGGAAACGTGAAATACTAGGTGAATCGCTGATCCTGCTGGCAACTATAATTTATAAGCCACTTGTTCGATCTAAGGTTGAACTGGAAAAGGTCCATAAAATTTTGGAGCTAACTTTCTATTGTCCCTCCAAGCAATAGAAGCTTGACGAAATGGTTGGAAACAGAGGAAAACCATATCACCAACTTTGAACTCTCAATCAATGCTTTTTCCATCAGTTATTTGCTTTATTTGATGCTGGATTTGAATTAATTTTTCATTGAGTAACTGTATCATCTTGTCATGATCTTGCAAACTAGTATCCAATGAGTTTACATTGGAATCTCCTAAGTTATACATTACATATGAAGGTGGAGCTCTTCCAGACACAGCTTCAAATGGTGGGAGTTTTGTAGCAGTATGAAAATTTGTATTGAACTAGTATTCAGCTATAGGTAGCCAACGAACCCATTCCTTAGACTTGTCACCTATCATACATCTTAAATACTGCTACAAACAATGATTGACCACTTTAATTTGGCCATCTGTTTGTGGGTGGCATGCAGAACTCACAGGAAGTTTTGTGCCATAGATGTTGAAAAGTCCCTCCTAAAAAATGGTAGTGAAAATGGAATCATGATCACTTACTATTGTCTTTTGGAATCCCACGTAGCTTGAAAACATTGCCCATAAAGGCTTGAGCTACTTCTAATGCGGTGTAAGGATGCTTGAGTTGAATGAACTGTCAGTAATTGCTGAGTCAATCAACTACTACAGATGTGACGTCTTTACGATGTGAAAGGGAAGGTTTTTCAAAAAAAAAAATTCATGAAAATATCAATCCAAATACACTCTGGTTTAGGTAATGGTTGAAGTAGGCCAGGCGCAGCCACTATTTCATTCTTGTTTCTCTGACAAGTACCACATTCAGTAACATATTTATAGACATCCTGGTGGGGACCTTTCCAACAAAAACTTAGTTTGATTCCGTGCAACATCTTTTGAACTCCAAAATGAACTCCACAAGGACCATTATGTGCCTCAAATAAGATTTGACCATTATGTTCCTAGAGTCAAAACAGGTATTACTTTTGCGTTAGCCTGCAAACTTCTAATTAGCTTTATGGCTTGCTGATCGACTTACCATTCACGCTTCAGTTGTTCCAACTAGTTAGGGACTTGGAAGGTTATAGCTAACGCCAACACTTGATCTTCAAATTTTCAAGGTAAAGCATCGGCCACTTTGTTTTCTTGACCACTTCAATAAGTAATCTCAAAATCATAACCTAGCAATTTGGTTAGCCATTTTTGTTGCACAGGTGTAGTAATTCTTTTCTCAAGCAAATATTTCAAACTAAAGTGATCAATTTTCACCTTAAAATATTGGCCCACCAAGTAAGGTCTCCATTTGGTAATTGCAAACGTTATTGCCAACAACTCCTTTTCATAAGTTGAGAGGCCAAGATTTTTGTCAGAAAGAGCCTTACTAATGAAGGTGATCAGTTTGCCTTCTTGCATTAGTACGGCCCCAATAGCACTTCTAGATGCATCGCATTCCACCACAAAAACCTCAGTGATGTCAGATATGGCTAAAACTGGTGTTGTTGTTATAGCATACTTTAGTTGTTCAAATGATTCTATTACTACAGTTGTCCATTCAAAATTATATTTTTTAGCAAGTTAGTGAGAGGCTTACTTATCTTGCTGTAATCTCTAACAAACCTCCTATGGTATCCTGTTAACCCTAAAAAACCTCTTGATGATTTCAAACTTGTAGATTGAGGTCAAGCTTGCATACTATAAATGTTTTTTGGGTCAGCAGAAACCCTTTCATAAGAAATTATGTGGCCTAAATACTCTAATTGCTGCTGTCCAAATATATACATTTTGACAGCTTGACAAAAAACTGTTGGTGTTGTAATAATGAAAGACTATTTGGAGGTGATTCATATGACTCTCCCAATCCTTACTGTACACCAAAATATCATAAAAAAACACCAATATAAACTTGCGAAGGTGGGGACGAAATACCTCATTCATAACACTCTAAAAAGCTGAAGGCGCATTTGTTACTCAAAAAGGCATTACTAGAAAGTTGTAGTGGCCTTCATGAGTTTGAAAAGTTATTTTCTGAACGTCACTAGAGTGTAGAATTTGGTGGTATCCAGACCGTAAGTCCAATTTAGAGAAGTATCGGGCACTATTGAGTTCATCTAATAATTCATCAATCACCTGAATTGAAAATTTATCTTTACTTATTTCTTTATTGAGAGCTCTATAATTAACACACATGCGCCATGTACCATTTTTTTTTCACTAAGAGCACTAGTGAAGAAAAAGGATTCACACTTGGCCGAATGGTTCCTGCTTCAAGCATTTCTCGAACAATCTTCTCAAATTCATTTTTTTTTTAAATATAGGTATAACTATAAGGCCGGACATTTATTGCTGAATAGCCTGGCTTCAATGGAATTTAATAGTCTCATGCTCTTTGTGGCAGTAAGCCTATTTGAAAAAAAAAATATTCAAATTGGCTTGGTAATTTCACCAAGGCAGGTTCAAGACATACCTTAGAGTTCACAGTACCTAACGTCAAATTTGGATAGATGTAACATAATCGTGCCATGGCTCTATGATTAGATTGTTGCAATAGATGCTTCACTCGGCTTGTCTTCACCAATTTAATAGGTCCAACTATTGGCCCCCTTAGCACATGTCTCTTTCCTTTTATCATAAATTCCATTGTCATATTTTTTAAATCCCATATTTGGTCTTAACTCAGCCAACAATTCCACATCAAGCACTAAGTCATACCCACTTAGAGGTAACAATTTCATATCGGCTTCAAATGTGATACCATGTATAATCTACTGAATTTTTTTTGTAAATGACTGAGCTTGTTGTTTGTGCACCATTTGCAACAGTCATTGAAAAAGGATTGGTTTATTCCACCAAGCAGCCAGTCCGCTTTGCAGCCACTGGGTCATGAAAATTGTGTGTACTACTAGAATCAATAAAAATTACCATTGGTTTTCGGCTAATTTATCCCTTAACACGCATTGTTTAGTAAAAATCTGAACTAACCAAGGCGTGTGACAATATTATGGGTTCAGTCGGTGCTTCTATTGATGGTTCTAGTTCCAGTTCTGGTTCTGATGCGTTTTGTACTACTTGAACTATGTCTTCATCTCCAAATAGCTCCTCTCCTTCAATGATAAACAACTGTAATTTTTTACAACGATAGCCAAGGAAGTACTTTTCATCACAAGTGTAGCACAATCTTTTTGGCCTTTGCTCATTGATAAGTCTAGAAGATGCAAATATGTGAGGTGAAGGAAGATCGTGTACAAAAGGCATGCATGTGTGGAGAACGCGGCCAAGTTGTGGAGGTTGAGTTTTGTATGAAGACTTGGTCTAATCTATTAAATTATTAATTATTATAATAAGTTAATTAAGTCTATTTAGAGTCTGTTACTTGAGTTGATAATATAGGAGTTCATGTCCTTAGTTTAGTAGAAGTAGTTGAATATTCTATTGTTATTTAAGTTGATTGGATGAGTCAATAGAATCAGGCACTATTTTATCCAACTAGTGTGGTTTGTTCTCATCCAAAGAGGATCCTATACGTTTTATAAGTAGTTCTGACTAGGACCTATTAATTGTTATTAGAACTGCGTTATCTTGTTTAAATACTTTATTGTTCTCATGGCAACTAACAAAGAAAGGATCGAGAGTTTAGAACCTGGGCTTAGCGGACTTCAAAATGGAAAGCAGTAAATGGAGACTGGCGTTAATGATAAACTGCATCAGCTCGAAGAGACCATCAATCGCATGTCTGAGGCGTTATTTTCTAACAAAGAAGGGTCCAACCACAATGTCAATAATCACACTAGCCATTCTTATGAGGAGAATACCAAGGAGAAAGTAGATGGAATTCGAATGATTTTCTCATTAAAAGTGGCTATGCTAGAATTTCCAAGGTACGCTGGAGATGATCCTATAGAGTGGTTTAGCAAATTTTTCCAATTCTTTAAATACCAGGGAACCACGGAGGCACAAAAGGTTGCATTGGCATCATTCCATTTTGAAGGTGAAGCCAACCAATGGTGGCAATGGTTGCACGAAACTTATAAAGAGGAGGGAAAAATGGTGACATGGACAGATTTTAAAGAAGAATTGTGGGCACGTTTCGTACCTACAGAATGCGAAGATTTTGAAGAAACTCTATCCAAGGTGTGACAGGTAGGCAATTTACGTGATTATCAATAGGAGTTTGAGAGATTGGGCAATCAGGTTCATAGGTGGACGCAAAAAGCTTTAGTTGGAACTTTCATGGGAGCTTTTAAGCCTGAGATATCTAATGGTATCAGGTTGTTCAGGCCAAAGTCTTTGAATGAAGCCATCAGTTTGGCACGCATGCAAGCAAACCAAGTTTTACGCCAATGCAAGTTTTCTCAACCATTCCCAATTCGTGAAACACCAATGGCGTTGGTTGCCCATACATCGTCTTTGTCAACCTCTAATGTCAAACACTTGACGTGGACAAGATGCGTAGATGCCCTGCCCAAAGTCTTTGTTTTAACTGCCCAGAGAAGTTTACTATAGGTCACGAATGTACGAGCCCTCAAATATTGTTGCTTAAAGGCAGTACAGATGCGAGAGATGCTGTGTGTGAAGAAATCCTCGACAAATTCGCTGCGGAGGGTGTTCCAACAGAGCATGCCAAACCAAAAATTTCATTGCATTCATTTTTAGATCACAAAGGAGCTATTAAATCTAAATGTGGACCTTGAAGACAAGAGTTCACTTCTAAGGGAAGGTATTGATAAGCCTAGAGGATGCAAATATTTGGGGTTGAAGGAAGATCGTGTACAGAAGGCATACATGCGTGGAGGACGTGGCCAAGTTATGGAGGTTGAGTTCTGCAAGAAGACTTGGTCTAGTCTGTTATATTATTAATTATTGTATTGTAGTAAGTTAATTAAGTCTGTTTAGAGTCTATTACTTGAGTCGATAATGTAGGAATTCATGTTGTTATTTAGGAAAAGTAGTTATTCTATTGTCATTTAAGTTGATTGGATGTGTCAATAGAATCAGGCGAAAACATATTTTATCCAATTAGTATGCTTTGTTCTCACCCAAAGAGAATCTTGTGTGTTTTATAAGTAATGCTGACTAGGACCTATCACTCGTCTATTTTTGCCTGTGAGATTCGCTGAATAGCTGGCCTTCTTTCTTTTAAGGTTGGTCTTGGGCTTAGGGAATTAGTTTGATATGTTATTTAATCTTATGATAGCATTTGAGCTGGAAAGCTTCACGTGACTAACTATTGCATTCACAGGAGCTTCCTGCATATGTGCTAAACTCATGGCGGGAACTAAAGTTGTAGGCTCAAATACAATATCCTATTCCCAACTCCTCACGTAATCCATTTGCAAAGCAACTCACAAAAAACTCTTCAAATAAGCCCTGTGTTTTGACTACCAAAGCCTTAAATTGGTCTTGATAATGTTGTACCATGCTTGACTGTCTTAGCTTTATGAGTTGGCCAATTGGATCATCATATCTTCTAGGACCAAAATGCAATGTAAGATCTTTAATAAATCCCTTCCAAGTAACGTTGGGCTTAGAAGTTTCGTTTGCTTGGAACCAATCCACGGCTCTACCCTTTATGTAAATAGAAGCCACATAAAATATATCATCTTCCTCTATGCCATAAAAATTAAAGAATCTTTCACATTTGTAAATCAACCCACTTGGATCATCACCGTCAAACTAAGGAAAATACAGCTTGGCATATTTTGTTGAAATATAATCTCGGCGTCCCTCAATTCTTTTTGTGGAACTAGCAGACGATTCATATCTGTTGTCCTCTGTCATGAACGAAGCAAGCTCTTCATACTCGGTAATCATCGTATTCATCATTTGCTTTAGTTTCTTGATTTCAGTAGTTGTCTTCTTCAGCTCTTTTAAATCAGCGGCTTGTCTATCAGAATTTTCTAACTCTCAAATAGCTTCATCTATGGGCATAGCCTCTTGTGCTCTAGTCCCATTAGCCATTATCACTATCACTTAGGGCAAGATGACATGCCCTAATACCAATGATATGTATTGCAAGAAAATCACAAGAAAGATAAGCTAGTTTTCTACTTCCAAGGCAATTCCTCTTTATTGGAAGCAAAATAGTAAGATAATTTTTCACACCTTTGCTTCATGCAGATATAAATAAACAATAAAAAAGCTACTGTAGAGCTAGCATTATTACACATTCCAACATAAAACAAACTCTAAACTACTTCCCTAACGAGACTTATCTTAACAGCTCATCCCACTTTATTCAATCATATCAGTTGTTAGGGCGGGTTACAGGGTATGATTTGATTGGCAATGACGGGTGAAGCAGAAAAGACAACGAGCGGCGGTGGATGTGGATTGGATGAGAGGTGATGGTTTCAATTTTGGTAAGGAAAAGGCAAATCTTATAAAGAAGTGCACAACACTTTGCACAAAACGATAAGTTTTAAAAGGTCTAAGTTATAAAAATTAACATTTTATAGAATTTTGATAATTTTCACCCTTAGATAGGTAGTGAGAGAAAAAACTCGCACGAACTAGTATTAGAGCATGGTTTAATTAGTTACATCTAATTAGAAAGATCCAAATAGTTTATGAAGAGAATAGAATATTTAGATTTAGAACTTAGCATGTATCACAGTTAGAAAACCTCTTTAAATAGATATACTATAGACTGTAACATAAAAGGAAATTTTAAACACAACCTCCATACTGAAAATTCTCAGTTAAATAATTTAGTAGATTTGATAGTTAATTTAGGAAGAAATTTAAAGTCAGAATTAAACAGGGCTGTTTTAGATAGTTTAAGAGAAAATAGAGTAGTTTTTAAGAATTTAGAGGAAAAATTAGATTTTATAAAAGATCAAAATATAGAAGAATTAGATAAAATTACTAGAATAGAAGAAGGTAGATTAAAGCTCAAGCAAATAGAAAATACTAGGAGTTCAGAGTTAATCCTAACTTCAGAGTTAAAAGATCTAATAGGAAGAATTGAAGAGATTAAAATCAATACAGACATAGGAAGGATGCAGCCTAGAAAGAATAAGAGCGATAAATATTATTAATGGATAAAGGTAAACAGATAGCTAGTAGTAGTAAGTTAGAAGGTAATTATTTAAAAAGAATATTTAGTAAGAAAAAGGGAGATGAGGAAATTAAAATAGAAAGTCTTATATATTTAGATGAACAAATAGAAAGATTTAGACATTATATATTGGATCTAATTAATCCTAACGTAATATATAAAATAGAAAATTTATTTAGCAAATCTTTGCTATATCAACATTATAGTGAAAGATATGTGTCATGCACACATGAGGGTCAAATGATAAAATTAAACTTAATAGATAAGCATTCTTATAACTAAATAAAGACCTTAAATAAGCTTATTTAGGATTAGTTATACTAGGAGTAAAAGGATTACATAGAGAGAATTTAGGTGCAAAACCTTAGTTTGCCTTTATGATGATACTCTATTTACAAATATAGAACATGGACTTTTAGAAAGTATAGAACTAGATATGAATAACAAGGGAGAAATAGTATACTTCTCACCAGATTATTTAGTAAAAGCTAATACTTTTTACAAAGATTTAAGAATAGGAATTAAAACTAGAGGTTACCATATGAAGAGAAATGAAGATAATATATTAATTTGCACAAGATTTATAGGAAGACTTAGTGAGAATAGTACGACTAAATACAAATTAGATAATAATTAGATAATAAACATTTTAGGAACTAAAGGAATAAAGGCTATTTGAGCAAAATGTTTCTCAGTAGAAATTAATGCATGATTGTTAGATAGTTTCATAGAAAGACCAATTTTAGTACCAGAAGATAATGTGATATACCGTAATAGTGATGGATCAATACATTTAAGATTTGAAAATTATCATTACCAAGCAAGCACAACCAGTAGTTAGAATGAAGAAATAGAAAGCACAATAATGGCTATAGAAGAAGAATTTACATGGAAGTAAATGAATAAAATTTTTAATGTCAGATATGATAAATTGGTGTTAGAAATGAGTCGTGATCAGGCAGTAGCAGTCATAGAAAGAGAATATAATACTCAATACATATATGACATAATAGAAGGGAAAGTTAGAAGCAACTATGATATTTAAAACACAAGAGTCCATCAAAATGGATCAAGTAACGAGAGAAGCCAGTAGCAGTGTTACCAATCTACATAAATGTGGTAGAATAAATTTTACCTAGTTAGCCCCAAGAGATACAACATATAATTTAGAAAAAAGATATCCCATTAGCAAAGGGGACTATACAAAAAAAATATATAAAGATTATAAAACTTATGGTAGAAGACAACATGTAGATGAGGTTAGGACATTGCCAACAGTAAGTCAACTTGGTAATACATTAAATATAGTAGGTTGGGATCCACAACTATGGCCAAAAGTCATAGATGGATGTGAAGCCGATGCATTTAGAGCTTGGCAAAACCGAACTCATGGTGATGATATGTGGGAATATTTAGAAACATTATTAGAATAAACAATAAGAAATTGGTATAATACTTAGAAGAGAGATTTTGCTAAAACGGTTTTAGAAACTAAAGCATTAGGAAATAACCCATATAATTTTACAAGTCTTATTAGAGAAATATGTAATAGGTTTAGACCCAACTAGAGGCAATATTGATTTACAAAATTTAGCCTTAGAAGACTTTGACCAATTACAATTTTCAAGTTGGAAATATCTTAAAGAGTTTAGCAATGATTATGCAGCAATTGCCAGCAAAACTGGTAAGTTATTTGATGAGGAAATAAGAGATACATATTTTAGAAAATTACCAGAAATCTTAGGAAGAGAAATAGAGAACATGTGGAAAATATAAACTTTAGAAAAAGTTAGGAATATAACCAAGAATAATATTTACCTATAAAATAATTTGAGACAAGTGTATACAAGCTAATATTCAGAAGACGCTCAAAAAGTAGTCTTACAAACTTTATAAAAAGGTTATTTATACTCCACAATAATATAGAGACCAGAAATACAGAAAGAAGAAATATAAGAAACATTTTAAGCCTAACAAATATAGTAAAAAAAGAAAAATACTTAGAAAGAGTTAGACATATAAAAAAGATAAAAGGGCAATAAGTATGCTCATAGCAAAAAGAAATATACTTGTTTCATTTGCGGAGATCCAAAGCATCTTGCAAATGCTTGCCTTAACAAAAGAAATGACCGTTTTAAAGAACGTGTAAATCTTGTACATAACTTAGAAGAAGATGTAGTAAGTATTAGGGGTGTTTGCGGATCGGATTTTATGGATTTGACATCAATCCATATCCGATCCATGATTTTATGGATTGTAAATTTTCAATCCAAATCAATCCACGGATTGACGAATTCAATCAACAGATTGATGAATTCAATCCAAATCCAATCCATATGTCTGTGGATCGGATGCAGATTTGACCCAATCCATATCCAATCTACCATTTTGCGAATTAGTTTGCGGATTAAAAATTTTTAATTCTGTTTATTTTACAAATTAATTAAATACAAAAATTAATACAAAAATAAATTAAGTGTCTAAATAAAGTTAGAATAATACAGTCAAATCTTTAAAATATGACATAGTGAAAAGAAAAAATCTCATTTGTTTAAATCAATACATGAAAATTAACTAAAATTATAAAAATTAATTGTTTAGAAAGCTATATTTGTTTATTTAATTGTTCAATTATTTAATTATGTTTATTATATATTATTATCGTATAAGATATGTATAGTGTTAATGTAACTACATTCTAACTTATTTATTTATTAGTAAATAGTAATATCACATTTATAATTTTTTAATTAAATAAATAAATAAATTTTATTTTTTGCGGATTCTGGGATTTTTACAGATTTACAGAAGTAAATCTATATCCAATCCATCGACTGCGGATTTTTAAATTTTCAATCCAATCTAATCCACCAATCCACAGATCGGATTTTTATGGATCAGATTTTTACGGATTAGACAGATTGAGTAGATCGAATTGGATTCTGAACACCCCTAGTAAGTATAAGCAGTGATGATAATGAAGCCTATAGTATAAGATTTACATTTAGAATCTGAATCTGAAGAATCAACCGATTCAGAAGATGAAGATTATACTCTTATGAATATAGATTTAGAGGGACTAGATTTAGAACAACTAGATGAAAAAGTAGAATGTAGACATGAGTTTGTACATAGACAAGGATCTAATAATATTAGATGTGATTTATGTAAACACTTTCCTTGTATAGAACTTAGATATAAGTGTAAAAACTGTAAGATAAAAGTCTGTAAATTTTGTTTAGTTAAAAATTATAAAGACCAAGCAGTAGAGGTACAAGAGTCTAAGCACACTACAGAATCTCAGAATTTAGAAATAGAAAGATTAAAATTAAAAGTAGAAAGATTAAAGTTTCAATCAGAAAAATAGAAATTGACACAAAAAATTAAAAGACTAGGAGAAAATCAGAGTAGAAAGAAAGATAAAAAGATTATTAAGGCAAAAGAAGAATATTTCGATGAATGTCTGGATCAACATTCTAAGGTATTTGACGATCAACAAGCTATTAGTAAAACTTCACCTTTTATACCTCAGATCGCTTTACTTAGTATTACTTGTAAGATTAGATTTAGAAATGGTAATACTATAGAACTATTAGCCATGATAGATACAGGAAGTAGCAAGTCACATATAGATATTAGCTTAGTACCAACTAGATTGTATGCAAACATTGTCACAACCAATGTTTGCTGAACAAATGGATAAAACCCGATTAAGGTATGATAAATGCATTCAAGATGTACAAATAAGTTTTTATACAATAGAAAATGTATTTGATGACTACTATCCATTGCCACAAGCATGGTAGTCTAATTAATCACAGATATAAGTTTATTTTAGGACTAAACTTTATACATAGCAATAAAAGTAGTATGCTAATCAATAGTAATTATATTTCATTCTTTAAATGCGCAGTTGCCACCCCAACTGATTTTTGTCTTGTTCGATTTCCACAACAACGGCATGTTCGATCAGAGTTGCATGCAGAGCATGGTGGAATCAATAGTAGTAGTAGTTATTTTGATTTTGATTTTTCACATGATTTAGAAGTAGGAACAAGTAGTGATTTTGATTTTCAGCACGACCCAATAATAGAAACTAATGGGGAAATCATATATAGTTTTCTATAAGATTTAGAAAGACTATACATTAATAGGAATATAGATTTTTGTGAATTAGATCTAGAAGATTTTTGTGATCTTAATTTTATATTAAAAATTATAAATGTACAGACTAAAAGACCTAAGTTTAAAAAGTCTAAAAAAACAAGACTTAGAAGAAATAATTAGGTTAGCAAAAACTACACAAGTCTTAGGAGAAGACCCAATCAAATATTGAGATAGGAATAAGTTTAAAGCCCATTTAGATTTTATTATTGATTAGCATACTACCTTGTTTAGAAAAAAATATAGCCCATTTAGATTTTCAACATGATTTAGAAGTAGGAATAAGTTTAAAAAA
The DNA here is from genome assembly GCA_030449075.1 of Murraya paniculata. Classification (NCBI taxonomy): domain Eukaryota; kingdom Viridiplantae; phylum Streptophyta; class Magnoliopsida; order Sapindales; family Rutaceae; genus Murraya; species Murraya paniculata. The sequence continues at coordinate 2,918,242 of JAEVFN010000009.1, forward strand.
AATATAGATTTTACTACTAAAACAATTAAAGGAGACTATAGTCTACAAGACATGGAAGAGTTTAGCATTCAGATAGCAGAATTGTTAAAATTTGGAGTAATTAGACAAAGTAACAATAGACATAAAAGTACAACTATTTATGGTTAGAAATCATGTGAATGATCATAACTATAAGCGTTTGAATGATAACACATATGAAGATCATTATAAAATTCTTGATAAGAATCAATTAATTAATTGCATCTAAAATGCAAAAATATTTAGTAAGTTTGACTATAAATCAGGATTTTGATGAATAAAAATGGATGATGATTACATTCTATGGACTGCCTTCACCTGCCCTGAAGAGCATTTCAAACGGATAGTTATGTCATTTGGGTTAAAAAATGCCCCTTCCATCTTTCAATGTAAGATGAATAAGATATTTACAAAATATAGTAAATTTATTCTAGTATATATAAATGATATGTTAGTTTTAGTCAAAACTTGGGAGATCATTATAATCATTTACTAATAGTTTTTAATAAGTTTGTAAATAACAGACTTATAATTAGTAAAAAGAAAATGGAATTCTGTAAAGAGTATATACAATTTTTAGGAATGAAAATAAGAAAAGGTAACATAAAAATTGCAGGAACACTTAGTTAAGAAAATATTAGAATTTTCAGATAAAATAGAAGATACTAAGAAATTACAAGCCTTTTTAAGAATATTAAACTATGCCCGAATGTACATAAGACTTTAGTAAGCTAGTAGGACCTTTATATAGTAAAACTAAACCAGGAGTACAAAAATTATTTAATTCTTTAAATATATAATTAATTAGGAAGATAAAAAAATATTTGTAAAGATTTATCATAATTAACTTTACCATTAGAAACTGAGTATAAAGTTATAGAGACAAATGCTACTAAAAAAGGATGGGAACAATATTACTCTCTAAACCAAGTAAATATGATAGTAAAAGTGCGGAGAAAATTTGTAGATACTCATCAGGTCTCTATAAAGAATCTAACAATAGTTTCACCAGTTTAGATTATGAAATTTTAAGAGTTATAAATGCTTTAAATAGTTTTAGATGGTTTCTCAATCAGCTTTTCACAGTAAGGACAGATTGTGAAGCAATAGTTAGATTTTAAGATAAACCTAATAAGAAAAAGTTAAGTAGTAAAAGATGGATAAATTTTGTAAATACAATACTGGGTAATGCTTACAAGGTAGAATTTGAGTACATCAAAAGAATAGATAATAGATTAGCTAATTATTCAAGTAGAAAAATTTATTCTAACATAGTTTATGATTTTGCAGATGGAAGAGAAGAGAATGACCTTGGGACAAATCACCCTACCATGTTCCCAAAATGAATTAATTTTTTTTCCAAACCTTTACCCGGTAGTTAGATAGATGAATCACAAAGTGCCTTCTAGACAGCATCTGGAATGCAAAGGGTGATAATAGAAAGATTTTAACAGCTTTAAATGCATTAACATTTACTTTTCAAAAATTCAAGAAAAGCCTTTAGGTAAAGGTTTTAGCTTTTATGTGGTTTTTAAAGATTTACACCAAGTATCTACCATACTTGGCTAGAAGTTCTTCCTCAAATTAGAAATTCTTACATGCCTTATTGGCAAGGATTTTTTGATTTCAAATAAGCCTTTGAAGCTGCAAAACAACAAATTGGACTGAACATTTTCATTAGCCCTATTAGCAAAAGAAATTACTAGCAGTACACCATCTAGCATTGTGTCATCTTTATTCTAGCACCCATCACCATATGTTCAAAATACACATGGTAGTGGAGTCACTTCATCATCCACTAACATTTTGTCTTTTTGTTATCATTGAATAACAATGGTAAAAAATTTTAAAAGATTAAATGACAAGTACAAGGATTTGTATGAAGAAAGAGATTTTCTAAAAGATAAGCTCAAGACTTTGTCAACCACACTGGCAGATAAATGTAAAAAGCCTTTAAACCTACTGGTTAAAGCAGACAATGAGTGCAAAACACTTGACCCTAATGAGCTGGAAATGAGAGAGAGCAGAACCTTTTTCTTTACCTATACTGAACTATCAAAGCTACCCCATTGTGGTAGACTCATCATCAAAGAATATCTAGCCCAAATAAAAAAGACAAAATGGAGTTCATCTAGAGTTTCTTCCAAGATCATGCCAAACATAGGCTATGAAACCTCATGATTTGCCCAACAGACATTTGGATTTTTTATTTTATGGGAAACTTATTATAGGCAATACTCAAAAAGTTTACCCAAGAACTGATCCATTCTGTCAAGAAATCCCATTAGAGTATGCAAACTGTAAATGCCACCTCACTTACAATATTACAAGAGCCAGCATTGATCTGGGATTATACAAACTAATAGAGTTAATATTAGAGATAAACCTCTAATATTAACTCCATAGTTATTATTAGATTATGATTTTCTCAATCAAGTAATTGCTTGAGACCTAGATCAAACAGATGCATTTGGAAGAAGGTTAGCATCAATCATGCTTAACCTAATGGTAATAAGAAAGCAATTCGTTGTAGCTTACGTCCAATCAAAAGCACCAGAGTGGCGATTCAAGGAAGAAGGGTATTATGAACTTCAAGCACAACAATCCATTTTTCTCAAGGGATCTAACACTATTTGAGAACTTGACAACTTGGAAGGATCCAGAATTCCTTAGATTTTCACTAATAATTCATTAAATAAGCAGATTAGACATTAGAGAAGCAAGGTAATAGTAAGAGAATTTGATATTAGAGAAATCATCGACCGCTCAAAACTAATCGCTGAAGACTTAATCAAAAGATATATTCTCACCAGGATATACCTGAAGTTCTTTTCCTGTCCAAGACCGCAAATAATCAAGTTGTAGATTTCTATCGTGAATAGTATAAAAAGGATATGGAAGTTTACAAAACTTTAATGGAAGGACAAACAAGTGAAAAAGATGATGGTAAAGACTATTATAGTAATGTTGAGGCCCACAACCTCGACAACATGCTAGAAGCATGACTTAGCAGTGTTCCACTCTCTAATTGTCACCCTTCACTCACTACATTTTATAGACCAAAACTTTAAAAAAGGAAAAGTTGTGGTGATAATTCTACCGACACGCCTTTAGTCACATGAAGTATTTTAGTCCACACACGTAGAAAGTAAAAGATAAGAAAACAGCAGAAGACAATAATAAGCAACTAGCAAAGCATCTATCAATAAAAGAGGTTACTCCGTTGTTGAGGGCATCATCGTCCACCATCAAAATGTAATCTTTAGAAGAAGCATCAACATCCAAATAAAGATCCAGAAATCTCAAGCATCCTCTAAAATCTTGTAGCAACTAATCTGTAGAAGTTTATAAACTACTATTTAGATCTTGTTGTAATCTTAGAAGATATTTCAAATAAGTAATTTATCTAGCATGTATTGTAACTAAGTTGCTTAGTTCTTCTCTAATAGAAAAACCTAATTTTTTGTAAAACTTCTATGTGGTTATAAATAAACAAGTTTTATGTTACAAATCTTTCACTATGAATCAAGTTTCTTTTATTTTGCGCATAATGAATGTTTTTTTATCAATAAGGAATTAAATCAAACTCTAGAGAAAAACTTAGGTTCCTAAAAAATCCGAACCCTTAAAGAATGACCTCTGAGTGCCCAAGTTTTACTCATAAAGTACCGTTTTAGCCGAAAAATAGGTGTTTTAGGGAAGAAGGGAGGCTTTGTGTTGGGATTTCCTCACCCCTAAGAGGAATAAGGTTTTTGAAAAAACTTTGGTTTTAATTGAAAGTTTGATTTTAAATTCTGAAATTTTGGAAAATAATTTTTAGAAAAAGTTAAAAAAAAAACATGATTTTGGCTAGCATTTGTGACAAAATAATTTCTTATCCAACCAGTTTGACAGAAGTTTGCCAAAGAATAAGGGAGTATCTAGTAGAGAAGAAGAACTGTTTATGAAATTGTTATACCTTAAGATTAATTTGCATGCCTTTAGATAATTATACTTATTTTACTTTACAACATTGTTATGTTGAAACCTTTAGCGAATACATTAAACAAGTTGACGATATAGGGAGATTAGCTGTAATAGAAGTCATATAGATTGGAATATTAAGTTTAGAATTATTGCAAATAGAAGAATAGAAATAGCATGTAACCAGGGATATAGTATAGGAAATAACATAGACAGCAATAATGTTGAATGATTAATTTAGAAGAAATTATAATTAACAATATTATAAATAGTAAGTTTTTAGCATTATTTACTTTCCGCTGTTCATAGCTTAGTAAACCCGAGTTAATAAAATATATTTGAATATCTTAAAAATCAGCATTTTTGTAATACATAAAGGAATCCCAATTTCTGGTATCAAAATTTAGGTCGTTAAGGGTTTGGTAGGAGAAGTTTAGAACTATTTACAGTTTCTTAGAAAGCTCTAGCAAATCTAGCAGAAAGACCCCTGTTGTACAAAGCTTTGTATTTAAGTTTTGTTTGAATATCACTATTGTTTTGGTAATGGGAAAAAATTATAATGAGAAAAATTAAGGATTTAAGAGTACTAAATGTGTAAGATAACCAACATGTAAAATTATCCATTTTTTTCCTATTTTGATGAATATTAAATCTCAACTGTTGGATGAATTTATGTTGAATCCAATGTTGAATGCTTTGCCACGGTATGGCAGAGGGACTTTTCAGTCCCTTTATTGTAGCAGCAGCCTGCTTACAAGGTTCTAAAATTAAGCTGTTGCCAGAAGTAGGGCAATTGACTCAGCTAAGTTCGCTTGATTTAAAACAATGTAGCAATCTACCAAGTTATTCCACGAATTGCTTTATCAAATTTATTTCATTTGGAAGCACCAAATTACTTTACTGGTATACGAAATTGCAAGAATCATCATAAACAACATCCTGATCTTCGATCCATGGATTTGTGGACACAAAAAATGAAAATGTCTGTGAACTCATAGGGACGTTTCTCACAGCAATCATCATGTTTCGAACGTGTCTAACGTTTTGCAGTTTTCATTCCGAATAATGCTAGAGCTCCCAAGTAATATTGCAGACTGTATTTGCTCTATCCAGGGAGACACCGCATACATGGAGGCTGGTATTTTTACACCACATGGCAAAGGGATTGTGTCTCTCTTCGCCTCTTTCCCCTCCATATGTGCTTAGCTTTCACAGGCTCTGAAACAGTCACCACTCTGCATTTGGCAAAACATCAATAATATCAATAGCCAATCAAGGAACCATGGACACTTTACATCCACATCTCGACCAACACCTAATATCCTGTCCCAGCGATGAGCAGTTTTATATTTAACTAGATAAATCCCTGCAAGCAAGCTGTGAATTCATAAAGAGATCGCATGAAGTAGTCCAAAGTTCCCTTGCAAGTTTGGAGTCGTAGGAAAGGGCAGAAGAGTTTACAGTCCTACCCTTTCCACCGAAAAAGTATACTCCAGATGTTTCCTGAAATGAACAAACACTTGGTTATCTCAGAACCAAAACATTCAAATCAATTAGTAGCTTAGAGACTTCTAACTTCTAAGACAGCATGTTCAATCCTCTGTGACGACAGATTTTATTGAAGGGGAATGGAATTGTAAAAATGATAAGAGAAATACTATTCTTTACACAGTTCACATACCATCAATTTCACAGAAAGAGTGGGTAGCAGAGTAATTATAGAAAAAGCAAATATAATGGACCTGATTAGTTATATGCACAAATGAAAATTTAAGCAAGGAAAAAATACTGGAGCGGCAAGAGCAGCATCAAGAACAGAATTGATCCCATTTTCAGGTGACTGCAAAAGGCCCAGAAGCTTAAATACAGTAAATGCCATAAGAGAGAGAAATAAAGGAACTTCTCGCATGATGTTCGTTTTTACCACACCAGGATCTGCAGCGCTGCATTGTTGAATAAAACCAGAAACTAAATTATCAAGTGAAGCACAGATGATCATTTAACGAACCTACTTCCCTTAGGATAAAACAAGAGAATAAAGTTTCGCATAAATAAAAAATGATGCCAAATGTGTGAGAATGTTTGACATGCCTATAGGTGGCTTCCACTTCAAACATGATGTTATTATGAGGGGTGAAAAAAGATGCAAACACATACATGACTGATACATGACGAGATTTATCCAAACCAAGATTTCGGTGAAGCTCATATGAGAAAATAAGTAAACATACTGTTACAACACAAAATGATAAGATTGTTAGAACCAAGATAAGAGAAAAATCTGAAAATCTTATGAGGCGTTAATTACATTTGGAATACTCATAGATACGAGCACATGGATAACATTTTGATCTCAGGAAGAACCTCCCAGTGATGGTCTCATTGTTGACCTGTGCATTAAACACTGAAGCAAAAAAAGAGTTAATGCAATGGCATTCAACTAAAAAGAAAAGATATGGTTGAAAATGGAAAATATAATAATGGATGGTAATGCAAGGCTCATCATTGTAGAACTTTTTACCCGTTTAATTTCCCTGCTTAACAATTGAGATGCATGTCAAGCTCAATTCATGAGGATTAAAGGATTAACAAACTTTTAACTTTTACATGAAAATCAGGCACAGGTGTATAAATCGTACTCCAATGAAGATTGTATGGAGAAAAAGATCAAACGTTGAATCACTCTGTTTAAAGAATAAATACCTCATGTTCCAAAAATTGGCAGTACTTACCATTTCGATGAGTGAAGGATGTAACATTCACTATCCTAGAAGGAATAGGGCTGTTTCCGAGAAGCGGTAATAAAAGTTTAGTCAGAAAGAAAGCACCAATGTAGTTTGTACTCATCATCCTGGGAAATGACAAAAAATGGATCACAAATCTTGGAGTAGGAATCCAGATGTGCCAGTGCGACCAAGCACCACAAGGATAAAATATAATTTATTTCAGAATAAAACTGATGCCACCTAATGCAGCATGCAAGAGAACAATGAAGCATATCATACACATAACAGAAATATAAGCAGTGGCGATGGAAAAGCACAGCACAAAAGCCTGATGCACTTTTGGACGATTTAAATTGCATGACTATAACGAGATATTGAGCTGCCCAATGTTGGCTTTTGTGGCACTAGTATTACAAGTAACATAAGTCACAGAAACTCGCATAAAAATCTATGCATAAATCTATGTCGTCAAAAGAAAAATCAGCATGCTGAAACTTCTAGAACTTGTTAGTTGGCATCATATGGCAAGTGTGAATGCTAAAATTTGCACAGGATAATATGAACATGGACTGCTATTTCCAGTAATGAAGTTCAGCTTCCACTTAAAATAGGAAATATCAAGATAATTACTGATCATAGCCTTCAGGTGTAAGTCGAGATGATGTTGCCAATATCCCAGCGTTGTTAATCAAGAGTTGAATAGAAGAATGCATATCCGAATCCAAAAGCCACTGTTGAAGTGAGTCTTTGAACTTCAAGACTGACTGGAATGAAGACAGGTCGACCTGAAAAGCTTCAAGACAGGCATCTTTATTCCGACTAGTTATGTCTGCCATAGTCTGTTACACAGCCAACAGCAAGAAGCACAATCAGAAGCGCATAGTGGGGAAACAAGTATAAGAAGGATAAACATATTCCATTAGAAGTACCTTTGATAATAAATGGGACGAACGCCCGACTGCAGACATGGTAGAAAATTTCAGCAAATAAAAAACTTGCAACATGAAAGGAAAATTTCTTTGCTCTATGATGGAAGAAACATTTTATGCACTTCTGGGTAAAGAACAACCAATCAAGCCATTCATTAGAGATATAAAGTGACAGTACCGAGAACAACGTGAAAACCCTCCCTTGAAAGAGCATAAGCCACAGCTGCGCCGAGGCCAGATGTAGCCTGCAGTATAAAGTTACATAAAAACATGCGGGTTAGGACAAACTAGTATATACATAAATTTACACACACACATACACAATTATGGAAAAATGAAGATGGCTTACACCAGTAACAATACAAACGGGCCTCTTAATTCCAGTAATTGGAGGAACACAGCGTTTATACGGATTAGATTTCCGAGGAAACAGATTTTGAAATAACAATTGAAAGTGTGACGTCAGAAGGGAAACTGTCCAGAGCAATGCCATTCTCCAGAACTCCACTGAGCATACAAAATGGATTACCGCTTTCAACTCCTTCATAACTAGCAGCATTTCAATTAAACCCCACAATCAATTCTATAAAATTAAATTAAAATTAAATAATCTGGGAAGTGAAAGTAAAATTAACCTGAGGAGAACTGTAACTAAAACCAGAATAAAAAATAAAAATAAGAAATTTGCTATCTATATCAACGGGCGATTTTGCACCTGGTTGGGTTGTTTTCAATTTTCAGGTGGCTAACGGAAGCAGCTGCTGTGACTTGCGAGCATGAAGCGATTAGTTAATGGGGTTTTTGAATTTCAAGTTTTTCCTTTTTTTTTTTTTTTAATTAAAATGAAGAAATCTTTGAATTTCTAGTTTGAGTTGGTGTTAGGAAAGGTTAATACATACTTTTGTGATTGTGTGGGCATATGTATTATAGTGATATGCGCTCACTTATCAAATCATAACGTGGCATCATTTTAATGAACAACGTGATTTTCAAATGCCGTTTTTGAAAATGAAAATGTATTTCGTAGTTTGCTTTAAAACTAAAATTTGAAAATGAAAGTAGTAAACGAACTGTATTTGGTAACTTATTTAAGTTTTATTAGAATTTTTCCGAATAATTACATGACATGTGCAATTTTTTTTTTAATTTGTCTTTTAGTTTTCTGTAAATTATTTTTAGCAAATAAAATATATCATTTTTCTTTTTTTATATTTTTATCTTATAAGTTCAATGAATATTACTATTTAACATATTTTGGACATGAAAGGGTCAAAACTCAAATTTATAAGAATTTTGTCCTTGCATATGGGGCCTTTTTTGGAAGTAAAATTATATTATTGCATTAAGAGATAGGACATGAAAGTACTTTGATAACCATGATGATTTTTTGGTTTTTTTTTTGACTTAAGAGTGCATTTGGTATATTGTTTTATATTTGTATTGCATTATGGTATTTTGCAGCAAGGTGCATTAAGTTGTAATATAATATTATTTTTGGTGCAATATATACTATAAAACATGTAATAATATTTTATATTACTATAATACTGTTTAAATTTATTAACGTTTAAGTATTTATTATTAGTTATATTAAATAATTTAAAATTACTAATTTTATAATATTAATTATTGTAATATAATTAAATTATATTAAATTTATTTTTATATATTATTTATGTATTTATTATAGTTATATTTAATTATTAAATATATCAATTTTTTAATATTAATTATTGTAATATAATTAAATAATACATCATTTAGTCATATCTATAATATAATTAAAATAAAAATATAATATAATTTATTAAAAATAAATAATAAATTTATGAATTTATATTAATTATTATAATGCAGAAATAAAAGAAAATAAAAATTAATATTATATGATATTAAAAATCCATTTCCTTTATTATTATAATAAATAAATTAATTAATTTTAAAAAAAAAACTAATGCGGCAAACTGCCGCACCCATCGTTTGGCTAATGGCGCACATAATGCACCCTAATGCAACAGTTGCTGCAACCAAACATGGGGGCTGCCAAACAGGAAAGGCATAGAAGAAACCTTTGAATTCCACGGACCACAGTTTCAAATGCTTTCCATTAACAATTTTTCTTAGCTTCGCATATAGAAAACACACAGAGCTAGCATAAAAAATTGGACTGATTTTAGCTTTTAAACCTTAATTAACTAAAAATGTTGGTGTGAAGTTCACAACAAGAGTTTAGGAGAACACAAGTTCTTCCATTCTATTTAATAACATCACCATTCCTTGTATGAAATGCCTCCAGACAAATGCAATCAGCATTGAAGTAAACAACACTCTAGACATACAGACTGACATACAATCATGGAATGACAATAGAAACTAAAACACAGAACCACTGCTTCTTTGAATTGCCTCAACTCTGTACAAAATTTTGGGGCATCTATCCTTCAAAATTTGGGTGAAGATTACCAGTAAATGTTGAAAATGAATCCGGCCAAAATTTGGAACCTGAACGAAGTGAAGTACAAAGAACTAGTTCAACTAATTGTTTTTCTCAGCATTCTTCAAAGTTGGGTGTTCTAACCGTTGAAAGACCGGAGAGCATGTATGGCAACGGATAATCATGATGAGGACAAATGTGTTAGCAGCCAGAAACAGTAAGCCTGCGAGCCAGAGTTGTAAGAAGACATTTTTACCCTTAAATTCCAGCAAATACCCCCACATCAACCAATGGAGTTGAGCACCTATCCATACAAGAATGCAAATTAAGCCTTCCCACTTGAGCTTCATTTTGCTCCAAGGCAGTACCAGGGGCAACAAGCAAAAGAACCACACAAAGTACTGCGCCGTGACAACCTGTAAAAGAAACAAATCCAGCACCATAGTGAAATCAGAGAGATTTTTGTTATGAGAAGGTTCTTTGACTGTAAAAGGTAGGTTAACAAAGGTTCTTTGACTGTAAAAGGTAGGTTGGTTGCTGTGGATTATAGAGTGATGCTCACAAATCTATGAAGCAATCACCTATGTGCTTCTGTTTCTAATATTCTAATGGGCAAAGCAGGTATCTTAATACCACAGAAGTGCATTTTCTAATGAACGAACCTTGTTGAATGCTACAAATGCCACTGTCTGCACAAAGAGGCAAAATGGTAGATCTTGAGCGAAGCAGAAAATGAGAACCAGCTGTACTATAAATTGGGGCAAAAAAGAAATGAGCTTTTCCACCATCAAGAACTCATGTTCATAATGGAGATAGATGTGATAAAAATATATAGAAAAATTATGTCTTGGATCTGTACGAGTAAGATGATATAGTAGTGCCTCATGTAAGAACTCCCATCTATACAAGTAGAAAAAAATACCAGTACATGAAAGGAAAACAGCTCCTGATACCAGCCCAAACATTACTCTTTCTTTCGAAAATACAGTTTTTAGTGCTTTCCATAGGTCAAACTGATTAGTTACTTTATTACTACTTCGAGGAGTCTTGTCTTGTCTAGAGCTCCAATTCCGGAGTTTGGGCTTCAAACCAGATTGGAAGAAGAGTGGATCGAGTACCAGGATAATAGGAAGCACGTAAATTATAGGATAAATTCTGAAATGGACAACAAGTCCATACCAAAATGCAGCTTGTAACACATTACCTATGAACAAGAAACAACAGCATTAGTTTGTTCCATGTCAATGATTTCAGATCTTACAATTACACAATAGTCAAACTCTTTTTGGTACACAAACCATAATATATGCGTCGTAACAAATCCGAGGAAAAGAAATCAAAGAGACTGATTCCTCCACGTAATCCCCCCTCTAACTTCGCAAATTAACATAAATACTCATATCTAAAATTAAGTAGCCCCTCGATCAAATACACCATTTTGGTGAAAAATCTACTTTAGCCATTCAAAAGGGATTTTATCCTCTCTGTGGAAGTCTATGTTACCAACTGCTGGCTGCTGCCTAAATGGCTGACTTCTCACAAACACCATCAACCCAAAACTTGCTACCTATACCAGACCACATCAATTGATGCCTAGACAAGCCATGCATCATTCAATGACCAAGAACAATCTCAATTTGCCACATTTGGTTGAGATAAACAACAGACTAATTGAAAATCTAAAAACTTGGAAGTCAGATATTGAAAGATTTACCTATATGCACAATCGTTTCAACACATAAAGAAATAATTACAGCTTTATTTATTTGAAAAAGTTAAAATGGAAGTAGAAATGTACCCTTCAAAAGACAGATAATGATCCACAAAATCATGGCACAAACAATGGGCTCACAGTTCCCACGGGTTCCAATGGTGAAGGTAAATGGATTGAAGAGCCACACCACTACAGAATACAGGCATAGATCCTCCGGCACTTTCCGTAGCTTCAAAATGGAATGGATAAACACACCCACAAGTAAATCTGTTATGTGAAAGTAACAGAAATTATAATCAGCGCCCAATTAACCAACAATGCCATTTGCTTTATTTTCTAAAATATAAAATTATGCAATTACCGACAATAGTACCACATATACCTCATACAATGGAAAAATATTAAGGGTATGTTTTCAAGTGCTTCGGAATAATTGGAAAGCATAATATTAAGTCTTCAGTAAGCACCAGCTAAACCGACTGTGCACCCACTTATAATTGCCAGCCAGTAATTTCATTCCACGGTAGCTATAAATTAAAAGACTCAACACAATAATATTTACACAAAAGTAAGAAACTTTTTGCACCTGAAGCTGAGAAGAGAAATTTTCCCCAAGAGCGATGAATAATTGAATTTGGAATAAGAAGAAATGCTAGCAAAGGTGAATATCGATATGTAGTTCTTTTGTACGGAGACTCTCCAGAAGCCATCAAGGAAGCAGCATCAGAAAACACAAGATAATCCACATCTGTATATCTAACCTCCATATGTGAGTCCTGCCATTCTCCATAAATAATGAGAATGACACGGAAAATGGCTGAGAGCCAGAGCAATGAACGGATATTTATTGATATCATTGCTGAAAAGAAAAAATACAACAACAATTTAACTTAATATCGATCAAATTAAAAACTAATATGAAATTTCCAATGCTACAAATCAAAATGTTATCAAATCAAGCATATCATTGTGCACATTTTCACAAGCGCTATATGAACAACTTCAGTAAATAGAATTAAGTTAAAATTAGCTGATTAAATCATAAAATTAAAACTAAAAATGTTTCAACCAATTGCAATATTTGCAGAATTGAAATGAGTGATACTGTGATAGATACCTAGCTGCGACGGCGACAGACGGCAAATTTGAAAATGCAGGAGCTAGCCCGGCATCACAGAAATGGGATTTCTTCATTTACCCATTTTGGATTTGTAATAAAAGAACTAAAATTGACCTGTACTGACTTCAATATCAATGTCAACGGAGCTATTTTCACGGGTTCCAACTTGCAACCATGACGGAAACCACCGACTGAAGGTGAAATATAGTTTGGAAAATAACAGTTAGGTCCTTAAATTCTAACCAAATCGACAATTGGCAATGCAAACATGCAAAGAAATCGGGCTAACGGATGCGGGCCTTTTTTGTTTTTCCGATACAAATGAGAGTCGGGCTTTTAACGCCTCTTTAGAATTCCCATGCCTACTCACTTTCCAATTTTATAGTTTAAAATATCCACATTTAATTTATAAAATACAAAAAATATATATTAAAAGTAATATCATCTTCTTATAAAATTTCACCCTAAAGAAATATTTCTTTTAAATTTTTATTATAAAATATATATCCTAAAATTTTTTATTATTTTTTTTATTATATTATTTATATCTCCATAATTAAAAACTCCTAAAACTTTCTCTAAAATTGGAAAACAATTATAAATTACAAACTAGGGTGAGTGTAAAAAATTAGTTAAAATAAATTTTATTTAAGTGTTTAATTGAATTTTGATTCGCAAAAAATAAATTAATTTCTATTTAGTAATATAACTAATTTCAATAAGAAAGGGATTTTATGAGGAATTTTGAGGGTGCAGAAAGGCTTACTCTACGAATAATTTTGAATTTGGTCTACCAAAAAATTGGACTATTATCACCCCTCGTTAACCTCATAAAATGCCAATTATATTATAATTACATTTAATGACAAATAGAATAAAATTAACCCTAAGTACATTCTTCTCTCTCTTCAATTTATTATACTCCCACATGTAATTTTTTTTTCTCTCTCTTCAATCTATACAATTGGTTTGCATTAATGTAAAGGAAAATACACATAATCAATATAAGAGGAACACATTTTGAAATTACAAATCACAAATTGGGACTTTAGAAAATATCGTACATTACATATAAGATAGCCTACATTATGTGTAAAAATACACCAGTTATATAAGATAGCTTGCGTTATATGTAAAAATACACCAGTTACATTTTCAAGAGAGACTGGAGGGATTACAAACGGTCATACTTAAATTCCACACTTTTTAGGCAACATATGACCTTTGTGACAAAACCTTCCTAGAGTACTTAATGTAACGGGTCGCCAAATTTTCTACTCAATTGCCGGTCCGTGGTGCGTTCAGTAATAAGACAGCCCGCATTTCTAACCCAAGCATCAAGTCATCAAGTCATCAAGTCCGACAGACCAAAATCCGCTAAGTTTGGCCTGGTTCTAAAATTCTCCACAACCATCTAGCACTTATACATAACCCTAGAATTCTCTACATTTGCATAGAAAAATATCTAGATATTTAGGTAACTTATGCAACTTGCAGGAAGCCTCTAAAATGGGTAAGCCCCCTCTATAAATAGAGCATCACACTTGCCATTTAGGCATCACCCACCAACAAGTAACTCAAGTATACTTATAAAGCTCTTTTGTAAACTCTCTCATTCGATTAATAAAAGCTTTCTTTGGCCTACATTGTTCTCTTTTCTCGCTAGCTCTCTTGCAAGTTCCCTCGCTTAGCTAGTTCGATAAGTCTTCATGGCTTACTTAGCGGCTTTTGTATTAGAAAGTTATCTAAATGCCACACGGGCTGCTGCACACAATACTCATCCTGTGACATTAAGCTTACTTTTGAGCCACTTATACACAAGTTTATAATAACAAAATTGAAATAACAACAAATTTTTATAAACAAAAGAATAGAATGCAAATCAAGGCCTATTTGATACAATAATTTCCTAAAAACATATTCGCTTCTTACTGTTGGGTGCTTTAGGATTTGAACAATGTCTCTTTCCTAGGATACAATGATGATTAATAGCTCTGGCACACTACCAGGTTATTCCACATTGAATTTTCGTTGTGCTTGAACTCCATAAAAGTAAATGTACGACAAAGGAAGAATTGAAGATAAACTTTTTCTATTCTTCCATCTATCACTTCTTTCTAGACGTTCTGTATGTCTCTTACTCTCTTTGTCTATTCTCTAAAATGAAGAAGAATGTCAATTTATAGAATTTTGTAAGGGGCAATTTCGTCCAAAAATTTGACTACATAAATTCTGTAACTACTACATTTAATTTCTTATTAAATGCACTTGCGACATTAAACCTTTGATTTAATTCTTAAATTAAATTCAAAGTGTAATCACAACATCATTAATCACATATTAAATTCTAGAATTAATCATTTATTAAAATCTGATTTTATTTGACCGTTACAATCTCATAATAAATTATAAATTTATCTAGCAGTTACAAATAATAAATTATAGAATTGATTACGTAATTAATTTTGAATTTAACTAGACATTACAATCTTTGTAACTCATGCTCTTATTCAATGCAGTCGATATATCATTTTGATACACTCTCAGAGGAGTATCCAAAATCACTTATGATCTACTTACACATAGTAGATCCACTCAAAATTATGCTCTAAAATAACAAGTCAAAATGCTATTTTTCCGACAATCCCACACACGAATGAAAATTAGCAGATGAAAAGCATAGAAAATTGGATGATTTTGACATCAAAATCATTTTTACCTTGCGATAAGTTCTGGGGATCAAGACCTGCATAGGGTAGATAGGTTTTACCGTTTGAACCTTCTCTTATGAAAGCGTGTTTACTTTACTAGCTACCTAGTAGATGCGATGTCCTTAAACTACTCTGCCACTTATGTAAAAGATGGCATACTTCACATATCATTCTCACCTAACATAATTGAGCCCTCATGGTTATGTTCGTTTCGGCCATGAACATGTACCAAGTTTTATAAGAATTTCTAATAATTAAGTCCTAACAATTCCCTTTGAAGCAGTCTCACTTCTCTCTCACATTAGTGATTTCTTAATTAAGAGTAACCCGCATTGATGTGTTCATATTCACTATGCATAAGAATCATTAAGAGCATAGCTTATCATCTTCTCTCTACGGGCATCACTTTTTCATCATAGGAATTGACAATAAGGTAATCTGCATAATGATTAGCTAGGTTTTATACAATTAGGTTGTCTTTTTGAACCTAGATATTGGGATCTCTAGTCAACAAAGTTGTTTTCCTTCGTAAAAATCTTTTATTTTCGTGGGCTTTTTGTCTAATTCCCCTCAATGACATCATTACTAATAAGAGATCCCACATCGACAAAGCACGGGGGTGAAACCTGGGCTATAAGGGGGGACAAGCTTTGAGTTGCTGGGAGGCCTTTTGGGGTAGTATGGGCTGCCCCAAAAATAAAACCGTGAGGGCAGTATGGGCTACCCAAAGCGGACAATATCCCAGTGGACTTGGGCCGGGTCCTGACTGATGGTATCAGAGCGGAGCTCTGTCGAGTGCCTCTTGAACGGTGTGCACAGCGAGGACGCTGTGGTCCTAAGGGGGTGGATTAAGAGATCCCACATCGACAAAGCACGGGGGTGAAACCTGGGCTATAAGAGGGGACAAGCTTTGAGTTGCTGGGAGGCCTTTTGGGGTAGTATGGGCTGCCCCGAAAACAAAACCGTGAGGGCAGTATGGGCTGCCCAAAGCGGACAATATCCCAGTGGACTTGGGCCGGGTCCTGACTGATTATTGTAACATATGCATTTTCAAAAAAAAAAAAAAAAAAAACGCAGCAAACACACACGCCTGAGAGAGAGAGAGAGAGAGAGAGAGATTTTTGACCCGAAAACCCGACCCGACCCGCGAAACCGACCCGAACATATCTCCATTTTTCGGCCACTTCACTGGCCAAGGAAGGTACCGATCGGAAGCCCTTGAGCCACTGGTTAGCTTCCCACCGTCGTTGCCGCCCGAAAGCCACCGGAACGCTACCCATCGAAGCTTGGATTTGCCGCGGGCTTGCCGCCGTGATTTGCCTCGATTTAGCCGGTTTCCGGCTGCCCCACCACCTGGAATTTGTTCCCTGCACGACCAGCTTCTATTTCCGACCACCCACAGCCACCGGAGAAGCCGCTTTGCTGCCGGCCGACAACTTGAGAATTGGCGGCTGTTGAGCTAGATTCCGGCGCCGTTGCCGCGCGTGAGAGCTCACCGCCGGCACCGTTGGACTCAGCGGGTTCTGAAGTATCTGACCCGAACTTCCCGACTGCCGTTGCTTGAATTCCGGCCACCGTTGACCGGCAAGGGCAATTCGGTAATTTTACCATTTTGAGGGCAATTTTGTAATTTCAAACTTTGTGGATATTTTCGTAATAATTAGAATTGGAATTGAGGATAAATGGGTCATTACGATTTCGAGAGTAATTCAGTAATTCACAATTTTGAGAGTTTACGGATGCGAGGGTAGTTTCCTGAGTTTATTAACGCGGAAGTTGTAGATTATGGATAAATGCTCGTTTCGAGTTTTATTACTTAAATTTAGTTATGTTTTAGATTTACGGAAAGTAATTATGTCGTTTCGTTGATTTAGGAGGACCCGCGACGAGGATTAGTCCGCGGGTGTGGACGACCGCCGAGTTTGACCATTGTCACTGTGAGTGGAATATACAAAACCTATTTTCATTGTTTATGATAAAAGCATGTTTGTGAATTAAGTATTTTAAATGAACGGATTTAAATGATTTTCTCAAAATGGATTTGATTCACATATTGATATGCTATAAAAAAATGTATGGTTACTGTTTTGCGGCATCGACTTTGAATTTTGAATATAAGAACAGTGGATTTACATGTGTTCATGGAAAGAAAGGCATGATTTAAAGATTGTATTTAAAAGTATTGAACAGTACCCTTCCCTGTCTATCCTGTGGCCGGGACATGACGGTACCCAGATAGTAAGTCATTGCACGTCCGTCGAGGGCCGGATATGATGAGATACAGATATTGAGATACAGGCCTTTGGAGCCCATCTGAGTACACACAGAGGCTTTGGACCATGTGCTCGGGCGCTTTTGTCCTTTGGGGACTGGATATGCATGCACAGATATGATGGGATATGAGATGGCACTTCCCTATCTATCCGGTGGCCGAGACATGACGGTACCTAGATAGTACGTCATTGCACGTTCGTCGAGGGCCGGATATGACTAGATTATTCCCCTGGGTACTTGTTTTCGTGATGGTTTTGATATTCGGCATTTGCTGCGATAAATGTGATTTCCTTGATTTTTATGCAGTATTATGTATTATTATTTTATCAGTGCATGATTTAAATTACGTAAGTTTACTGGAATTCTTATGATATTTTATGGTATTATTTCGAGAAAAAGTGAATTGTTTTACAGTAATTTATATTTTCAAAAGAAAATTATTATCCACTCATTGAGTTCATTGAGTTTTATACTCATCCCGTTTAAACATATTTTCCCCCCACAGGAGGTTGCAGGTACATGAACTCAACCCAGAGACTGTAGATATTTTGGGTTTTGGCCACGTCGTACTAAGAGTTATAGATACTTGATGTTAGGGCATTTTGATAAGCTCATTATTTTGAGATTGTACAATTTTAGTGTATTATTCTTTTGAGACTAAGAATAGACTAATGTATAGTACGATAAACTCCAATATAGCCTTTTGGTACTTTATAGATATCTTGGATAACATTCAGTAATATGTCTGAGAATGTTGAGAATTGGAGTTTGTGTTTACTGGATTATTTGGAAGTGTTAGTTTTACATATGTGCAGGATTGGAATGTTATATTTATAGGGGAGATTTTGCCGAATTTTCGATAGAATCCTTGTTAATTAATTTATGATCAGTATAGTTTTGGATGAGTCCAGACAGACTCGCCCTGTAGTTCGGGGTTGGTCGTTTCAGTTGGTATCAGAGCATGGTTTTAGATTCTGTAGACTAGACTGTCTTTGTCTGAATAAGTTATTAAAGTTGAAATTGATATTTTGTAGGCATCATCATGCGTCGTGGTAGCGGTAGACGTGGTCGTACTAGGCTAGTAAGTGGGTTGACTCCTAGTAATGTACCTGCGGGGGAAAGTGAACCTGTAAATAAGGGGGTGGTTAAACCCTAGATGCATGGGAGAACATGAATTGGAGGCAAATTTGATTGCTTTACACATTCGAGACTTTGACGTTATTTTGGGCATGGATTAGCTTGCAACTCATTATGCTACAGTGAATTGTTTTAAAAAGAAAGTTGTGTTTAGTAAGCCAGGGAAAGCTGAGGTGAAATTTTGTGGGAGCGAAAAGTTTTGCCCTCATGTGTCATATCTGCCATTAGTGCGAGACGGTTGCTAAGAAAAGGATGCTCAGCTTATTTAGCTCATGTGATAGACACAGAAGCTCGAGAGTTGAGATTGAAGGATATTGCCGTAGTTAAGGAGTTTCCGGATGTATTTCCCGATGAACTTCCTGGGATGCCACCTAACAGAGAGGTTGAGTTTTCTATTGATTTAGTTCCCGGAACATCTCCTATATCTATGGCACCATACAGGATGGCTCCAGCAGAATTGAAGGAACTGAAGGTCCAACTGCAAGAGTTGGTAGATAAAGGGTTTATTAGACCTAGTGTGTCCCCGTGGGGAGCTCTAGTTTTGTTTGTTAGGAAAAAGGATGGGACTTTTAGACTCTGCATTGACTACAGGCAATTGAACAAAGTCACAATACGCAATAAGTATCCACTTCCGCGTATTGATGACTTGTTTGATCAACTCCAGGGGGTGAAAGTATTCTCTAAGATCGATTTGCGCTCGGGGTATCATCAGTTGAGAATTAAAGAGGCTGATGTTCCTAAAACAGCATTTAGAACCCGTTATGGACACTATGAGTTCTTAGTGATGCCATTCGGGTTGACAAATGCTCCAACAGCTTTTATGAATCTTATAAATAGAGTATTTCGGCCGTACTTGGATCGGTTTGTAATTGTATTCATTGATGATATCTTGGTGTATTCCCGAAGCGAGGAGGAGCATACAGAGCATTTGCGGACTGTGTTGCAGACTTTAAGACAAAAGTAGTTGTATGCTAAGTTCAGTAAGTGTGAGTTTTGGTTAGACAGAGTAGTATTTCTGGGCCATGTAATATCAGCTGAAGGCATTTATGTTGATCCCCAAAAGATTGAAGCAGTTGTGAAATGGGAATGACCTACAAATGTTACAGAGGTCAGAAGTTTTCTGGGATTGGCAGGCTACTATCGTAGATTTGTGGAGGGATTCTCCAAGATTGCTACTCCTCTAACACGGTTAACCAGGAAGAACATTTAGTTCCAGTGGGATGAGGAATGTGAAAAGAGCTTCCAAGAGCTTAAGACACGTTTGACCTCAGCACCAATTCTTACACTTCTCTCTGGTAATAAAGGGTTTGTGATATACAGCGATGCCTCTAGACAGGGACTGGGTTGTGTGCTAATGCAGCATGGGAAAGTGGTGGCTTATGCTTCAAGACAACTTAAGAAGCATGAGCAAAATTACCCAACACATGACCTAGAACTAGCAGTAGTGGTGTTTGCACTCAAGACATGGAGACATTATTTATATAGGGTAACGTGTCAGATTTTCACCGATCATAAGAGTCTCAAGTATTTGTTTACTCAGAAAGAGCTAAACTTGAGACAGAGGAGATGGATTGAACTGATAAAGGATTACGATTGTACTATTGATTATCACCCAGCCAAAACGAATGTGGTGGCTGATGCACTAAGTAGGAAGTCTTCCAGCTCTATAGCCCACTTGCGTGTGGCATATGTGCCTTTGTTGGTCGAGTTGAGATCTTTGGGAATCGAGTTGGACACGGACAATTGTGGAGCTTTGATAGCTAATTTTCGAGTAAGGCCGACATTGATTGACAAAGTTCACCATATGCAAGTTCAGGATTCGCAGTTAATGAAATTGAGAGATGAGGTGCAAAAAGGGTTACGAACTGATTTTGCTGTGAGAGATGACAGGATCTTAGTCATGGGTAGTAGACTCTGTGTACCTGATATTAAGGATTTGAAAGAAGAGATCATGGAAGAAGCTCATTGGTCAGCTTATGCGATGCATCCTGGTAGTACAAAGATGTACCGCACCTTAAGGGATCATTATTGGTGGCAGGGCATGAAGAGAGAGATAGCAGAATTTGTTTCTCGGTGTTTAGTCTGTCAACAGATTAAGGCTGAACACTAGAGGCCTGCAGGGTTTTCTCAGCCGCTTCCTATTCCTGAGTGGAAGTGGGAGCACATCACTATGGATTTTGTAGCATGACTTCCACGTACTCAGAAGGGGCATGATAGTGTTTGGGTGGTTGTCGATCGTCTTATCAAATCAGCTCACTTTTTGCCATTCAAGACCACTTATTCGATGGATAAGTTGGGAAGTATGTATGTGGCGGAGATTGTTCGACTTCACGGAGTACCTGTGTCCATTGTCTCCGATAGAGATTCCTGATTTACTTTTGAGTTTTGGACCAGTTTGCAATGTGCTTTAGGCACCAAGTTGAACTTCAGTACAGCTTTTCATCCACAGACTAATGGTCAATCAGAACGTACTATTCAAACACTGGAGGATATGTTGCGAGCTTGTGTTATGGAGTTTAAAGGTAGTTGGGACAATTATTTACCTCTGATGGAGTTTGTTTACAACAACAGCTATCAAGCTAGTATTCAGATGGCACCATATGAGGCTTTATATGGTAGAAAATGCAGAACTCCAGTATGTTGGGATGAGGTAGGTGAACGAAGGTTATTTGGTCCAGAATTAGTTCAAGATACTAATGAAATGATACAATTGATTCGAGAAAGATTAAAGGTGACTCAAGATAGACAGAAGAGCTATACAGACAGGCGGAGGCGGGAACTTGAATTCAACGTTGGTGATAAAGTTTTCATACGAATATCTCCTTGGAAGGGAGTGCTTCGATTTGGGAAGCGCGGTAAGCTAAGCCCACGCTACATTGGGCCATATGAGATCGTAGAATGCATTGGTCCTTTAGCTTATCGACTAGCTTTACCACCTGAGTTATCTAGAATCCATGATGTGTGTCGTGTCTCAATGCTCTAGAAGTACATATATGACCCGAGCTATGTGTTATCGACGCAACCAGTTCAGTTGAAGGAAGACATGACTTACGAAGAGGAACCGGCGGAGATACTAGAAGAGAAACACCAAGTCTTGCGTTCTAAGACCATTCCTCTAGTAAAAGTGTTGTGGAAGAATCATACAAAGGAAAAGGTGACGTGGGAACGTGAGGACTTAATGCGAGCTCAGTATCCTCACCTTTTCTCATCAGGTATGTAAATTTCGAGGACGAAATTTTTATAAGTGGGGAGGATTGTAACATATGCATTTTCAAAAAAAAAAAAAAAAAAAAAACGCAGCAAACACACACGCCTGAGAGAGAGAGAGAGAGATTTTTGACCCGAAAACCCGACCCGACCCGCGAAACCGACCTGAACTTATCTCCATTTTTCGGCCACTTCACTGACCAAGGAAGGTACCGATCGGAAGCCCTTGAGCCACTGGTTAGCTTCCCACCGTCGTTGCCGCCCGAAAGCCACCGGAACACTACCCATCGAAGCTTGGATTTGCCGCGGGCTTGCCGCCGTGATTTGCCTCGATTTAGCCGGTTTCCGGCTGCCCCACCACCTGGAATTTGTTCCCTGCACGACCAGCTTCTATTTCCGACCACCCACAGCCACCGGAGAAGCCGCTTTGCTGCCGGCCGACAACTTGAGAATTGGCGGCTGTTGAGCTAGATTCCGGCGCCGTTGCCGCGCGTGAGAGCTCACCGCCGGCACCGTTGGACTCAGCGGGTTCTGAAGTATCTGACCCGAACTTCCCGACTGCCGTTGCTTGAATTCCGGCCACCGTTGACCGGCAAGGGCAATTCGGTAATTTTACCATTTTGAGGGCAATTTTGTAATTTCAAACTTTGTGGATATTTTCGTAATAATTAGAATTGGAATTGAGGATAAATGGGTCATTACGATTTCGAGAGTAATTCAGTAATTCACAATTTTGAGAGTTTACGGATGCGAGGGTAGTTTCCTGAGTTTATTAACGCGGAAGTTGTAGATTATGGATAAATGCTCGTTTCGAGTTTTATTACGTAAATTTAATTATGTTTTAGATTTACGGAAAGTAATTATGTCGTTTCGTTGATTTAGGAGGACCCGCGGCGAGGATCAGTCCGCGGGCGTGGACGACCGCCGAGTTTGACCATTGTCACTGTGAGTGGAATATACAAAACCTATTTTCATTGTTTATGATAAAAGCATGTTTGTGAATTAAGTATTTTAAATGAACGGATTTAAATGATTTTCTCAAAATGGATTTGATTCACATATTGATATGCTATAAAAAAATGTATGGTTACTGTTTTGCGGCATCGACTTTGAATTTTGAATATAAGAACAGTGGATTTACATGTGTTCATGGAAAGAAAGGCATGATTTAAAGATTGTATTTAAAAGTATTGAACAGTAACCTTCCCCGTCTATCCGGTGGCCGGGACATGACGGTACCTAGATAGTAAGTCATTGCACGTCCGTCGAGGGCCGGATATGATGAGATACAGATATTGAGATACAGGCCTTTGGAGCCCATCTGAGTACACACAGAGGCTTTGGGCCATGTGCTCGGGCGCTTTTGTCCTTTGGGGACTGGATATGCATGCACAGATATGATGGGATATGAGATGGCACTTCCCTATCTATCCGGTGGCCGAGACATGACTGTACCTAGATAGTACGTCATTGCACGTTCGTCGAGGGCCGGATATGACTAGATTATTCCCCTGGGTACTTGTTTTCGTGATGGTTTTGATATTCGGCATTTGCTGCGATAAATGTGATTTCCTTGATTTTTATGCAGTATTATGTATTATTATTTTATCAGTGCATGATTTAAATTACGTAAGTTTACTGGAATTCTTATGATATTTTTATGGTATTATTTCGAGAAAAAGTGAATTGTTTTACAGTAATTTATATTTTCAAAAGAAAATTATTATCCACTCATTGAGTTCACTGAGTTTTATACTCATCCCGTTTAAACATATTTTCCCCCCACAGGAGGTTGCAGGTACATGAACTCAACCCAGAGACTGTAGATATTTTGGGTTTTGGCCACGTCGTACTAAGAGTTATAGATACTTGATGTTAGGGCATTTTGATAAGCTCATTATTTTGAGATTGTACAATTTTAGTGTATTATTTTTTTGAGACTAAGAATAGACTAATGTATAGTACGATAAACTCCAATATAGCCTTTTGATACTTTATAGATATCTTGGATAACATTCAGTAATATGTCTGAGAATGTTGAGGATTGGAGTTTGTGTTTACTGGATTATTTGGCAGTGTTAGTTTTACATATGTGCAGGATTGGAATGTTATATTTATAGGGGAGATTTTGCCGAATTTTCGATAGAATCCTTGTTAATTAATTTATGATCAGTATAGTTTTGGATGAGTCCAGACAGACTCGCCCTGTAGTTCGGGGCGGGTCGTTTCAACTAATTATGTATTTAATCTTTAATTAGTGGATCCAAAATATTATTTTTTACTTTACTTGTCAATAGAAATAACTTTAGTAGAGAATTAATAGTTGACTAATGATATTATGTCTACGATATATATGTCTAGACTTATCATTATACATATTGCTTTGTGCCCTCCCTATTACAAATTGCTGCATTCGCTTTGATGTAATTACCAATTTTAGTCCTATCTTCACCTTCTTTGGTGAATGAATGACTACTTTAGCAAAGTATCCATACATTCACAAGAATATGTATGAAACTTTCTCTTTTTCCACAATTCATATTGGGTATTTGCTACTTCCTTTTAGGCATTTAGCTTTATAGCTTTATAGCTTTTCTACAAAATTTACCTTTGCCACAAAGGTAATCCATCTATTGTCTTCTTTAATTCGAAGCCTAACAAGTAGGTCCTCAATGCTCATTTCCAATTGTTTATACTTAATTCTTAAAATTTTCCATCTTCATGGTAGATTCTTTATAATAGCAGCCATTAGGAAAATTCTATTCAAAATTGTCCCCTTGGCATGAAGTTTTCTCATATAGCTCTTACCATATTGTTTGTTATTATCAAAATCAAGGTTTGCAAAAACCCTTTAGGTCAACAATATTTACTTCCTTTTTCAGACCTTTTACTATTTAGAAAAAAGTTATTAGATTTTACTTTTTTTCATTTAGATGTAAATGTCTAAAAATTAGACATAATTACAATAAACAAACAAAAAAATTTAGGAAAAAGTCTAAAATTAATAAAATTTCAAACTTCAGACATTTAACAAATAAGCCCTAATTACTATATATAACATTAAAAGGATAAACTTAAGTTTACGTCTAGTTAGATCGACATACTTCAATTTATCTCCCCAATAGTATGAAACTTTAATTTACCTCTAATTGCCATTAACTCTTTGTTAGTTTTAACATCCAGAAGGGTAAAGTTATATTTATACACATATTGTAATGATCGTTGAGATCTAAAAGCTTGTGCCCTTAACATTTTATTCAATTACTTTATTTTAAATAATTTAATACGTTAAGTCTGAAATATTTTATTATTTGCACTAGAAATATGTTATGTCTCAAATCTTTTATTATTGGCGTTACTGTATCTTCTTGACACAGTTGAATAGGAAGCTTAGAAATAGAGCATGATAAGAATGACCAAAAACAAGAGATTTGGCTATTAAAAATTATGTCAAGACCAAAAATTGAAGGCTGTTAAAGCAACAAACCACCCTTACGATGACTAAAGTTAGAAATTTCTATTAATCTTCATTTTATTTTCTAGTTGAAGGGTTCAATAAATTTTCAAGTAATGGATGACAATGTTTAGTACTAATAACTAATGTGTCATTGGAATTTATTATTGTTGGTTTGACATTTGTAGAAAAAAATTGATGAACAAACCCTAGGTTTACTAAATTTGGGGTTTTTGATTTCATCTGTCGTTTTGTTGAAATTAATGCTTTCATTTGTGAAGATATGTTAGTACAGAGAAGATATTCATACTAGTATTGTTGTTGCTCTTAATGACCTTAGTGTTTATGAGGCATTATGTTTATAGTTGGTATGATTATTTTTTTTTCAAGCATTTTGTTTTAGGCTGAAGTTCAAACATTTTTGTATTTGAATTTGAAACTAAATTTATTTTCAAGAAGCAACTGTGTTTGCCAAGTTCTCATTGCATGTTCATTAAGTGTGTTATGAACTTCAGATTACTTGTTTTGGTTTGTAATTTTAATGTAAATATCATATTTAGATTTTCATAACAATTGGTGTTTTATCATGACTATTTTATGTTGTTATTTATTTATGATATGTATGATTTCTTTCACTGATGTTATTGATTCTATGTATGATTTTTATATTTAACCTAACTTGAGGGTAAAGGCCATTGTTAATTTCATTAGCAAAACATTGGAGGTTAGCTTTATTGACCCAGACACTCTAAGTAAAGTGGTCCTGATTAATGCTGTAATGAAAATGGTCTTTTGTAGAAATAGCTACAGAATTAAGAGATTTATAATCGAAGTGACATCGTTTAAGAATGGATTGAAGGGGACAATTAATAATGATCATGAGCTTTATCAGGTTTGGCATTTATACAATAATAAGAAGTGTACTGAGATAGTATTTGACAAGGAGATAATACCACTTAATATGCATGTTGTCATTAAAAAAAGGTTGTTTCAGAATCATACCAAAGATTTGCTGCTACACTCAATGCTAAGGAGCCTAATTGTTTAGGTGTGTTTTAAAAATAACCCCAGCGGCAACGAAATGAAGTAATGACGCAATTGCACTAGAACAGCATAAACAAGCAGTTCACAAAATGGTTGCAGAAAGAAGTCTATAAGTAGAAAACCAACAGTAGGGGAACATCATTCTAGAAATACGAAGCCTTCCATTCTTGAACCTAAACTTGAACTTCACCTTGAATCCTAACATGAACCCATTGTTGAACTTGAAGTTCATCATGTATTCCACTTTCAACCTGAGCCTCAAGCTTAAACTAAACTTGAACTTCACCTTAAATTCCAACCTCAACCTCAATCTCAAGTTCAACCTAAACCTAAACCCCACCTTAATTCCCAGCCTCAACCTAAACCTCACCCACAACATGAAGACACACCTATAACTAATAACACATCCACTTCTGAACCGCAACCCACCCAAAAAATACTACAAAAACTGAGGCTAACAGTCACTAATGACAAAAATCCAGTTGTTTGTTTCATTACTCCTACAAAAGAACTTGTTGCTCAAACATCTCTATTTTATCAAACACCAACAACTATACCACAATTTGACCATACCTTATACCTGATACCTACTATTAACCTTTCGTTGCATTAAAAAACAGCAGGTAATGAAGTTACTACACCCCTTGAAGATAAGGTTCCACACAAAGTTGGTGGTTTCACCTCTCACAATGTAGTAACCATGTATGTGACTTTGAAGTTAAGGATGTCTATGACTTCTATGAGTTTCCTAAGGCAATAATGAGGATGACATTAATCTTGATAAGGAGGTAGTTGATCCAGCATTATCTCAATTCTTTAAGGATTGTCCTTCACAACCATTTTCAGAGGATGCTATCTCTACAAAACCTTAGGTAGAAATAGTTATACTGTCTTACAAGACTTGGCATCATAAGTTAATTAAGTATAGTCTTTCAAAAAAGGACAAAGCACTTGTCATCTCTAAAGAATACAATCAAAACTTCACAAAGACAAGCTAACAAAAGGAAGCCTACAACTGCCTAAGTACGGGCTTCTTAGAGGGTTGCAAATAAAAGTCTACCCGCAATTGTTCCAAGAGAATGGTTTAGAATAAGAAAGTAAAGGAAAGAAAGAGAAATACGGTGGATTCAGTGCATGTGATGAACATGCCTAAGGAAACCAAAAAGAGAAAGTTAAGTATGAATATTGATGATGGTGCTAGTCCATGATGATGAGTTATTGATATAGAAAATGAGTTCTATGTATTTTCTAAATTAGAAGATGATATTGATGATAGAGAAGCTAGAAAACAAGAACCTCAATATAATAGTGATGAAATAATGCAATTAATGACTTATTAGATTGATATGAAAATGACAATCCAGATTAGAGGCTAACGTTAGAATCAGAAGATGAGCATCCTTCTAGTCGAATGTCTTATGCATTGGGTGTTCAAATGTTTATAGATAGAATATAACCTGATCAATTCAAAGTTGGATAAGTGTTCAAAAGATTTCAAACATTTGCTTAGGCTTTGAAGGATTACTGTATATAACAAGATTTCAAAGGTAGAAGGACCAAGTTTGAGAGAAAAAGAATTGTTTGTACATGTTATATAGATAAATGCCCTTTCAAAGTATATATAGCACTTCGGAGATTTGGACAATACTCTCAAATCAGGACTTTACACAGCATATACACATGTGAGGATCTTGTGAAAAATTTAAAAGTTACTGTTGATTGGATTGCAATGAAGTGTAAGAATAAAGTGACAAGTGATCCAAGGATTGTTATATTATAGGCATTCTCGTTGATAATTTTAAAACAATGTTTAGAGTAGAGGTAAATCCCTATAAAGTTTACAGAGTAAAGAAAAAGATATTGGAGTCAGCTACTGATTGGGATCATGTTGACAGCTTTAGGTAACTTTGGAATTATGCTCACATTGTTAAACAACAAATGCCAGGGGCTTTAGCATTGCTTAAAGTAACAAAAGATGACACATGTATAAATAAATACAAATTCCGAAAACTCATGGTGAACTTTCCAAGTCTTAGAGATGGCTTCAAAAAAAAGTGTCAGAAATTTATTAGGCTAGATGGTTGTCATTCAAAAGGCCCTTTCAAAGGTGTTTTAATATTAGATATTACACTTAATGCAAATTAGGGTTTTTTTTTTTCATTTGCATTATGTGTTTAAGAGTTTAAAAACATTAAGAGTTAAACATGGTTTGTAGGGCATTTACAAAAGTATTTAGCTGATATAAGATAGGTTACCTTCATAACTGAAAGGCAAAAGGGTATTGTTGTAACATTAAACCTAGAATTTGGTGGATCACATAACAGATTTAATGTAAGATATATCTTTGCTAATTTGAAGGCAAGATTCCCTTAAGTTGAGCTGAGGTATGCATATTGGAGAGCTGATAGAGCATCAAATAAGGATAAATTCAGTGCAGCAATGAAAGACATACAGAATATTAATACTGATGCATTCAATTGCCTGAGGAAATTGAACCCCAAGTACTGATTAGTCCATGCTTTTGATAATTTGTCAAATGTGATCATACAAAAAATAATATTATTGAGAGTTGGAATGCATGAGTTGGTAAAATAAGGAAAGCACCCATAATCAATTTGGTGAAGCACATTAGAAAAAGGAAAATGAAAGCAATAAATGATAGAAAAATTAACGGCTCAAAATGGAGAATTGATGTTCTTGCTTTTATTAACAATAGAATGAACTAGAGACTAAAAAATGGTATGCAGCTTCGGGTTACACCAGTGAGTGAGTTGCTCTTTGAATTTGAATTTACTACAAAGTCATTGATTATCAACTTAGAAGAGCGTACGTGTGATTGTGAACTGTGGCAAATTAATGGCTTACGTTACAAGTATGCAATACCTTGTACAACTCATACGAGGGGCACTTAAGAGAACTACGTTATTTCTTATTATTCAAAGGAGGAATATTTAAGGTGTTTCTCAAGCATGATTCATTCTTTGCTTGAAAAAATATAAATGGCCACATATAGAAGTAGAGGAAATCTTGCCCCAAATGTTCAAAGACCACCTCGTAGGCCTAAAACATGTAGAAGAAGAGAGCTTTATGAACTACTAACTCATAAAAGAAGGTTCACTACATGCTGCAAATTATGTGAAGTTATTTACCATAATAGAAGATATTGCCCTACTGATCCAACTGATGTACATAAGAAAACAAAAAACGTGTTGGTAAGAAAATGGTTAAAATATACAATAATTTCATATAATCATTTGATTCTTTTAGTTTGTATACAAACAATAATGCAAATGTTGTTTGGTTCTTGCTTCATGTTTGTAAAAACATAAGAAGACATTGGCAGCAGCTTCAAGCTCAAATGTATAAATCACAAGAGACCATGCTGTTAGGAACTCACAAACTGCTAGTATTGCTGCCAATGGCTCTGTGGCTGGTCGGTCAATTCATGGTGGTGTTGGTATAAGTACATCTTAGCCTAGTGGATCTACATCATATCCATTATATTGTTTTATGAGTTTATAATTGATACTTATCATTATTGTTAACTACTGTCAACATTCATTCACTTCAAGTTTTGAGGTTGACTTTTAGGGTACATTGAAGTATGTCAATCTAATTGGGGGGTAAATGAAATCTATCTTTAGTCTTTTAATATCTTTTCCATTAATCATAACAGCTCAGTCATCACCATTGACGTTAATATGAAAGTCAGGTCAAGCAACAATGGGTTCAGCAACAATGAGAACCATAAGGATTGTAACAACAAAAAATCAACAATGCAAGCAGGAAAAATAAATGAAATTGTTGATCCATTTCTTAGGACATATGCAAGAGGGATTCTTAGTAGAGAAGGTTCAACATCTACAAGGATTACTCCTTAATCTGGACATGCAAGATCGAGAGACTTGAAGAGCAAGCCAGTGCCTAAAAGTGGCTGGTAAGCATCTGATTTCACTGAATTAGTCATATAATTTTCTCTCAAAGGTTCTTAATTATACTCTTGCTTGTTGATTTCTTACTATATTGTTGGACTGTGAACTTGAGTTGCAGAGGCTATCAGATTCAACCAAAATGAAGTAAAGGCAGCATCAAATTTTGCTTAATATCTGACTTGTACAATGATGTTGCTGATTTTATAGTTAAGTGTGAAGACAATAATTATGTTGAAGCTTATTAATTATACCTTTAAGAAGTAAGTAAAGCTCATAAAATTATTTTGACTAATTTTTTAGGTTGTAAAGAATATTTGATATGGATATTGAAGTTCTTGTAATTACGTCAGAGAAGATAACATAGTTAGCTATTGCTGAATATTGATTGCAACATTCTAATTAAATATATGTGTTATGAACACTGTGATGAAGTTCACAAAATGCAATACATGAGCTCGTTTTTGGAATGTCACGTCTTCTTCAATGCTAGTTTTCTACTTGTTTCTAGTATAGTTAACTCTATATAATTTCTATGCAACACAGAAATACATAATATTTAGTGATAGTATTGAGAGGATAATTTGTAATAGCCTTATCATTGAATCTCATTTTGCAATAAGGTTGTTATCAACCTCCAAAACCTTGTGCTTTTTAGCTATCAGCTCATAATTATCTTCAAAATCATCATCTAATATTCTCACTCCTCAAGTAGTTATTTTATACTCTTGCTTAGTTGGTTACCACCACCTAAAGAAATCACTAGTTTTCTTCTTGCATTTATAGTACAACCTTTGAAGATTTTGAATAGACTTTGAGATTTTCACTGAAACACGGTCACCACAGTCAATGAAAAATTGTTCATGAATTTGATAAACTTGTCATTATTCTGTAGTTCCCCATCTTCATCTACGTAACCACTCCAGCTATTGTTGTTGTTGTTTTGTATATATTCTAATGGCGTTTATGATTTTTGTGGCCACTCAAGTGTATTGACAGTTGGATTTAAAAGCACAAATCCGCCAAATACAATTTTTAATTTGAATTTTAGTTGTTTCTATAACAATCAGCAGTTTTAACTTACGAGGCTGTGGCATGCAATGTAATTTGTTCAAATTCAAAGCCCAAATTCGATTAACATTAATGGCAATCCTTGTAATTTATTCAACTTCAAAGCCCTATTAGCAAATAACATTAATGGCAAACTTTGTAATTTATTTAACTTCAAAGCCCAAATTATGAATAATAACATTTTTTGATCCATTAAGGCATTTCACTTTTTTAATATCTAAATCTTATAAACAACTTACTTTTCAATATTTTATTGTTTATTTTGCATATGTGTTCCCATGCCCTCCTGCAAACATATAAGTTCAATAGTTACTTTTGAAATCATACACCATTATTAATAGCTTGTTCCGTTACAAGTTGTATTTTAATCAGGCAAGTTAGTCAGTTACTAAAAATAATAATTTTTGGAGGATAAATTGAAGTTTTCATATTACATAATATGCGAGACATTAAAAACATATATAGTAGATTAGCTAGAATGAAGAAAAAATGAGGCATAAGTAGAGCTTTATAGAGAAGGAATAACTGGATACGAAAAATTAGTTAATAGATCAAAAAAGCACAGGAGTTGTAGATATGATTAAAACAAGAAAGTCTATAATACTTAATCCATTACAGCTACTTATCCAATGTTCATGACACAAAGGGCCCATATTAGATAATATGGTACATAACACGAGGTGTAGCTAAGACATACACATCATCACTTTTGGCTTGAAAGAGATGGTACATAAAAAAAAGAAAAAAAAAATCTCATACGAACACTTGAAATGAACAATAATTTTGACTTTAATTTCCTAGCTGGGAGACCACCTTGAATGATAGACCAGAAGCATCTAACTTTTCCTCCATGATGTGGGATAATTGTTTGACCATTGAAGGGGACAAATAATTCACCCAATCACCCACTTCACCTTTCCTAAACAAATACTTATTTTCAAAGTTCTTGATTGATTTGCCATTTTTATTGACATCCAATTTTTTCATTTCCTCAAAGCTACAAAGCTTAGCTATGTCTTGAATGACTCCCTGTTTCTCCTCGTCAGTGGAAAAAGGGAACCCCAGAAAGCTTGCCAATTTCTTCAAGTTTGGCACAATGTCTTGTTTCATATCCTCATACTTCAAAAACAAGACATTGTTTGGTCTCTTCAAGCTTTCATTCCAATACCCTAACATATGCTCCCAAAATGGACCGAACCCAATGACACCCTCGCAATACATCTTGAATGCTTCCTCTAGTGAAAATTCAGGTAATACTTGAGACCTCAATTTGCTAAGAAAATGCCATGAAGAGATGAAAGTATCAAAAGGGTTTCTGCAAATATAAACAATCTTAATGTTGTTCATTGAAGAAACCAAATTTAAGGAAGCAAATGGAATATGGGTGGCAAAAACTCTAGGCTCGTCAGCAATTTGAGAAAGCTCAGGAATTTGATTATTTGCGTAGAGCTTGTATTCAAGAAAAGGAACAAGATCATGAGGATTTGAAGTAAGCAAAGGATGATGCTGATCATGATGATCACTGGTTACGGGGAAATTCTTGCGATTGATGATTGCAAAAGACAATGCTTTCAACCAAGTGGTGCCTGATTTTGGTATGCTGGCTAATATGATATCAGTGTCTTTTGCTTTGAAGTGCTTTTGGAAAGCCATTATGGCTTGAATCTCCTTTGCCTGGCACCAATACCCTTGGAACTTGTAAAGATAAGCCGTTCGCCAACCTCTCTCTCTAGGAAGTGAAAGGAGCACTTCCTTGCACTCACTGCTTAAGT
The DNA here is from genome assembly GCA_030449075.1 of Murraya paniculata. Lineage (NCBI taxonomy): Eukaryota > Viridiplantae > Streptophyta > Magnoliopsida > Sapindales > Rutaceae > Murraya > Murraya paniculata. The sequence continues at coordinate 2,951,745 of JAEVFN010000009.1, forward strand.
GCTTTTCTTCTTCATCTGCTATTTGGGTTCTTGTGAAGTGGGTGATGGTGGTGATTGTAGAGCTCGGCATGTTTTTTCTTGTTTCGAAGTTTTTGGTTGCTTTTTTCAAATTGTGGTGCAAACTGAGGCTACCAGCACACACTTATATATAGCTGGAGCTGGCTGGCTAGCATGGCAATGCTTAATTAAATTAACGGGGGAGAATGACATTTTAGTCCTTTTATTTATTTATTTTCATTTTAGTCTCTGATAGATTTTTAATACAATATCTCATCCTGGGGTTATAAATTCAGCATACAAAACATACTGCTAAAATATAAACTACGAGACATTTTCACATTTAAATTGATTAGCTAAGATCTTACAAATTAAAGTTAGTTCATTTATCTATTAAAAAGTAATGTAAACCTTTCAACAATGAACTATTTTGTCATATATAATTTGAACACAATATCTATCATGAACTAAAGTGGTAAAATTAGGTTATCAGAAGGACTAGAGCGGCATTCTTCCAATTAATTACTAATATCAGCATTTTTTTTTAAATAGAAAAATTCACTAAAAAAACTACTTTGCTGGAAAAAAAATATATGCCCGAATTGTGCTCTAATAGATCAAACTCAAAACATTGAGTTTTAGCTTTGGCCTGCCAAATTCAAGCATATATTTTTAAATTTTTTTATAGTAATTAAGAATTCACTTGAGTGATTTGTGATTAATAAATAAAATATAAAATAATTTATTTTTAATCGTACATTACCAATAATAAACATGTAAATCACACGTGATAAATGGCACAAAAACTTGTAAAATTTCAGAAGAGCCTTGCATTTTTTTCTCAAACTTTTTCTCAAATAAATACACGTGAGTGATAGCGCTCGTAAAAAACGTGCACGATAGAGGCTACATATTATCACGTTTATTTTGTTAAATTAAGCAGATAAGAGGTAACCTTTTGCATAGCGACGTGACTGGTGAGTGGGCAGCTAACTGCTTGCTTTTATCTAACCACGTGGGCATGCAGTCATTTGCACAAGCAGAATTAATGCATCAGCTACGTTTGTTTTAGTTTTTAGGCTTTATTTATGGGTGGAAGTTTCCTTTTTTTTTTTTATCATAAAAAATGTGGGAGGCGTTTATTTTACTTAAAATTTTAATACAAGTTCTCAATTGTTCATCATATATTTAAAGTGTTGCTAAATTGAAAATAATTTATGTATTATTTTTATCCTAATTCCAATGAAAATATTTAACTCTAATTATAGAAAATAATAAGTTAATTTATTCAAGAAACTAACTCAAGAGTCGATGATTATCTCAAACTTACTTATATTGTCCTCGTCATGTGCACGTCAGTCTATTTTTATATTGTCCTCATCATTTACATGTCTGTCTATCTTATCGGGTCTTCTGTTGCATAACGTAATAAGTATGGGTGCACATTCGTACACGAATCTAACTCTATTTTATTGGTCCCCTGTCACATAAAAAATATGGGTCCATTCATATATGAAACTTACTCTGATACCATCTAAAAATCCGTAAGGTTAACTCATACTGAAAAACTAATTTGAGAGTTAAGAATTGTCTCAAACTTATATTATTTGCCTAGTAACTAATATCAGTCGATCTGGAACATTTTTCCAATCACCAATAGTATACAAAAGGAAGCAATTCAATTAATTATGCCACTCAAAAACTATAATTAATTATTAAAAAATCTGGATTTATTTGCTCTAAATTATTCCAATATATACGTAACTAATTGAGATATTAATTAATGTCAATAATATTTTTGGAATGGTATTATTGTAAAAAAAAAAAAGAAAATAGAAAAGGTAAAGTTAAGAATGTAACATATTTAACTGTAGGGATGTTTTCATATATTTTTTAAAATATAGGAACTAAACAAGTACTCAAATCAAAATGTAAGAACTAAACAAATATTTAAATATTTACCCATCTCCCACAATACAATTTTTATTTATACCAATTAAAAATTGAAAAAAAAGCCAAAACAAATTAAAAATAAAATTACAAAAATTAAATTGAATTTTAAGAAACCAAAAAAACATGTTTCCTTACTTTATCCCAAAACCATAGCCACGGAAAAGAAGAATTTCAAAAAACCCTAGATGCGGAGGAACTTTCTAGGTCTGCTGGCGGCTCAGATAGTTGTTCTCATCATCCATGGTGTTTCAGATAAACATGACAGAATAAAATTATCTTATTAAATTAAAATTTTGAATGTCAAAAAAACCTATATGAAAGTCATTTGACCGTTAGTATTTTGACGATCGTGAGTGTTTTAATGAGTGTTGAAAGACGAGGGGGTTGCTTAGTTTCAACAAACAAGAGGAAGGTTTTGCTCATTTTCCCTGAGCTACCCTTAATTAAAAGATTCAAAATGCATTATAAAATCATTGAGTAAAGGCTTGTTTGGAGTAATGAGAATTTTTTAAGAGATTTAAAAGTAATTTTGAAAAATAAAAAATTAATTTTGATGTTTGAATAATTTTTAAAAATTTATTTTTGCCAAAAATTTTTCATCCTATAATAGATTTTGAAAAACAGGAAAGTAGTATATAGGATTTTAAAAAGCAGGAAAGTCGTATTGAGTTATTGAAAGCAGAGGCAGAAACATGTACAAGTCGAGGATTGCTATGAAATGCAGGGCAAAATTAAAAAATTTTCAAGAAAACTCTCTACCTGTGATATATTTCAGCAATCCCTAAATTAAATTTTTAAGGAAACTCTTAATTTGTGTTATATTTTAGCAATATCCCCAAACTAAAATCTTGGTTCCGCGTCTGATTGGAAGATATTTCATGCAAAAATATTATAACTGTAGAAGTGCATAATTGATAATTTTGGAACGCAAGTAAACTGGAAAATAAGAAAATTGATCAACTTATCCACTTGCGACGCCGTAATGTGTATATGGATTAATACGTCTCCATTGCCCACCTCCAATTTCGGCGCGGCAGATACACACGACACTCTTGCTGCCGACGACAAAACGCATAAGGATTCCAACTTCAGTCGGCCGCTAATCATTACTTCTAGTTGTAGTTCTCGTGCAATTAAGAACAGATGCTTCTTTTTTCGAGAAGTTTGACCAAGTAATTTTTAAATAATTATTTTAATAAGTTATCTAAGTGTAAATTCTAGGAAAGAAGAAAGTTAAAAAATTAATTTAAAGTTTACCCTTCCGTTACTTTAAAAAGAAAAAAAATAGACGCTGAACTACTCGTATACTCATTTTCATTAAAATTTATTTAATATGTTATCTATTTTTCTCTTGTTATTTGTCATATTTGTTTGAAATATAATATTCAATAGTACAATATTATAAAAAATTATTATTTTAACTTCATATTTCTTTTAGGATAATTAGTCTGAATCCTTTATCTCTAAGACTCGATTTCAAATAGCTAATTAATTTATAAATAAAACTGATTGAAAATTATTCGATCAAATTTACTAAATGAGAATTTATGGAATTAAATTTTCTCTCCCATGGATCAACTATTAGATTGCCGACGGTGAATATAAAATAATATTGACTACGAGTATCAGGTATGTGAACTCAACCGTGGAAGTAATTCGCTTTTCCATGGATCAACTATGAGATTGCCGACATTGACTATGAGTAACAATTATGTTATTGATAAGTTTTGGGCGCACTCTGCCGAAATGCGCCATTTTCACTTGATAAAAATGCATTGAATGTGTCTCATAAGACAATGAAGGCCCCATCAACATCAAGACTACATTCCAATATTTCTCGTAACACTTCACATGTAAAGCAACTATCTTTCGATGTCACTTGGCTATATTGCAGCGTGTGTAAGTAACGAGTGCTGATATAGTGCCGATGGGACGCATGACTGCTCTCATTGGCGGGGCTATGGGATCTATGATACAATTTCTCCAATAAAAATTTACCACGCGTCTCGATATGGTGCGCGATATTACATATCTGATCAAAATCCTATAAGTAACATCAATTAAATTCTTTTTTATTGTTACTAATAATATTTTTTTCCCATTAAATGTATAATTTTTATATACCTACGCATAATTTGTATTACCAAATATTTACTACGTGTAATGATAACATTGTTACTAATAACAACTTGTTATCAAAACCGGAAAACTATGACGACTGTGATGTTGCTCTATATTATCATGGATGACTTTTGAAATTAAAGCTACCTTTAAAGCTTCAAAATTTGAATATTTTCGTTGGTCGTCTTCAGTCAAATAGATTTAACAACATTATTTTATATTTTGTAACAAGAATAGAAAGTAATTTAGTACTAAGTAACTTTCTTCTACTTATTCCTTTTCACAATAAATATTTAAAAGTTGGTATTAACATTTATGCCTTGTACATGAATGAAAGTACTTAGATATTTCATAATAAGATGAGATATTATCATTTAATCACTTAATGTCTTTTGACATATCGCCTTATCACTAAAATTTTCTGACAATTACTTTTTTCTACTTAATGTTTTACTTTTTATTAGTTTACCACCAAACTGTTAGAGCTAACACAATTTTTAACAAAAATTATAGTAAATGTCTACTTTACCTCTAAACTGTGTAAGTGTAATTAAGTTTAAAAAATAACACTTTTATCAATAGATTATTTTATATATATTTAAAGTAATTAATTGATAACATTATACGTATTATCCCTTGTGAAATTCTTTAAATACTGAATATACTGAAATTCTTAAAATATCCATGTGACATCAGTAATTTATTAATAGAGTTAATGGTTGGTGGTACATGATAAAAACTGAAATATTAAATGAGAAAAAGCAGCTGCAGAAAACTTTGGTAATAAAATAATATATTAATAAACATTAAGTGGTAAAATGATAATATCCTTAATAAGAATTAGGAAATGTGAACTCAAACCTCTTACAAATGTATTAGGATTAGGAAAGTAATTTACTACTCAGTAACTTTCTTCTTCTTATTCCTTCTCACAATAAATATTTAAATGTTTGTATTAACATTTATGCCCTGTATATGAATTAAAGTATTTGGATGTCATAAAACTACATATAATTTTAATTATCTAATAAGGACTTCGTAATGAAGAGAAGGATCAACTGAAAAAGTTAAAAAAAAAAAATCAACGTGTTAAATGACATAAACACTATATTGTAGTGCGTAATTTTTTTTTTTTTAATTTATTGTTCACATTATTATAGTGAAAGCTTCCTCAGTAGATAAGTATTCTATATACAAACATCCACAAGTTTTGTTTTTTTTTTTTTTTTGTTTTAACATATAGATGGGGCTATTGCTAGCACTAGACAATAACAACAAAAAATCAAGAATTCCTGCGTGTTTTGGTCTTTAGAGAGTACTGGCGGCATTCGTACTATTTTTGTTGTTAATCCCTTTTAATATTTTAAAAAAGTGAACACTTGAACATGATACTTTTTATTACATGTATCGTTGATTCCCCTGTCGGGGTAATTATATTTTGTAAAATGCAAATTTCCACTAACTGTGACGAGCTTTGGAAGCTTTGGACAACAACCAAAAAAAAAAAAAAAAGACAACAAAGCACCGAGATGCCAATACTTAGGTTACGTTTTTTTTTTTATCTGAAATGTAAATAGGTCTGAATTTAGCTGAAATCTGAATAGGTCTGAATAAAAATATCTGAATGACATGTTTGTTTTTTCTTTTTCAACATATGAACAGGAAGTCTAAAAGTTAGTAGTTTGACATAAATATCCTTTTAAATATTACATATATTTATTCTTCACAATTTATAGTTTTCACAAGTTGATTAGTTTAATAGCATTAAAAAAAATATTTTCATTATTGATCTTAATTTAATTTTATAATAAAAAATGTAATTATAACATCAACCTTTATTATAAAGTCAATATTGTTGCTTTAATTTTGATTAATCACAATGGACACAATTTGATTTGTTCAATATTTTAATTTAGTTAATGTTACCATGTGAATAAAAATTTTAAGCAATTAAAGAAAAAAATAACTTCAAGGATAATGCAAAAAATTAGGTTTATACATGTTTGGGAAGAAATATCGGCACTATGACACAGGGCCACATGGCAGAAAAAGGAGGGAAAGATTTCAAGTTACAGAACTTGGGGCACAAAGGTTACAACCATAAAATTGGTACCTATTCAATACCTGAGGTACCCTTCTTACACCCTAAGATCGGTACCCCTTCGGTACCCGGGATACCACTCCTACACCTATGAAGGCGGTACCCGGGATACCTCTCCTACACCTACGAAGGTGGTACCCGAGATACCTCTCCTACACCTATGAAGGCGGTACCCGAGATACCTCTCCTACACCTATGAAGGCGATACCCGGGATACCTCTCCTACACCTACGAAGGCGGTACCCGAGATATCTCTCCTACACCTATGAAGGCGGTACCCGAGATACCCCTCTACGCCAATAGATTCGGCACCTGAGGTTTCCCCCCTATATTAGGCACCTCTCTTGGTACGGAACGGTCTGGTCCCCGAGGCCCACCTAAGGGTACAAATCCGCCATCCAAAAATATTCGATTTGTCAAGATAAATGTTCGAGTACCCTGCTGGAAAAGAGGGGACAGCTGCCTGCAGCTTTACAGAGGAGACAAACAGCATACCAGAAACAGTAGTGGTCCCCTAACGGCTGTGATAGGCATATCCCTGCCAAGGAATCTTGGACCACCTCACGACGTACGCCACGTACCCCAGTAGGCAGGTGCGTCAGAGGCGCCCTCCTTGGGCCCCAAGAATATTCCAAACCGCCCCAAGAAGCACTAAAATATGGTAGCCAACGGGAAGGCGCCACGTTATGTGAGGGTACATCCTATATAAAGATACCTCAGGTTTTACTATTCCATTCATTCCTACACCTCACCCACTGATATACTACACCAAAAGAAAGGCCAAGGTACTCTGAAACCTTTGATCACCATTTTAGAGGGCTGGAAAGCTCTCATCACCAGAAAAAGCTTGAGTTGCTAACTTGAGCGTCGGAGAGTGGACGCCGGGTACCCCGGCTCCACCTCTAACCTCATTTCCTCTTATTTTGCAGGAGTGAAGCTCTTTTCTGAAGATCCCCTCATTCATTTACAACCATCCCTTCCTACCTCCCGTAAATCCTATTCTATTACACACGCACCACAATCTAATGAGGTACCCCAGCTACCCTAGCTACCCCCAAAATACAAATTTATTGTTCTTAGATTGGTTTTGAGGCTACCATTTACCTACACCAAAATCAACCTAAAACAATACATAATATTAGAAATACATGAATTATTAAGGGTATTTTTGAGATTTAAAATTAAAATTTTTCATTTAGATTTCAGACTTCAGATAAAAGTAGACTTTTTCTACTTTTCTATTTAGATAAAATTGTCTGATAATAAGTGATAAGTTAAAAAAAACAAACAACCTATAATAAGTAAATGTTTGAAAAAAAGTTAAATTCAGACTTCAGACTAAAAAACAAACAGCACCTTAGTTTCTATAGTCACACAAACTCCTAAAATTTCATAAATAATCACGCAGAGTTTTTTTTACTATTATATTTTTAATTATAACAATCTAAATATTGACTATAAATATTTATAATAAATAAAATTATAAATCTGAATCCTAAAAGAATATATATTTTATAAATTTTTTAATATAAAAAAAAATTAATATGATTAGATCGTCATATATATTTTAATATCAATAAAATTTGTTTGACATATTATAATTGTACTTAACATTGAAAATTATATATATATATATATATATATATATATATATATATATATATATATATATATTATATATATATATATATATATATAAGTCTTTTTCTAGTAACGATATTCTTAGTTTGAGAATCTCAGTAAGATATGAAAAATATAAATTTCAATACATTGATGATTTTATTTTTTTATCTGTTAGTGTATTAAAATCTGTATTTTTTTATATTTTACTGAGTGAGGATACTCTCACTAAAGAATGATTACATATGCATATATAGAGAGAGAATGCAACGAATGACTATGGCTGGCAATGTTTACAAAATAAAACTTAAATTCTTTTGACCATGCCATTCTCAGTTATTAGTAGCTGGGTTTATTGGCCAATTAAAAGATTGGTGGGATCATATATTAACTATCAAATGAAAAAAAAAAAAAGAACGTTTATATGTAATTTGGAAATATTCAACCGGTACAATAATAAAAAATGAATATAATGAAGAAATCCAAGATGTTGTCAGTTCTCTTCTGAAGAAATTGAGTGAGCTTTGGTGCAGTCAGCAGTTTTTTTGGGTTGGCTAGAATTTTCATGAAATTTGAGAACATGGTTTCTGAAGTATTTTGGACATTGAATTTTTCCCACCATTTGACACTAAAACTTCTTCTTTAAGATGAAATTTCTTATGCAATATTGACATAAACATATTCCCAGGCACAAATCCAGAAATGAAAAATTTTGAGAAGAAGTGCAATAAAATTGAGAAACTGCAATCTCTTTTGGATGAAAAGAAATTGTTCCCTAAAGGTTGCAAATCCTTTCAACAACTTCAAATGCTAGGATCTCATTTAGAAACAAAAAGGCACTACACCATACTTGGTGGTAATCCCAATAATTATAACCTAGAGGGTCAAAATTGTTGGAGAATTTTTAGTTTTTGTACAAATTAGGTCCCCACTCAGAAAGAGTAAAAACTTTCAAAATTTGGACTTCGGAATGGGTAATAAAATTTAGATTTTTGGATGAGGGTAATGTTTGAATTATGTTGAATCTAAACATATGAAATAAATTGATAACTGTTAAAGAGTGAGCCAGAATTCGTTTTCTAAGCAACCAACAATGTCAATCACTAGGACTTGTCTAAGATGACATGTCGGATGGAAGGACATACTGGATGTATGACAGTATTCCCATGTCGTTTAAAGCCATCAAATATGAGCACATGAGCAGCACGTGGAGAATATGTTATAATCAGTCAAAAGGAAAAAGGATTTGACAGAGAGCTGGGGAATACGAAACCCAGAACTTGAGGCTGCTTTATCCAAGAATCTCTAGTAGCTTCCATGCTTATATAAAAAAAGGTAGTTTACTCATTGTTAGGTAGAGGGTAGAAGATTCTGTATTAGCTCTTCAATTCGTTTGTAATCTCCTAGAAATAAGCTTGTACAGACCATTTTCTTGGGTCACCAATAATCAAAGAAACATAGCTATGGTTTTTTCTCAAGTGGACGTAGGCATTAATGGCCGAACCTTTATAAATCTTCCATGTGTTTGTTTCATTCTTTAATCTCTGTTTTGAAATCATTTTGCTCTGAAATTAGTCTGTCAATCGTTCTTGATCAAGATATCAGTGTGTAGTATTGTTCTTGGGTTCAAGATTAGATTGTGTTCTAATCTTTCTACTCAACAAATTGGTATCAGAGCTTACATCTCTGATTCTTATTTCAAGAATGGCCAGTCATAAGCTAGATGTGGAAAAGTTTACTAGGGAAAATGATTTCCATTTGTGGCTCAAAATGAGAGCCTTACTGGTTCACCAAGGGATTGAAGAAGTCCTGGAAGACAGTCAAAGCTCCAAGAAACCGAGAAAGATTAAAGATGAAGATCTTCAAGATGCCATGGATAAGGCACACAACACCCTAATTCTAAGCCTAAGAGATGGAGACTTGACGGAGGTTGGAGATCAGACTTCAGCCACAGGGCTCTGGAAGAAATTGGAAGACATGTACATAAAGAAGTCTCTAACTAAGAGGCTTAGTACAAAGAAAAGATTATATACCCTCCAAATAGAAGAAGGCAATTCTTTGTCCGCTCATGTGGATTCTTTTGACAAGATTATCTTAGATTTGGAGGATATCAACGTCAAGATTGAAGATGAAGATAAAGCAATTATTCTTTTGTCTTCTTTACCACCCTCCTATGAGCACTTCGTTGACACATTGCTGTACGGTAGATAGACCCTGACTATGCAAGATGTCAAGGAGGCTTTAAGCTCAAAGGAGAGTTCAAAGAAGTCTGAAATTAGGGATGCCGAGGGACTGACAGCAAGAGAAAGAACAGAGAAAAGGGAGAGCTGGAAAGGTAAGAAAAAAAGGGAGAACAAAGTCTAAAAACAGAACTTTGAAGTGCTTTCAGTGCCACAAAGAAGTCACTTCAAGAGGGATTACCCTGAAAGGAAGATCAAATCCAAGGAGAGTAAAGATAGAAATGGTAACGTTGCTGTTGTTTCTGATGAACTAGATGAAGGATATGACTCAGCTGGGGTTCTTGTAGTCTCTTTAAACTAATCTGAAGGTAATTGGGTACTTGATTCTGGTTGTACATACCATATGTGTCCATCTAAACATCTATTTACTGCTTATCAATCATAAGATGGTGGTAAAGTTTTGATGGGAAATAATGCATCATGTAAAGTCATTGGAATAGGTTCTATAAGATTTAAAAGTCATGATGGCATAATTAGAGAACTTAAAAATGTTAGGCATGTACCTGAACTCAAAAGAAACTTAATTTCTCTAAGTATGCTTGATAAGGTAGGGTGTAGTATTAGAGTTGAATCCAGTGTGTTGAAGGTGCTTAAGGGATCTATGGTGTTGTTAAAAGGTGATATGGCAAATGGCTTGTATATTTTACAAGGGAAAGTTGTATCAGGTGAAGTTAATGTGGTATAGAACCAGATTCAAGACAAAACATATTTGTGGTATTTGAGGTTGGGGCACATAAGTGAAAAAGGGTTAAAAGAACTAGAAAGGCAGGGAGCTCAAGCGGGGGATAAAATAAGTACTCTAGGGTTCTGTGAGGAGTGCATCATAGGTAAGTCCTCAAGAACCAGATTTAAAACTGCAGTGCATTCAACTAAGGGCATTTTGGATTACATTCATGCAGATCTGTGGGGGCCATCACAGATTGAGTCTTTAGGTGGAGCTAGGTATTTCTTGTCCGTAATTGATGATTACACGATGATGGTTTGGGTCTATCCATTAAAGAGTAAAGATAAAGCCTATGATAGCTTTAAGAATTGGAAAATGTTGATTGAGACTCAAACATATAGGAAAGTCAGAGCCCTTAGAATTGATAATGGCCTGGAGTTCTGTAATAAACACTTTGATAATCTCTGTACAGGAAATGGAATCCTAAGACATAAAACAGTCAGTTACACACCTAAAAAAATGGTTTAGCTGAGAGAATGAATAGGACCTTAATGGAAAAGGTTAGGTGTATGTTATTCTATTCCAAACTACCAAAATCTTTGTGGGCTGAAGCATTGAATACAGCCTGTTACCTTGTGAACAGAAGCCCTTCCACAGCCTTAGACCTTAAAACTCCTTATGAGATATAGTCAGGAAGAATGGCAGATTACTCAAATTTGAAGATTTTTTGTTGTACTGCCTATGCTCACACAAAACAAGGCAAACTCGAACCTAGAGCCTTAAAATGTGCCTTTCTAGGATTTCCTGAAGGGGTTAAAGGTTTTAAGCTATGGTGTATTGATTTACAGGCTTACAGCCACTAAGATGTATAATTAGTAGGGATGTGGTATTTAATGAGGCTGAAATATTGAAGTCTCAAATACCAATTAACAAAAATATTCAACAAGTACCAAGCCCTGATGAATCAAAGTTTGAGGTGGAGCTGATTGGTAATAATGATACAAATGTCAAAGATGAAAATACATCTGAAACTGAAAGTACAAAGGAAACTACAGGACAAACAGCAAGCCAGAGTTCTATTCAAGATTATCAACTCACACAGGATAGGTAAAAAAGGGCAGTTAAACCACCTAAAAGGTTAGGCTATGCTGATCTAATAGCATATGCCTTGACAACAACAAATGAATTGGAGAATGATGAACCAAAAAGCTATGCAGAAGCTGTTGCAGGACAACACTCAACTTAGTGGCTTAAAGCTATACAGGAGGAAATAGAATCTCTTCAGAAGAACCAGACCTGGGAACTGATAAAGAAAACAGAAAGCAAGAAAATAGTGGGCTGCAAATGGATCTTTAAAATAAAAGAAGGGATACCTAGTGTTGAACCAAAAAGGTTCAAAGCTAGGCTAGTTGCAAAGGGGTTCACAAAGAGAGAGGGTGTTGATTTTAATGAGGTTTTTTCTCTTGTAGTGTGCCACACTTCAATCAGAATAATTTTATCACTTTTTGCCACTTATGACATGCATCTTGAATAGATGGATATCAAAACTGCTTTCTTGCATGGTGAACTACAAGAAGAGATTGTCATGGATCAACCTAAGGGCTTTATATATTCAAAAAGACCACATTGTGTTTGTTTATTGAGGAAGTCTCTTTATGGCCTCAAGCAGTCACCCAAGCAATGGTATCTGAGGTTTGACAGCTATATGCAGAAACTAAATTTTCAAAGATGCAACTTTGACTGTTGTGTCTACCTTAAAAGGGTAAATAATGGTGACATGCTATATCTGATACTATATGTTGATGATATGTTGCTAGCTTGCAGACATATAATTCAGATAGAGATGTTGAAGCAACAGTTGAAGCAGGAATTTGAAATGAAAGACCTTGGCCCAGCCAGGAAAATTTTAGGGATGGAATTGATTAAGAACAGGAAAAACAAAACCTTGTTTCTATCTCAGGAAAGTTATATCACAAAAGTCATAGAAAAGTTTGGAATGACACACAGCAAAGCAGTTCAGACTCCTTTGGTAACACATTTAAGACTATCAAGCCATCAATGTCCAATTTCAGACCCTGATAAAGCTGAAATGTCTAAGGTACCTTATGCAAATGCAGTGGGTTGCCTAATGTATGCAATGGTGTTAATAAGGCCAGACATTGCATATGCTATCAGTGTTGTTAGCAGGTTTATGGTGAATCCTGGAAAGGAGCATTGAAGGGCTGTGAAATGGATACTGAGATCTGTAAAAGGAACATCAAGCTATGGATTAATGTATAGAAATAAATGGGAAGGTGATAACATGGCAGTGGGCTATGTTGACTCAGATTATGTAGGAGACCTTGATAACAGAAGATCTCTCACAGGATACCTATTTATTGTCAACAATTGCACCATTAGCTAGAAATCTACACTACAAAGTGTAGTTGCCTTATCAACTACAGAGGCTGAGTGCACTGCTACAGCAGAAGCTTTCAAAGAAGCAATGTGGCTGAGAGGAATGTTGAATGAACTAGGGCATTCCCAATCATTTGTAAAGATCTTCTGTGATAGCCAAAGTGCCATTTGTCTAAGCAAAAATCAAGTTCATCATGAGAAGACCAAACATATTGATGTCATGCTGCATTTCATTAGACTTGAAGTTACCAGAGGCACTGTACAGTTGGTGAAGATACATACCAGCGAAAACATAGCTGACATGCTGAACAAACCAATCCCAGCAGCGAAGTTTAAGACCAGCTTAGACTTAGCTGGTCTCTGTACAAAATAGAACAGCAGACAGATGAGAAGAATGAGATATGGAAATTGATGAATTTAGGTTCGTGGAGATTGTTAAAGAGTGAACCAGAATTCATTTTCTAAGCAACCGACAGTGTCAATCACTAGGACTTGTCTAAGATGACATGTCGGATGAAAGCACATACTGGATGTATGACAGTATTCCCATGTCGTTTAAAGCCATCAAATATGAGCACATGAGCATCACGTGGAGAATCTGTTATAATCGGTTAAGCAGGATTTGACAGAGAGCTAGGGAATACAAAACCCAGAACTTGAGGCTGCTTTATCCAAGAATCTCTAGTGGCTTCCATGCTTATATATAAAAGGGTAGTTCACTCATTGTTAGGTAGAGGGTAGAAGATTCTATATTAGCTCTTCAATTCATTTGTAATCTCTTGGAAATAAGCTTGTAACTGACTATTTTCTTGGGTCCCTAATAATCAAAGAAACATAGCTCTAATTTTTTCTCAAGAAGGCGTAGGTATTAATGGCCGAACCTCTATAAATTTTCCCTGTATTTGTTTCATTCTTTAATCTCTGTTTTGAAATCATTTTGCTCTGAAATTAATCTGTCAATCGTTTTTGATCGAGATATCAATTTGTAGTATTGTTCTTGGGTTCAAGATTGGATTGTGTTCTAATCTTTCTACTCAACAATAACATTTTTTAGTTTTCCTGAAATCATTTGTAACAAAATGAAATATCTTTGGAAGAAGATTTTTGACAATTTCTTGTGGAATTTTTTGAAATATATTCATATTCCAAAATAAGAATCTTTTGCTTCATAGGTTTTTCAAAATAGTTTTGATCTTGAAAATAGCTTTTAAGGGTTGTTGGATTTTCAGTTGTTGGATTTTCAAAAAGAACCACCTCTTTGTTCTTGTTTAATGAAAGAGCTGTTTTTAAGCTGATTTCAAAATATGTTCTAGAACTATTTCTTGCTCTGATTTTGCATGAGAAATAGCTCTTTTTTTTTTTTTCCAAGCTGATTTCAAAATTTGTTCTAGAACTACTTTTAACTCTGGTTTTGCTTGAGAAATAACAAGAGCTACTTCTAGGAATTTTTCAAGAGTTGAAATCAAGCTATCCATTCATAACAGACAACAATGAATTATTTGTTTTAGAAAAAAAATTCAAATCAATAAAAAAATATTTGAGAAAAGACTTGTTATTAAAAAAAAGAATGAAAAAAAGAAGAATTTGGTTTATGGACAATTATAAAGGACAAGAAAAGTTAGAATTTCGATTCAAAGTCAATATTATGAATTTATGAACAAGAATAAAACTTACATAATGGTTTTCCAGTGGGTTTGGATATTATGCAAATATTCGCAATATTAAATATCCATTTTAACAATTTTTCATCAATTTCTAATCGATTTATTTTTCTTTTTATTTGATAATATTTTACTGTGCGTCTGTGTTTTCCACATTTAAAATAAGTATAATTTTTTGTAGTATTTTCTCGAGACTTCTGATCTTTTCTGGTGTATTTGATTTAGATGAAAGAGAAGGAGAAAGCTGATTAAGATTGCTTGCTATTGGAACCTATTTCCTTTCCCTCGGTATAGAGCCTTCAGGGGACCTCAATAAGGTTCCCTCGTTGAATTGTGGCTGAATGCTGTCGGCCGTAGTTGGCATTTTCCTGTACTTATTTGTAAAATTTTGAATTTTCTTTATGTTTATGAAATTTTTGTCTTCTAGGACATAATTTCCCAGCATAATTTTCATCGCATAGTATCCTTTCTTTCTATTTCATCTTCTTTATTATCACTATTTATTTCTCCAAGAATTTCTTTTCGTTTTGTGAATTTTGCACTAATTCCTTCAATTAAGTTTGAGTTTCATTTTTGTTGTGCCTTAAGTTATTTTATTTCATTTTTTATTTTTATATCAGTTTTTAAAGTCTTGAATAGATACCTGTTTTGCTCAGTGTATCTTTTGATAATATTTTACTGTGTCTCAAGGTTTTCCACAATTAGAACAAATATATTTTTTATGGAATTTTTTGTAGTATTTTCTTGGGACTTCTTATCTTTTTTGGTGTATTTGATTTTTTATGATTATGTAAAACTTTGATTTTTCTTTTTTTCTATAAAATTTTGGTCTTCTAGGGTATAATTTCCTAGCACAATTTTCATCACATCTTTAATATTTTTTATGAAGTCATCCGATATGTCTTTTCTTTTTATGAAGTCATCCGTCACATGCTGATAATGTTAAAATTATTATTTTACATAATATTCAAAATAATTTAAATTTTAATACATTTTTTTAAATATTATGATTCTATTTATTATAAAATTTACTTTAATATAATAAAATATATCTAATAGATTGTAATATATTAAAATATTTTTTATATATTGAAATTATTTTAATATGTATATATTATTATATTTATTTTAATTTTATATTTCTATTTATTATAAAACATTAGAGTTAATATTTGTGGGATGATAATAGAGGTAAATGGTATTATGGTCAAAAGAGAGTGTTGGTATCCTTTTTTTTTTAATTTAGAGGTGATCAAACTTTGGAGGTGTAGATATCATTTTTCCTATTTTATTTGGTTGGCGAAGATAGAAATCGGCAAACCTCTAATGGGGATACTATTGAATCCGTACATCCACTGCTTAGAGAAGTTAAAATCCAATACAAAAACACTCAAACTATAGCCTCACCTTTCAAAATGAATAATGACATAAAGAAATAAGTGGCAAAGACTTAAAAAATATTATTGACCAACACAATTATATTAATCAATATTTGGAAACAATACGACATCAATTAGACAGAATTGAAAATATTATTAAAAAACTAACTTCACAAATTTTAAATAAAAACTAGGGGAAAAACCACCCACACCCCAACTTTTGATTAAATAGTCATATAGATTTTGTAATTTCATAAATGGTCAAATAGACCCTTTTATTACAATTTTACCCTTGATTACAACAACCTAATAATTGACTTCAAATAAACTTCAATAATAAATAAAAATAAAAATAAGATAATATATAAAACAAGATAAATTTTATAAGATATTTTGAATGTTAAAAAAGTTATTTTAACATTATTAATCAGTCCTATTCTTTTAATAATAAAATATATTTGACATATTAATAAAATTAATTAATTTTACCTAACATTCACAGTAATTTATAAAATTTATGTATTTTTATTTACAATATCTTTTTCAATGTATCTGTATTAGTTAAATCTTAAAGTTAATTTTTGAATTAATAGATTTTACCAAATCTGTCATAATAGACTAATAATAACTTAATATTAAAATTAAATTTTCATTATATATGATATTTTATTAATTATATTTATTGCAATATTATATTTGCATCATATAATATTTATGTATTGTTTTCATCTTATTACTATATGTATATTTGTTTGGGTTGTTATAATGAAAAGATATAATAGTTATTTATGAAATTACGAGGGTCTATGTCACCATTTATGAAAATAAGGAGTCACCGAAATCCCTTAAAAATTTTTGAATAATCTTATGAAAGACCGTTATTTAAACCTTATGAAATTTCAAGAAATATGAAAAAACAATTAGCTAATAGCGAATTTAAGGATGAAATTGCTAAAAGACTTGTCATTCTAGAATCAAAATTTGCACCTAATATACCAATATTACCTTCTACATCAAAAGTTATTACTTTAATTCATTCAAATGACAGTCAATCTGAAAATTATAGTGATAATGATGATTCTGAAATTTCAAATTTAGATATGAAAAAATAAATTGGAAAGCTACGAAAACTTTATTATCCTTGAACTTCTACTCCAAATATCAGAGCCAGACGGATTAACAGCAAATTAAAAATGAAATGAGATTAATAATAAATTATAAACCTCTGAATTAAGTTTTAAGATGAATTAGATATCGAATATGAATGGAATGTTATGCCTATAGATGGTCGACAGGCCAAGCAGCAAGAAGCACAGTACATACATGACAGTCATCCGTATAGCGCGAGCATGTTTAGGTAGGGCACACAGCACAGTATGCATGTGGATTGAGCTGGGTTTGGATGTTTAGGCACATGAACCGTAAAGTACGGTATGATTAGAGATGAGTCAAAGTACAACACATAAAAAACTTGTAAAAAACACTTTTCAAATTTTATAGCTTAATTTTAATTAAATTGCACTACTATATATTATTTATTTTTTTTAAAAAAAAGAGTCCAACTAATTCGGCACCAGGGTCGGCATGGCACGACACAGCACAACCTACCATTTGAATTAATAAATGCTCCTCCAAATTTCAAAGGATAATAAATGTCATATTCAAAATTCTTGATTATTTATATTGATGATGTGTTAATATTTCATCAAACATAGAACAATATTTTAGACATTTATTAATTTTTGTGACATTCTCAAACAAAATGGACGTTATCTTAAAAAAATAGTTCTTTTCAAACCAAAATCAGATTTCTTAGTCATAATATTTATCAAGGAACAATAATACCAATTGACAAGTCAATAGCCATTTTTGACAAATCTTCAAATCAAATTATTGAACAAACTCAATTACAAAGATTCCTCGGAAGCCTTAATTGTGCTGTAGATCTTTATCCTAATTTGTGTAATCTTTGTAAACCTTGCATAGAAGATTGAAAAAGAATCCCAAACCATGGACAAATGAACATGCAAAAATTGTCAAACAAACAAAAAATCAAATTAAGATTTGACCTTGTTTGCGAATAGCTGACCTGAATGTTTACAAAATTGTTGAAATTGAAGCTGTTAAAATAGGATATGGAGGTATCCTCAAACAAAAGAAAAATAATATAAAACAAATAGTTCAATTTATGTCTAAGCATCCGAACAAAACTCCAAAAATTTATTAAGAAATTCTACTCATTGTTTTGTGCATTAAAAATTTCAAGGCGATTTATTAAATTAAAGATTCCTTGTACATGTTGATTGCAAATCCGCAAAAGAGATTTTATAAAAAGATGTTAAAAATACTGCATCAAAATAGATTTTTGCTAGATGGCAAGAAATTTTAAACAAATTTTACTTTGAGATTCAGTATATAAAAGGGGAGTCTAATTCCCTTGCTAACTATCTCACCAAGAAATTTCTCAATGGGAGGTAACAAATCCGAGATCCATATATAAAGAGTAGAATTTTACAACTTAAAAAAACTATTGACCAAACAATTTGTCTAGATTTACCAAATGTCTTTTGGGAAAGAAAACAATATATGATTGAACTTCCTCATGAAAAGAACTTTAAGGAGAAGACAATTCCAACAAAAGCTAGTCCAATTAATCTCTGCTTCAACCAAAGAGATAGGATCAGGTCATATAACTTAAATTTTGCGTTAAATAATTAATTTTTAGGAGTTTTTTGTTCTGATCGTTTGAGTCTATTTATTAAGCTTGTAATTACACACACACGTACTTTTACTAAGTTACAACTTGTGTAACTTACAGCTCATGTAACATGGCAATAAGTCCCGCATGCACGCGTTGTATGTATGTATGTATGTATATATACTATAAATTTTAAAGTTAGTTTTTTTTAATTAAAAAACCACCGTAAGGTGGGGGATTAGGCGGGACTCTTACTTGTCATGTAAATCAAAAAATGAAATGAATATACCAAGATGGAGACATAGACCAAAACCTCCAAGAGTAAAAGTAAAAACACATAAATAGCCAAAAGAGAAAAAAAGGAAATGGAAAATCATCAAAACTAGTGTCTGATATGAGGAACGACTTGTGCATCCAAATGAAGAATACTAGATAAGCATGTAGGAAGATCTTGAAGGCAAAGGAAACACCGATTGACTCGATGAGAGCACGCCCAAATAGCCAAAAAATCAGCCACAGAGGTAACCTCAAGAAACACATGCCTAACCAGAATAAGTGAGGAAGATATGAAAGAGCACATCCGAGGAAGTAAATAAGCATAATCCCAATGAATTGGACCTCGAGAATGAATCCAATAAACAACTATAACCGAGTTCGACTCCACCTCAAGCACAAAATAACTAAGTTGAGCAGTAAGCTCTAACCCTCGTACACAGCCATGAGCTCTACATAGAGTATCGACTGGCAGCCCAGAAAGGATCCAAAAGCAGCCACAACCACTCCTCGATGATCTAGAAGAATGCCTCTCAAAGCAGCCAGCCCAGGGTTACCCCTAGAACACCGATCCACAGTCAGCTTCACAACCCTAAGAGGCGGCCTCATCCATGAAACTGGTCGAATCGACGTAATGTAGGACAACCCTAGCCATAAGAGGAGTATAAATTTAATTTTTTTTCGAGTTTCATTAGAATTTAGTTCATATTTTTTTCTTGTTTAAGTCATATTCCATTACTTATAAGGAATTATAATTTTATTAGGAATAAGATAATCCTAACTAGTATAAATATGCTTGTTATGCTTGTTTCTAGACACAAGCTTTTCATTAATAATATCTCATATTTCTTAAATAAAATATTTTCTCTTTTGTGAGAGCTCCCTTCTTGAATTTTCAAGAAAGGGCACTAGAACGAAATCTAGTATTGCTCCCGCTTCACGTCAAGTGGTATCAGAGCCTTTCTTTGTACCAAGCAGAGCTTTCCTGACCACCAACCACCCTTTATTCACAGATCCTTCCTCCACCATCAAGTAATTCCATCAAGTAAAAAAAAATTTTTTTAAATAGCAAAACCCTAAGCCACCCTCAACCATCGTGCACGCCTACTGTCGCTACCATTATCCATCTTTTACGTCGATCTCCATCACAAGCCAAACGCCTATACGCCGCCGGTCACATCTCAGCCATTAACACCACCGATCAACCACCATAGGCCACTGAGCAAACACCAAATAACCACTCTAACCGCCGCTCGATTCGTGGCCCTCCGCCGTGATTCATCGGCCACCGCAACCACCAATCTGTTCAGCATTGTTAGCCCTTTCTTTTTAGCCCACTCCGGCTGCCAACCACCATCCGTTCACCGAAAACCGAAACCAACCTTCAAACTGCGACTTTGATTCAATTTCTCGATCAATCCATAACGATTTGAGTCAAACCACCACTACCATCACACTCACCACTATCAAATCTTCTAGATCTACCCTTCGTTTACCCTTTTTTCGATCACTGTCGCTGGCAACACAAACTTTTGCTTATTTATAATTTTATCCAATACTTTTTTAATTACAATCTTACCCTTTAGTTGTTTTGTTCTCCCCAAAAAACCAATAAAATAAGAAAACCCAAAAAAACAACGATTTCTGGAGAAAGCGGTACTCAATTTAAAGATCGAATTAAAAAGGGGATAGAGCAGCTTGAACAATCACAAACCCATTCAATCGAAACATGGCACAAGACGATGAAAGCCCTACAGTCAATACAAACACATATTACAGCGATGGAAGAATCATTACTTGACGTGAGACAAGAATTAAAAGAGAGTAGGGTTGCCCAAAGAAGTAATCAAGAAGCTAAAGGTATTGAGATTGTTGATTCAGGAAATAATTTTACCGAGCAAAAGAAGATCAATGGAATAGAGAAAATAGGTAGCTCTAGTAGAAATACAAAAGCTACTCTACCCCTGCTCAGTTCGGACGATTCAGATGAAGAGGAGATAGAAGATGAATGATGAAAACCGCACCATAATAACAACCGTATCAAAATTGACCTCCCATCATTCAATGGACAACTAGGCATTGAAGACTTTCTTGATTGATTATCAGATGTTGAATGATTCTTTGAAACAATGGACTTTTTAGAATCAAAGAAAGTCAAGGTAGTAGCAGATAAACTCAAAGGCGCTACTACTGTTTGGTGGGATAATCTACAGACTTCTCATGTGTTGTAAGGAAAAGGAGTCAAGACATGGCATCGCCTGCATCATCTGTTAAGGGAACAATTTTTACCTCTTGACTATGTCAAACCTTATTTTGTGAGTACAACAATTGTCGTCAAGGAGCCAAAACAGTCGAATAATATGCTCTCGAATTTAAAAGGCTTATGGATTGGAATAATCTCCGTGAGACAGAGGCCCAAGTAGTTAGTTGATTCTTGGATGGTCTGCGCCCTGAAATAAAAGATCAAGTTGGGTTGCAACCAGTGCATACATTACAGAACACCATTTGACTAGCCAAAAAGGTAGAAATGCAACTTGAAAAATGAAAAGTTCATAATCAAGCCACCTCTCGCTCATTCATTCCTAGCCAGCAACCTAAGCAGAGATATAAACTTAATAAGGGAAAGGCTTCTATGGAGAATAAGTAGAGATATGAACTTAATAAGGGAAAGGCTTCTTATGGAGAACTTTGGAAAACCAACACAAAATCGTAATTGACAAGATGTACGGCCAACAAAAGATCT
The DNA here is from genome assembly GCA_030449075.1 of Murraya paniculata. Classification (NCBI taxonomy): domain Eukaryota; kingdom Viridiplantae; phylum Streptophyta; class Magnoliopsida; order Sapindales; family Rutaceae; genus Murraya; species Murraya paniculata. Next base: position 2,973,592 of record JAEVFN010000009.1, read on the forward strand.
GCCTAGTAGTAACAATCCTTATACAATTCCTAGAGGAGATAAATGTTATTGTTGTTCCAAACCAGGCCACACATCAAACCAATGTCCAGAACGAAGACGGCAAAAAATCAATTTGTCAACTTATGCAAAGGAAACTAAAGAGCTTGAAGACAACTCATTTGAAGACAATAAAGACATAGAAGAGGAGCAGGAGTGGACACATCCAAATGAATGAGTATCACTAGTAATACAACATTTGTTATACACTCCAAAGAAAGAAGAAGACACTCAGAGACATAACATCTTTAGAACACGATGCACAATCAATTGGAGGGTATGTGATCTAATTATTGATAGTGGTAGTAGTGAGAATATAGTTTCGAAAATAATGGTTGACAAGTTACGACTTAAAACTCACAAACATCCTTCTCCTTATTGTATTGGATTGATAAAAGATGTTGAAGAGACTTAAGTTACTGAATAATGCCGCATTCCTTTTTCCATCGGAAGTTACAAGGACGAAGTAATCTACGATGTTGTCAACATGAATGCTTGCCACATTTTACTTGGGAGACCCTGTCAGTTTGATCTTAATACAGTATATCATGGGAAAGATAATACAGGTTTTACAAAGACAATAGGAAGGTGATCCTTGCTCTAATGAAGTCAAAAGTTAGGGGAACCTATCTTTTAGCACCAAAAGAAGTAGCTAAAGTAAAATCGATGCCTGAAGGACTCCAACCGCTACTCTCGGAATTTCAAGATGTCGTGTCTAATGAACTTCTTAACAATGACCTCTTATAAGGAATATTAAACATTAGATTGATCTTGTCCTTAGAGCTAGCCTACCCAATTTACCTCATTATCGTATGAGCCTAAAAGAGTATGAGATCTTACAAAAGCAATTTGAAGAATTACTCTAGAAAGGCCTAATCCGAGAAAGTATGAGCCCAAGTGTTGTGCCTGCTTGACTAACTCCAAAGAAAGACAGAAGTTGGAGAATGTGCGTAAATAACCGAGCTATCAATAAAATTACAATAAAGTATCGATTCCCAATTCTTCGATTGGATGATATGTTTATAAATTATAAAGGTCAAAGATATTCTCAAAGATCGATTTGAAGAGTAAATACCACCAAATTCGTATCCGTCCTAGTGATGAATGGAAGACAGCTTTTAAGACTCACAAAGGTTTATATGAGTGGTTAGTCATGTCTTTTGGGTTATCTAATATACCAAGTACATTCATGAGGTTGATGAATCAAGTGTTCCAGCGTTTTATAGGTTATGTTGTGAGTGCTGGAGATATCAAAGTAGACAAAGAGAAAGTGAAGGCTGTACAAGATTGGCCAACCCCGACAAGTATTGGAGAAGTACAAAGTTTTCATGGGCTTACGACATTCTATAAGCATTTTGTCAAAGACTTCAGTACCATTGCCGTTTCTCTCACCAATTGCCTTGAGCAAAGGCAACTTGTTTGATGGATAAGGCAAAGCAGAACTTTTTAAAATTAAAAGAAAGCTTAAGTACTACACTAGTCCTTGCACTCTCAAATTTCAATAAGTTATTTGAAGTTGATTGTGATGCTTATGGGATTGGAATTAGAACTTTCCTATCTCAAGAAAGTCACCCTATAACATTCTTTGACGAGAAACTTAGCGAGACCAGATAGAGTGGTCTACTTATGAACAAGAGTTATATGTTGTTGTTCGTATTCTATAATAATGGGAGCCTTATTTAATGTAGAAGGAATTTGTTTTGAATAGCGATCATGAAGCTCTCAAATTCCTCAAGAATTCTTCAAAGCCAAATCATATGCATGCTTGATGGATTTCCTACATTCAAAGGTTTACCTTCTCTCTTAAGCATAAGTCAGGGCAACTGAACAAAGTAGTTGATGCTTTAAGTCACTGAGCAATTTTTCTTACCACGGTAAAGAGTGAAATTATTAGTTTTGAATACTTAAAAGATCTCTATGCAAATGATGAAGATTTTAAGGAAGAATAGAAGAACTGTACCTTAGGAGCTTCAAGCAAGTATAAGATATATGATGGATTCTTATTCTTTAGAGATCGTTTATGCATTCCCCAAGGATCTTTAAGGGAGCATATAATTCAAAAACTACATAACGGAGGATTAGGAGGACACATGGGCTGAGATAAAAGCATTGCATTAGTAGACGCATGATATTACTAGCCGCATCTTAAAAGAGATATTGAGCAGTTTATTAAACATTGTACACGTACCAAACAGAAAGCCATGCACAAAACACCAGCTTATACACCTCTCTCTCTATTCCTAAGGCTTTTTGGGAAGATTTGCCTATGGATTTCATATTGAGACTTCCACAAACTCAACGAGGAACAGATTCTATCTTCATGGTTGTTGATCGATTTTCTAAAATGGCACACTTCATTCCATGTAAGAAGACTTCTGACGTAAGCAATATTGCCCAATTGTTATTTCGAGAGGTTGTTTGCTTACATGGATTACCTAAGACCATTGTCTCCGATCGAAATAGTAAATTCTTAAGCTACTTTTGAAAGACCTTATGGAGGAGACTTGATACATTCTTGCAGTATAACAGTACTGATCACCCACGGATATATGGGCAAACTAAAGTTGTTAATCGCACATTAGTCAATATTCTGCGAAGCTTGGTTCAAGAAAATGCTCGCCAATGGGATTATGTTTTACCTCAAGCAGAGTTCGCTTATAACAATTTGCCTAATCGATCAAGTGAGCAATCACCTTTTGAGATTGTCTACATTAGACTTTCCTTACATACCTTATATTTAGTACCTTTGCCTAAACTACCTGGCATGAGCATCATTGCTGATCATATGGTAGACAGAGTAATCAATGTTCATGAGGAGGTCAAGAAGAAATTAGAAGAATCTACTACTAAGTACAAGATAGATGCAGATAAGCATAGGCGCTTCAAATCCTTTGCTGTAGGAGATCAAGTGATGGTTCATCTATGAAAGGATAGATTTTCTGGTGGAGAATACAACAAGCTCAAGAAAAAGATGATTAGACCATTTTGCATCCTGCAGAAAATCATTGACAGTGCTTATGTCGTGGATCTATCGGCGGACTATAACCTCTCAAAGACTTTCAATGTTCAAGATCTGTTTGGGTACCATGGACCTGCACCTTTGCCATATCATTAAGTCAACTCAAGGACGAGTTCTTCCAAGGGGAGGAGACTGATGTAAGACAACGCTAATCATAATAGGAGTACAAATTTAATTTTCTTTTTTACTAGTTTCATTAGAATTTAATTTATATTTTTTCTTGTTTAAGTCATATTCCTTTACTTATAAGGAATCATAATTTTATTAGGAATATGATAATCCTGACTAATATAAATATGCTTGTTATGCTTATTTCTGGACACAAGCTTTTCATTAATAATATCTCATATTTCTTAATTGAAATATTTTCTCCTTTGTGAGAGCTTCCTTATTGAATTTTTAAGAACGTACGTTAGAACGAAATCTAGTATCACTCTCGCTCTGCGTCACGACCTCCTAGGGGAAGCTGTAACTCGCAAACCTTCCGCAATCCAAGAACCCAACATGTCCCTCAAATGGGAAGGCTTAAACCTAAAAGCAGAACTAGCAAGCCTGCGATCCAATACCACCTGATGGATAACTGCATTGACAAAGAAAGACTGTGAATCAAACCGAAAGGCATTACAAGCCTTCCAGACTTGCCAAAAAATAAAGTAAGGTAAGAGGACTCGAAGATGAGTTCGAGAAGGGGCACACCGCCAATGAAGAAGCAAAACCCAAGGAGTCAAAAAACCAACATCTCTCATACCCAACATCAACTGAAAAGGAACCCAAACCTAGTGAACTTGTGGGCAATCAATAAATAAGTGACGAGAGGTCTCAGCAGCCCTACCACAAACACACTAAGAAACCACGCAGAAACCCCTCGAGCACAAGGCATCATCAGTAGCTAAAAACCCATGTAGTGAACGCCAGAAAAAGAAGAAAATCCAAGACGGAATATGCCGCAACCAAATAACTGAAAGCACCTCATCCCTCAGCCTAGAACAACGCACAAGCTCCCAAGTCGTTCGCAAGTGAAAATTACCATATGGAGCAAGATCCCAACGAAGTAAATCTAGCTCCCCACTAGAAATAGGGACCAATAAAATCTACTCAACAATAGAAGAAGGCAGAACATCCTCCAACTTACCTTTATCCTAGATTGTACCCTGCTAGTAAAGAGAAACCTGCACCGAAGAAGCCGCTGTGGGATTATTAAGAACCAAAGGACAAGAACCCAACCAACAATTAATTTTAAAGTTACTTTTTGCGTTAATGCGTTAATGAATATAATACTATAGAAACCTATCAAAACAGCTTGAATAGTTTAATATTAAAAATAACATGCATGATATTTATGTTAATTCATTAATTATATTGATAGTATGTATTTATAATCGTAGGGTTATTTTTGAATTACCTCCCTCATGAATTAACTATTTTTATATTACCTTTTTAATTTTGAAAAACGTCAGTTTACTCTCATTTTTGTTAAGAATACCAAAAAGAATTCATCAATCCACATCTATTTTTTTCTTATCTTTTGAATAGAAATATGGGTAACTTGAGGTTTTTAAGAATAAATGGATGATTTGAAAATAATCAATTTCGCAAAGGGGTAATCTAAAATTTACTCATAATTATATGCTATTTTATTTATCATAAAAGTTTTTGACTATAGTCAAAGATTATAATTAACAAAAAGGAGTTTGTATGACCATTTCTTAATCTAAAAAATCTATTTAATCATATAAGGAAATCTTGGAGGTATTGATGTCTTTTTTCTAATAATAATAATAATAATAATAATAATAATAATAATAAACTCTCTCTCTCTACACACATATATATATATATATGGATGGCTAGTTATCAATAGCGAGCTACAAAGTTTATAAATATTAACGCTTGACAAGTAAGAATTGTTATTCTTTTCATTATTTTAGTACAAGTGGCCATCAGTTTTTTTTTTTTTTCATCTCTACACCACCTATTATTTCATTTTCTTTTGTTTTTTGTTTTTATCAAGTAACCACTTTTTCATTGTCTTTGCTAGAATATGCCAAGGAGCCTATGTTAAAAAATTGTTTTCTCCTATTGCTATATGAAAATGTGAAAGCACAATTTTACCGTTTGAAATTTAAAATTCACAAAAGAAAATTATGCTAAATTACTGAAAATTATGCTAAATTACTATCATAAATTGATCATTATTTTTTTTTTGTTTGGAAAATGACATTTTTATTCTAGTTTGTTTTAAATGTTTTATCATTTGCACAAAACCACATGTGAAACGATCTTTTAGCATAGATTCCTTAGTAGATCCAACAAAGGTAACAAGAAAGTGGCTATTTGATTTTTTATTTTTTTTTAAGAAAATGGAACAATTGCTGGTGTAGATATAATTTCAAAAATATTTGGTGACTATTTATATTTTTGACATCTAACAAGTGGTGCATTAATGATGACTTTTCCAATATTTTTCTCTGTTATATTAATTTTTATTGAAAATAAACGATTTAATCCAGCCTAGTAAATATTCCTATTTTGGTCGTTGGCTAGGGTTGGACCTAAGTTGCAGCTTGGGGAGCCAAGCCCCTCCGGTTAATATATATATATATATATATATATATATATAATTGAGGATTTTAATAAAGCAATTGATTGTTGGGAATTACCCAAGGTTTCCAAAGATTTGATTTACAAAACCAAAAAGCTTGATTTTCTGAAAAATGATTATGTCATAAAGACTGAAGAACGTGACATCACACTTTCAAAGCCTTTTGAAACTATTTAACTGTTTTCAGAACAGTCTTTGAAGCAATTAAAGGACAAAAAGTACAATTATATCCATATTGGACTTATCCAAGTGGGTATAAAACCGTTGACAAAAGAAGCTCTAGATACTTCCATTTTAGCAGTTCTTAGGGATGCGAGATTTGTCAACTTTGATGATTTCCTGCTAAGTAGTGTAGAATCTAGTCTGTGTAAAGGACCAATATCATTCAGCTGTTATCCAAACATAACAGTTTCCCTTAAAGATAGAAACATCCTGAAAAGCATGATTCTGCAAATCAAGACCTATAATTATCAAATGATTGAAGGGTCTATACCTGTAGCAATTATCTTTAGGATCTCTTATAAAGCCATGATCTCTGCCTTTGCTAATTCTCAGCATAGGTATTAGTCAAAAAAGGAAGAAACTCTTCTTTTGCAGACTGACTTGTCTAGAGCCAATACGGTTATTCCTAGAGCCATCCAATGGAAGGATGTCAACCTCCCAGATGAATGGATTTTAGAAGGAGCCACTAAGCCCATAGTTCCAAAGCAACATGAACCAAATACAGAGTTGCAAAATGTGACTCAGTATCCTGATGGTAGAGTTAAATTATCCTTTAGAAGGTCAACCTCATCTAGGTTTTCTGATAGGGATTCTTCCACCTCTAGCATCCCTCCTCTAGAAAGGAAATTCACAAGGATACATTCTCTTGTGAATGTCTCGGTGCCCTCCTTACAAAGTCAACCTAGGTTCTCCACTTCGGATTTACCTAGTTCATCCATACGCTCAGTTGACTATGCCACTAGTGTACCCCATCCAATCTACACCAGTAGCCACCAGGGTCAACCGAGTCAAAGTTAGGAAGAGAAAGAACCTTCACCTCCAACCTCTCCTACATTCTCTGCTGTAACAGAAAATGTTTTAAATGTTCTTGAAAAAGAATTTATTTTAGATAAAACTCTTTTGCAAAAAGATTTCTATGCAGAAGACAACAAAGAAAAAAGAATTTGGTTTTTCAAACATCCTGGAATAGAGGAATGAAATCCAAGCACGATATTATGAATTTGTCAATTTGCATAAAATTCATATATTGTTCTTTGATTAGTTCGAGTTATATGCCAATGATAATCAAATAGATTATCCATTTAAAGAGTCAAACCCTGTAGTTAAAAAGACTATTCCTACCTGGACCCTCACAGATGGTAGGACAATAGAATCTGAACATCCTCCTCATAGAGGTATCACTATTAAAGTTGGTGAACCCCCTGTTCAGATTAAAGCCTCTCCATATAAAATAGTAAAGCCTGATAACAATTTAGAAACAAATATAGATAGCATTATTCAGCAGAATAACTTCTGTAATGCCAACCTAAATATAATAGGAAACCAGTTGACTAGGATAGAAAGTCAAATCCAACAGTCAACCATAACTGTTTCCTCTACCCCAAAACCAATCATAGAAAAGACTAGTGCAGAGAAAAAGGTTAAGGAACCTATCTTTAAACCTTTTCAGGTCTCGAGAACTAGTCAAAAGTCTGTACAACAATCAAAGTCAGACTTTGCCAAAGCCATTAGAGAACAACTAGATAGGATAGAAGCTTCTTCATCCGCTAGTAAAATCCAAATTACCCCTGATACTCCCCAATCCAGTAAAATAGGAGTATTAGATTTAGATTTTGACCAATCCTCTATTGCTACCTCAAAAGCAGAAGCATTTAGGGAAGAACCTGTAGAGGAACCTAAAGTCAGTAAAATCCATTGGGAGTTAGCCCTGCCAACAACTAGGACTCCTCCTGACTTTACCATAGACAATAGACCTAGTGCATTAAACCAATCCAGGTATAATGCATCCTCTGTCTATGAGTGAAATATAGATGGGATGTCAGAATACAACATCCTAGGATTACTACAACAAATGACCATGGCTGCAAATGCTTATAAAACCCAATCAGGAACATCTGATAAAGCAATTGCAGAAATCCTGATCGCAAGATTCATTGGTCAACTTAAAGGATGGTGGGACCATCTCCTCACCAGTCAACAGCAGTTGGATATTCTAAATGCTGTACAAACGAATGAGGATAAGATTCCAATTTTGGATGAATATGGCAATCCTATTCAGGATGCTGTAGCTACCCTCATTCTTACCATATCCCTACATTTCATAGGTGACCCTTCTCACCTTAGAGATAAGAATGCTAAGCTTCTCCATAACCTTAGGTGTAGAAAGCTTAGTGAGTTTCAGGACTATAAAACCACATTCTTCACGAGACTCTTTTTAAGAGATGATGCACATCACATCACTTGGAAAGAAAATTTCTTAGCTGGTTTACCTACCCTTATGGGAGAAAAAGTTAGGAATTCCATTAAAACTCTCCATGACAATAGAATTCCTTATGATGAACTCACCTATGGTGAATTAGTTAGTTTCGTCAATAAGGAAGGTCTAAAGATTTGCCAGGACATAAAATTACAGAAAAGACTCAAGTGGGAGCTTAGAAAATCTAAGCAAGAACTTGGTGGTTTCTGTAAGCAATTCAATTATGATCCTTTCAAAGCGTCCACTTCCAAAGACTGTAATGGTAAGTGCTCTTCAAAGCCTTATAGGAAACATTACAAGTCTAGAAAGTATAGAAAACCTTATCATGAGTCCAGGGACTCTAAAGATCTCTTCTATAGACAACCCTATAGGAAGTCTTCAAAACCTTATAGGAAGAAACGTTCCTCTGGAAAAAGGGATTTTAAAGCCAAATCCTCTGATTTTAAAGCCAAGTCTTCTTTCAATTATAAAGAAGCAACCTGTTACAAGTGTGGAAAGAAAGGCCACACTGCAAAGTACTGTAGGATGAGTAGAAAGCTAAACGAATTAGGGTTAGAGGAGGAAATCCTCTCCAAAATCTCAGCCCTTCTTATAGATTCTTCAGATTCAGAGTCTTCTATGACTGGAGACTCAGAAGCCTTACAGGTTGACGAGTTAGTTGACTCTGATACCTCTTCCTTTAGTAATTCAGATTCGGAATCTGAATCTTACTTAGTCTCAAAGAAAGTCAATGTGTTGACCAAGGACCAAGAAACTTTTTTTGAATTAGTCAAACACATCTCTGACCCCACACTTCAAAGAGAGTATTTAGATAAGCTTCTAAAGACTCTTGATCAAAGTGATAAAGCCGAGTCATCTTCTAAAGTCCCCATAGTCAAGAAGTCTGCCTATGACCTTACCGAGATCTTAGGAAAGAAAAAGCCCAAGAAGTCAACTCCTTCTATTCAAGATCTCCAAAAAGAGATCAATGATGTCAAATTAGAAATAAAGAGTTTGAAGGAGAAGCAAAAAGCCGATTCTGATACTATCCAATTACTTCTTCAAAAGCAATTGGAAGACCATTCGGTCAAAGATAAAGAATCAGAGTCTGAACCTGAGTCTGATAAAACTGATCCAAAGTTAGATGAGGATCACAACTTAGATAACCTAGAATCTCTACCTGAGAATTTTCTAGCTATCCTAAAGCAGATAACGATTAGAAAATATTTGATTAAAGTCACTATTGCATTTTCAAAAGATTTTGAAATCGATGCTATTGCACTCTTTGATACAGGTGCTGATTTAAATTGCATAAAAGATGATTTTGTACCAAGGAGATTTCATCAAAAGACAAAAGAAAAGCTTTCTGCAGCTAATAATTCAAAATTAAAGATTTCTTCTAAAGTTGATGCATCTATTAGAAATGATGGTTTTGAATTCAGGACTTCATTTGTAGTTACTAATGACATTCATCATGTAGTCATACTAGGAACTCCTTTCATAAACATCATTACCCCTTATACTGTAAATTATGATAGCATATCTTTTAAAGCAGACAACAAAAGACTTGTTTTCCCTTTTATTGAAAAACCAAAAACAAGAAATTTGAATATCATTAAAGCCAGTTCTATTCATAAAAATCATGTGAGTGTTTTGATAAAAACAAAACAAGATGATTTGATTGATTTAAAGAAAGATTTAAATTTGCATCGTATTGAAGGTCAACTTCAAGATAGATTTATTCAAAGAAAAATTAATGATTTTAAAGCCCTCATTGAAAAAGAAATTTGTGCTAATTTGCCTTCTGCTTTCTGGAATAGAAAACATCACATGGTAGATTTGCCCTATGAAGTTGGATTTGATGATAGGCAAATTCCAACTAAAGCCCGCCCAATTCAAATGAACCTTGAATTGGAGCAACACTGTAGAGCTGAAATTAAAGACTTAAAGTCTAAGGGTCTCATAGTCAAATCTAGGTGCCCCTGGTCTTATGCCGCTTTCTATGTGAATAAAAATTCAGAAATAGAAAGAGGAACCCCTAGATTAGTCATTAACTATAAGCCCCTCAATAAAGTCCTTAAGTGGATTAGGTACCCTATTCCCAATAAAAATGATTTGCTCCAGAAACTCCACTCTACTTTCATATTTTCAAAATTTGATATGAAATCAGGATTTTGGCAAATTCAAATTAGCCCAAATGACCGTTATAAAACTGCTTTTACTGTTCCATTTGGACAGTAAGAGTGGACCGTTATGCCATTTGGTTTAAAAAACGCGCCATCAGAATTTCAAAGAGTTATGAATGACATTTATAACCCTTATTCTGATTTCTGTATAGTTTATATAGATGATGTGGTCTTTTCCAATTCGGTTGACCAACATTTCAAACATTTAAAAACTTTTTACTATGCAACTAGAAGTGCTGGCTTAGCAGTAGTCTAGTACTAAAGTCTCTTTGTTTCAAACGAAGATTAGGTTCTTAGGTCACTACATTACCAAAGGAACCATTACCCCGATAGAAAGATCTCTTGCATTTGCTGACAAGTTTCCTGATAAGATTTTTGATAAGACGCAATTGCAAAGATTTCTTGGTAGTTTAAATTATGTGCTTGATTTCTGTCCTAATATTAATAGGATTTCTAAACCTTTACATGATAGGTTAAAAAAGAAACTTGTTGAGTGGACTGATGAGCATACTAAAGCTGTTAGATTAATAAAGAGTAGTGTAAAAAGCATTCCATGTTTGTATCTTGCTAATCCTGCATTGCCTAAGGTAGTAGAGACTGATGCATCTGACCTAGGTTATGGTGGAATTTTAAAGCAAGTAGAAAATGGTAAAGAGCAGATAGTTCAATATGTTTCTGCACATTGAAATGATTGTCAAAGAAACTATTCTACTATCAAAAAGGAAATTTTATCCATTGTTTTATGCATATCTAAATTTCAAAGTGATTTGCTAAATCAAAATTTTTACTCAGAATTGATTGCAAAGCTGCAAAGCATGTTTTGGGAAAAAGATGTTCAAAATGTTGCATCAAAACAGATTTTTGCACGTTGACAAGCAATTTTAAGTGTTTTTGATTTTGATATAGAATTCATAAAAGGTGAAAAGAATTCTGTGCCAGATTTTCTGACCAGAGAGTTTCTCCAAAACAGATAATGCCTCCTAAAAAGAAAGACAAGGGCAAAGGGAAACTTGTTGACCCAATGCCTCCTTTACCTCCTAAAGACCAACCTAAAGAACCCAAAGAAAAATTGCTGTCCTCACCAATGCCTGTAAAGTCCTGGATCGACATGATCCAAGAAGATGAAGCTAAAGTCAAAGCCATTGCCTCTCAAGATCAGGTAAAGGAATGGATAACTTCCCTTTCCCAGTCCCCTGAGCTTTTATTAGCACTACAAAATTTTTCACAAAGCAAAACTCTTTCCCAGGAATCTGAGAAAGAAGAAATTATTTCAAAAGAAATTCTAAAGCTCTCTTTAAAGAAAAAAGCAAGTTCTTCAAAGGATATAATTCCAAGTGAAGGTTCATCTTCTCAAATTGTGGTTTCACAATCTGGGCCTTCACAGAAATCGGTTTGGTTTGATAAAGTCCATCAACAAAATATTTTATCTGTTGAGGATGGATTTTATCATGCTGATCCATTTATTGCACTTTCAAAGTTTTTTCCTAAGGGTTGGTTTTTCAAGCCATGGGATTTGTCAAAACCCCAACCCTATTATCAAAGCATTCTTGAGATCACCGAATCAGTTAAATTTAAACATTTTTTTCTCGGTGAAAATCATACTGATCCGGCATACTCTACAGCAACCATCCTTAGAGTTATAAGCCCAAACCAATGGGGTGATCAACTCCATAAAGTCAAAAACTTCCCTGTTTCATTCAAAGCCCAATTAAACCATTGCCTCTCATTTTCCTATTGGGATTACCAACAGGCCTGGTTTAATACTTTCTTTATCCAAAACCCTAAAAAATCTCATTCATGGTTATTCTTCTTTCATTCGAAAATAACCATTCAAAGCCTCCCAAACTGGTTCCAACAGTGGTGGAACTATTTTGGCCCATGTACCGAAATTATTACACCTAATGCCCAATCCTGTTTGAACCTGTTCAAAGCCCATTATAAGCCCACAGAATCAGAAAAAAGGTTCTCACCCTTTCTCTGTTTCTGTTCAAATTTCTTTCTCCCTTGGGTCTGGATGTAGAACCTTCGCTACCACAACCAAGAAGCCCAAATACTTATTCAAAGAACATTCAAAGTAAAATGGTGGTCAAAATTCGATGAGAAGTCAAAATTGACCGAATCCATTATTCAAAAATGGCTTGCCTCAACGGGCCATTTAACGCCTACTATTGAAGAATCCAAAGCCCAATCGACCTTCTTGAGTCAAAAGTCAAAGGCCCAATCCAGATTGGCCTCAGCCAAGACTGAGAAGGAATATTTTGAGATTATGCACCAGCTTCTCTCCTCCAGATCAGAGTCAGCGTCTACAGCCGCCAGCTCAGCTCATGAAGATGAAGAAGTTGTTTCCCTCGGTGATGATAACGAAGACGATTGTTTCGGTATCTTCACCCCCATAAAGCATTGTAAATAATTGTATTTCCTTTTCTGTAATTTTGTACAGTAAAAAAAAAAAAAGTATTTTCCTGTATTTGTACATTTCATTTGTATATCCTACTTGTATTCTATACAACAAAGATACTTGTCTTCCTTCACTCACTACCCTTTACGGGAAAAGCTGTGAAGACAAATATTTTTGTCTCTTTTAAAGATTGTCAAAGACGTTGGGGTCCAGTTCATGTGAACCCTCATCAATTAAAGCACCGAAAAGCAAAGATGCCTTCTCCACCAGCGGATTTTTCGGGTCTTGCCTCCCACGCCTGGTCCACCCACGTGAAGACGGTATCATTTTTAATTATTTCATTTCATTGTAACGGATCTGAGGTATATAGTTCCTCTTAACCTTCAGTGGAAGGCATCCGAATTTTTGAGCATTCTCTCTCCCTTCTCTCTAACTTTCTCTCTCTAAAGAATTCTCTCCGGTTTGTAGATCAAAGAACAACAAGGAAATCTTCCTGTTCTTTGTTCAAGGATCAAACATTAAAGCCTTCTTCTTCTATTTCTTTTAAAAGCATTCGGATCTAAAGAACAAGATCAAGTTTAAAGATTTCATGTAAGCATTTGATTTATATTTAAAGTTTTCAATTATTCATTCAAAGTTTGTAATAGTTTTAATTTAAAGCATAGATCTAAGGGCTTGTTGGTTTTAATTTCTTAGATCTAAGGGTTTGTTGGTAAAGCATGTTTGCAGACTGAATTGTTTCAGATCTGCCATATAAACTGTTACTACTCCTCTGTGGCATAGAGACCGGATCTCTCCCCACAGTTGTATTCTTCTCTCTCCCTCCTTCTTCAGAGCACCATTTCTGGGATCCAGATCTGGTACTGTGTATGAAACCGTAGAGCCAAACTGTTGCTAGGCTTGCTAAAATTTGATAAAGAACTTAAACAAAAGGTATATCGGCAGTAACCTATCAGCATAGTGCGGGCTTTCATACTTGGCAGTTATAAGTCCAAGGAGCGGTCCTAAGGAGGTTCCAGGCTTGAGTTTACCCAACTGACAAATAGAACTTCATCGAACTGATATGCCACGTACCTAGATCTAAAGATAAAATTGGATAAGCCGAATAATAAATTGGTTTATTTAAAATCCTGACTTGTATGCTTGACTGAGAACACTATCGTCCTTCCGATCCTATTTCCTCCTAGGTATATATATATATATATATATATAAAAGGATTGCTATTATATATTTTAGGATATAGTCATTTGAATCCACCAATTTGGTTTTTGTACACTCTTTTTAATTAAATGTTTTATTATTTATGTAACTTTTGAAAAAGTTACTTAATTAACTTCTTTCTTCTCTTTCTCTCAATTTTATAAATTCTTATCAATTTATTCAACTATATATGTTTACTATAAATAATTAGTATCACTAATTAAGAGGAACAAAATTCACCATTAAAAAATGAACATCAATAAATTTTTATCAACTATAAAAATTAATGAATATCAAGAAATTAATTTGTATGAAACACAAATCCTAATGAATATCAAGAAAATAACTTAATATGTAAAAGGCATGAAATAAAGATCATGATATAGTAATAAAAGGCCAAAAAAATTTTTAAAAGAGAGTAAAATTGAGTATTTGGTTTACAAAATATGAGAGTACAGAGAAAATATGCAACAATAAGATAGAGAAAGAGAAAGAGATTAATGAAAGATAATTTTTAGATTTTAATATTTTAAATTTTTAGTATGACTTTATTTTTAAAATGGGCATTGAAAAAAATTTGATGGGATCAAATAACCACACCGGTATGTAATTTCTCTATTTTGGTTCAATGCACTGGCGTTCCTACCCGTATAAGAAACATGCTTATAACATGATGTTGTGCTGTTACATTTAGGTCAAATTGATATACGTGAATGTATCTTGGCAATGCTGTAGTCCACATCCGGTTAGCATCATTGCTACATCTTTTAAAAATAATAATAATAAAATTAAATTAAAAAAAAAATGAACATGCTAAGACATTGACTGTAAGAGCAGTCTGTCTCAGAAAAACCACACATCCCAATTCCCAGGTGCAAGTTTCTGAAGGCTGTTTTGAGCTGGTGAAAGGGAACTCCCGAAATGTGAAGAATGCCAAGAGTGTGGTGGTCCAAAGTCCAAATTCTAAACACTAAATAAAATGAACATGGGCATTTGCCCGTGTGGGTCAACACAATTAAGAGTCCATGTGCGTCCAAAGGGCAAAGGACGCGGTCCCAAAAACATAAACAAATGTATAGACATTAATTGCGTAACCCATTTTGTTCACTTAAAAGGAAAAAAAAAAAAAAGAGATAATCTAGTGGCGATTGGTGTAATCGTATCGTGTTTAATTTAAATAAATAAGAATATGACTAATTTATTAATCATATTAATAGTGTTGAACTCCCCATTTTATTTTACTTAAATTTCATAATTCTAATTTTTTCGTCAATTAAATTATTATTATATTATCATAGTGGATTTTCAGTCAGGAATTCCTAACTTTATTAAAGTCAGAGATCAACTAAAAGATAAAAAACAACACATTGAAGTCTGTACTTTTTTTATCTTTTAGCTGATTCCTGACTTTAATAAAGTCAGGGATCCCTAACTGAAAAACTACTCTATATTATCATATTATTGTGATTATTCTTATTCTTGCAATTTTTGTTAATGGTGATGACAATGATGATTATGACAGTATTATTAACAATATTTTTTTAAATAATAATCACAATTATTATAATAAATAATAATAGTAATGACTACAATTAATTAAGAATAATTTAGTAACTTAAAATAATTTATTCTAATTTTTAGATAAAGTAAACACATAAATAGAATAGATATCATTCTAATTTCGATTCCTACAAATTTAAATAAATAATTTATTTTAATTTTTATTTTCTATTCACATTTCAACTCATTTGATTCTTGTTCATTTCAATTTTAACCCATTTTAATTATTAATTGACAAACGCACCTTTGGTGAAATTGATATGCACGATTGCATCTTGACATGCACTTAAGCTGGCACGTGAAATTTTTGGTGGACCCGATTAGCATGATTGTTAAATCTTTAAAAAAAAAAAATTGCCAAAAACATAGACTTCCAGGGCAATCTGAACATGGACTTTAGGACAATCTGTCCCGAAAACGACATATCCCAATTCCCAAGGACAATTTTCTAAAGGTTGTTTTGGGCAGGTGAAGTTGTGGTAGTCACAAATGTGAAGAATGTGGTGGTCCAAAATCTAAATACTACCGTTTAAAATTATTTTTAAGAGATTTAAAAATAATTTTAAAAAATTAATAATTAAAAATTAATTTTGATGTTTATTAAATTTTTTTAGAAATTAATTTTACTAAAATCAACTCCATCCTAATGTAAGTTTTTAAAATGAAGAAGTAATATTTTAGAATTTAATTTTAAAAATCAATTCTATACTTAATATAATTTATATATATCTCTCATATATATTATAGAAAGAATTTGAAATTATCCTTATTAATTATAGAATAAAATTATTAATTTTAAAGAAATTATTATTATTATTATCAATTATATTTAGATAAAAAATAAAATATTTATTTATCAATTATTATAGGTACACAAAAAAAAGTCTATATACATATTTATAAATACGTAAATAATTTTATTCAACACTATTTGCAATTAAATCATGTATATTCTTACAGCAGTTTAATAATAAAATTTACTAAATATATAAGACTGTTTTTAAAACTTACAATATTTTTAAAAATAAATTTTATCAAACGTTGAACTAATTTTCATCACGTTTGATTATTTCTATAGCACATATAATATTTTTTATTTTAAAAACTACAGTAATACTAAAATGCAAACATTTAAAAACTACGGAAATACTAAAACGGGCCTAAATAACTGAACATGGGCGGTGCCTATGGGTCTACACGATAAATTTCCATTTGTTTTCAAAAGGAAACGGATGCTGTCCCAAAAAAATATATATATATATAGGCATTAATTGCGTAACCCATTTTTTTTACTAAGAAAAAAAAAACAACAATTTGGTTTTAGTTAGGTGTGTCAATTCATGTAATTATGTTGTGCTAAATTTAAATAAATATGAATATGACCTATTTATTAGTCGTGTTAAAATATCAAAACGTAGATAATGATCGTTTATTAATCATGTAATTGTATTGATCATTTAATTTATTTAATAAAAAATTAAAATTATCTTAAAAAGTAATAAATATGTCAACATTATTCTTAAAAATATATCATAAATAAGTTTATAACACAATATCGATATGATATGAGTAATTAATTTAGTGTTCAATATATATATTAATTAATTTTTTTAATAATATTACCATATATTAATTGATATTCGCGTCGTAAAGATGTAATCGTATTGAGGTAGTTCAACACGAATATAGCATGATTATTTATCGTGTCGTGTCATCTCATCCCATTATTAATCATATTCGTGCCATATCCATGCCGTGTAATTGCATTGCAACCCATTTGTCACCTCTCATTTTAGTGCTTCTAACTATCTAACTCTTTTTGTTGATAGATTTTTTTTTTATTTTCTTCATTAAATGAATAATTTTTTCGAATTTTAATCAAATTCAAAATTCTGAATTACATCAGTACTATTAAACAACAATACCAAATGTAGTCTAAATCTATGCTTCTATTGCATCAATCCCTCTCAATCTCTCGCTTCGGAACTTGAAAAATTTATTGTTCTGTAATCTGCGATATGAGACATCTTTTATTTCTTGTCTTTTGCTTATTTATTATACATTTATACATCACTATTTTTTTTTTTAACATAATTGCTTGCTAAGATCTAATACAATAACAATGTTGACTCACAGCAACCATGTGGCTGCCTAGATCAACTATTGTCAAACCCTTTTATTAGTTCTGATTTCAGAAACCATGCGAATTCAATTTCTAAACATTTTTACTGGACTGTCAATATAATGTTGAATAATGGTAAACAGGGTATATGTTATACAAGACGAAATGACATGTATTGGCATGGCAAGTAATTGATAATGTGAAATAAGACTTACCAGCTTCTGTGCAATAAGTTCATTATTGTTCTTGCAGTCAGCCTCCTCTTGCATATTCTTTCTGTCACCGCTTTTGGTTAGAGAATGACAGTAGAAACTGAAGAAGCAGCTGAACTGATAGCATCAACGGGAAGAAACCAAGACTCAATCAACGCATCTAATTTGAGTCTGATGGAAACTTCTTGTACAGGCAAAGAGAATGTGGTGATGATAAATAAGCAACCTGGGAAAAATTTCTTAGTCAAGTCTCTTCTTTATAAACCAGAGATCACTTGGAATGCCACTGGACACCTCATTCCATTGCAACCCATAAATTTCCACATTTAGATAAGCAAGGAACACGGCCTGAAACATTTCTACCACAACCTCATCTTTGGCTTAACAGAGAAATGTAACTCATATTTGAACAAAACTAGTCAAAAGATAAGACCACTGCGGCCATAATCATGTCTAGACCATCGATTAAATGACACATTAAAGTTCCTTGGGAATCTCTAATGCACTTTAACTATGGAGGTTCATAT
The DNA here is from genome assembly GCA_030449075.1 of Murraya paniculata. Taxonomy (NCBI): domain Eukaryota; kingdom Viridiplantae; phylum Streptophyta; class Magnoliopsida; order Sapindales; family Rutaceae; genus Murraya; species Murraya paniculata. The sequence goes on from JAEVFN010000009.1 coordinate 2,991,913, forward strand.
TCACTGTGAAATGCTTCATTTGGAACTTAAGTTTCAAATATCTTCACTCCAATCAATGGAAATTGGAAACTCCGGAACATTTACAGTGGGAGAAGGAATATGCTTGTTTTGTGTTTGAGGAAGGAGCATCCCTAAATGTAAGCTCTTTATTATCCAGCTTGCGGGCACCATGGCAATCTTCTTCTCTAAGGCGCAGTGTCTCAAGTGACGTGACACCCTTCTCTCATCCTCAGCAACAATAACTCCCACAAAATTCTTCTGAGTCTCAAGACTCAGAACTAACCAATGGAGGGTTTTAAACACCCGCCCTCCGCCATGCTTAACTATTACTGCAAATTTGGTGCAGAAACTGGGCTTCCCGTGAAGCATGATCCCCACTCTGCTAAAAATACATTTATGGTTATCCCAACAAATTGGCTCTGTAAGTCCTGTTCTCATCAGATCAGCCTGACTTGAGAGGATCATATACTTTTCTGGTGATACAGTTGAACCGGCTGCAACTGAATCAGTCAGCCACTTGGCTTTTAGAATGAAGGCATTCACTGCACATCCATACAAGAACTTGGTGGTTTTTAGCTTCTTTGGACATATAACAATAGGAAGCTGCTGGGAATGAGATCTTGAACATCTCTTTCCCCGTGAGTTTGGGGGAGGAATATCCAAGAGAATCAAACCACCATATTTTTGAATCAGCACTTCAATTTCCTTTTCCTTCTGACTTGAGAAACCTGTTAGTAAGAATCTGATACCTTGGAATATCAATCTCTTCACATACTTTCTGCGAGCTGTGGAACACCTTTTCACATCTTGAAGTTGAGAATCTCTACATGAATTGGAATTTTCAGACATTTCACTAGCTCTAGTCGCTGAGTGAAACTTATGTGAAGATTGTAGCTTCTCAATATCTCTATTCCGCCAAAGGTCAACTTCAACTTCCGATAAACGAATTCTCTTTCTAATTGGACCTTGAGTTTCCAGGTAGTTAATGTGCTCTTCTGCTAAATTATCAAGCATAGCTACAGTTTCCTGTACTCCAGCCTCATCAGGGTTTGTCTTTCCGGAAGAATTGTTAACATCACCAATAAGCTTGGAAGCATGTGAACAACATGTACCTCGGTTTGGAAAAGGAGGCAGCCCACTTTCCTTCAAAGGCTCGAGCAATCCAGCCCCATCACTGACTAGTTTATCGTTATTTTCTGTGCAATTTGTGGTGACAGCATAAGGATACCCAATGACATTGGTTTTGTAAGATTCCTCATTTTCTCTACCAACAGCAAATTTAGATGCAGAGCCAAGAGATAAGAGTCCTTTACAGTATCCTTTATCCCAGGACATAATGCAGCCCATATTCTGTTCCAAGGTAATGATTTCTTCATGACATTCTGATGGGACCAATCGATTACGAAAACAAATTCCTTTCTCCAAGTTGGGATCATTTCTAGGTGAGAGGGTGCTATAAGTCTTGAGTAGGGTCAACTGCCTTTTAACTGGCTTCTCAAAACCTCCAACAGTAATTGTAGGCACATCTTGTCTGTCCCTATTGATGAATTCATCATTAAAATCTGAGTTCCTGTGCAAATTCTCCACCTCAAGTAACTGCTTTTGAGCAGCAGCTACATTAATAGTCTGAGGGGAACTGGCATTTACTGTAGATACACTGCAGGGAACAAAGGAACAGAGAGGATCAACAAAAGATTGAGTGGATGAGATCACATCTTGACCAAATGAAATCTCCTCATCAGCTTTGTTATTAAAACCTTCAAAGGGTATGCTAGACTGTGAAGCCATCTTAGACCCACTTTCATGTTTCTGCACAAAGGAGTTCTTGTCTGGGGCTAAATCTGCCGATTCGGAGAGAAAGCTAGTCTCATTAACATAAAACTTTGGGATGCCTTTGTTGTTACTCTGTTCCAACTGTACCAGAGCATCTACTTCCTTCAAAAGAAGAAGGCAGAAGAGTAAAAGACCAGAATCTGTTAGAAAACGAATCAACCAGAATGTCAAAATATTATTTTCAAACCATGTCTTATAGATTTGAATGCATAAATGGTAATGCCTCACAATAGTCAAGGAAATAGGCATACAAATTTTGCAATTTTTGAAAAGCCACAAAAACTAAATGAATGACAAATTAACAGGATAACTGATGCCGACGGAAAAAACTGTGAAAGAAGTGCACCCACCAAGAAACTATTATATTGTGTGATAGCAAAATAAAAAGTTGGCATTTTTTGGAACAAGCCAGTAAAAGAGTGCAAGTAAGCTACAACATTGAGAAACAAGTTATATATTCCACGATTGAAGTAAATTCTTAAAGGATAAGCCATAACTAAAGTTCTAAACCAACCATCATGAGGCATAAAACTGGTTAAACCTGAAATTTAATAATACGATACATATTATTTTAGGAAATTGTGTTGACTAAGTAGCAAGCTTCATTTTATGCATCCCCAGATTAAAGTTTAAAAACCAAGACATCATTCTGTTCACTAACGGAAATTTACGGAGACAGAAACTAAGAGCAGTCAAATGCCATTTCAGTTTATCTTTTGTTCCTCTCTTACTCCATAAAGCTACCTAGTGCGATTGAAACAAAGAACATGCCAGCTTAAATGCAACTGAGATAAAACAAGGAATGATAGGCTGAGATAAAACATATTGAAGTGCAAACCTTTCCAGTCCAACAACCAAACCAGCGGCTTCTGAATCTATCTACAACTGAACAACTTATTTCTTCTTTTCCTACTGTAGTAAGGTAACAAAGAGAGAGAAAATCTGAGCACAGTTAAATGCAACTGAGAGAAAACAGGAATGTGAAGAGTGAAAGCATAGCCTCACCAGTATTGTTATTGTTCCAAGCATGAATAGAGTTTGTACTAGCTTCAGGCTGAAATGAAATTCCCACAATAAAAAAGCTCAGTTTGGAAGCAAACTAAAATTCTTATCGTAGAAAGGAAAAGACAGTTCAATAAATCCAGGACAGACTAAACCAAAGGTTCCATCCTGAATAATTTAAGCAACTTAGCCCCACCACCAGAGGAAAGTAGGTATTTCCATATATTTTTATTCTTTTAATGGTAAAGCATAGTCGGAAGCTAATAACAGGACTTTACCGGTGTTGCAGCTAAAACATGTGAAGTCTGCTGAGTTGATTGATGCAACATGGGATCAATTTTGCCTTCCAAATGGGAGCCATTCAGATCCAAAGCTGGATCAGCAAGAAGTTTCTTTTGATGAGCCAAACACTCTACATGTTTAAATCCATTGTCATTAGACTCATAGTAATTTTCTGATAAAGGAGTACTTTTTATTAGAAATGATTCTGAACCAGAAACAAAATTCTCATCAGAGCCAGCTGAAGCTAATCCCACATCTTCACATGCATTGGCCATAGTCAAATCATCCAAATCCGAAACCAAATGGGTCTCATCAATTTCCTCATTTGGGTAATATGAAGTATCTTCTTGGTTCTCTAACCGTGCTTGCCTCACTTGAAGAGCAGCTTCAAGTACAATTGCAGTGAGCAAATCTTCTGAATCTGGCTCATTATTAGCTAAGTCATATATAACCAGTGCTTCTGATGCAGATATAGAGAGCTCAACTGCATCATTGACATCTCCAACTTTCTTGAATTTTTCTTCACGGCGCCCTACTTTATCCTGGTCATTGACCAGAGACTGAACATTACAATTCTTCTCAGTTTTTGGGTAGAAAGAGGTAGATAATACTTTCATATCGCTGGTATTATTGTCTATCTTTAATTGATTGCCCCTTTCTCCAGAACGAGCAAAAGTTTCAGCTAGTTGCAGTGGTAGAACTTTATCACTATCAGTCTTCTTCCCAGCACCAGCTGAAGTATTCACTTCTGGTGCTAAAAGAACTTTATTAGCATCACACTTCTGTCCAGCACCAGCTGAAGTTTCAGATTTTGGCATTGGTAGATGCTTATTAAACTGAGACTGTGCTTGAGTTTGATTGAAAAGTTCACTCCGAGGATGCTGTGAAACTCTGTTTGAGGAAAGATGTAGATGAAAATGCAGAACCTATACAATAGAGAAATAGAGCGTTGGCTAAGTCCCAACAAAGTAATTCCAAAAAGACTAGCAACATTTTAACACTTTTGAGGAACTAAATGATAAGCATGTTTCAAATGAGGAAGTTACAGACTGACAGTCTTCTTGCAAGAAGTCCAGTGAGCCTAAAGAAGTACTTTCTGATGAAGAAACAGCAAAAAAAAAAAGTCAATAACTCAAAAGACAGCAACCAACACACAAAACATGAGAGTTACTTTCACTGAAGGAGATGGAATATCTCAAAACATTCTACTATATCTCCTTCCAACTAGAATCCTTAGCGATCTTCCTATTCCTCTCCATACAAATAATCCAAATGATGCCATCACAACTTAGTTCCAGAAACAGGCCTTGTCCCTTCTCCCATAGCATGAAATTCATTACGAACAAATAACTCAGAACTGGGTTATATTTTTCAACATCTAAAGAGAAAATACAAAGTTTTCTATATAAAAAAGGTAAAGTGGTTTTAAATACATCTTACTCTAGTTTCCTTTCCATCTCAGTTTCTTAACATGTTAAGAAGATGCAACTCTTTATAAATTTAGAATATTTTCTTCTGAAAACTACGTAGTATAGATAAACTCTAGGCTTACTAACTATGAACAACGACAATATAAAGCTCGTGCCGACAACATGATAAGGTCGGTATAAACAACAAAACAAGATAAATAGTGTAAAGCTAGTGCTAACAATGCAATAGAAATTATACCATAGGGTGTAATAGTATAATAGCATTATACTATTACACTGTATGGTGTAATGGTTTTCTCATACTTCAACAAAGTTTAGGATCCTGGACAAGATCAGTACTCAACAATGCAATACAGTTTAGCATAAACAACACAACAACAAAAAATAGTGTAATAAGTATGCTTCACAACTTATATTTCCAGGAGATGCAGAAAAACTAGCAGCTGAATTCTCTTCTCCAGATAGAAATAAATAACTATCATATCTACCTTCTTCTCTTGACAATGAATACACGTCTTTTCCTTGACTGAAAATTTTCACCAAATCCTATGCATTGAAATCAAGAAAACACACCAGCAAGAATTTTAGAAAATAAACATTTTACTTTTCACGACATATTGAAGGACAGCAGAACCCATTGAAGAATGAAACGATTGAAGATAAATTAAAAATTTCCCAATCATTATGTATGATATGATTGGATCAATTCATGTTAAAGAAAATTTGACTTAAAGCAAGCTCAGATTAGCATTTACCTTATTCAGATTATGCAAATAACGAGAAGCTAAAGAAAACAACAATTTTGAGGAGAAGAAGCATGCCATTATTGATTAGACTGGCTCTGTGGAAGGTTTGGGCTGTTGTGCTTCGGCTTAACTTTTGAAAGCAAAACAACTAAAGATTTCTTTGGCACCTGTGTTGGTTAGTAGCTAATGCTTATCAACAACCTACCCGCTTATAATTAACAGCTGGTGAATATCCCATACACACCCTTAAACAAGACCACAGGTAAGGCAGACATCAAATTTAGTTAAAAATCAGCCAACTATTTTGATAATTAATTCAGTATCTTATTGAGCAAAAACCAAAATGCAATCTTTTATTTTTTATATAATAAAAATTTTTTAAAAAAAGTCCATCGTTTGTTTCCATTTTACCAGCACAATTTCAACAACTTTATAAGCTCAATAACACAAACAAGAAAATACGAAAGGAAACTAACAAGAGAGAGAGAGAGAGAGAAATGAAAACCTTGATTGCGTTATTAAGCGTGGTCTGATTTTGATATTCATCAGATGCTTCATCCACTTGATCGCGCTGAAGCAAAGCTAAATCCTGAAATATTGTAAACTATTTTATTTTTTTATTTTGATATAAAAATAAATAAATCTTGGAAAAAAAATTTGCGAAAGAGAACTCAGAGAAGAGAGTAGTAACCTCGGAGAATTGAGGACGACGAAACCCTAAGCTGGCCATTAAAGCAAAAGTGAACTAAACCGGGCCGCGCCGCACCTAACGTTAGCAGCAGCAATTTTCGCGCCAAAACCGAGATTATTTTCCTTTCGGTCAATTTCAATCTACAACACAATATTTTCGACAATATCAATATCCGCCGTAAATTTATCAAACATGGTTATTCCACCCCCAATCTGATTGTCTGTAAATGCTTTCGTTAAATAAAGAAAATGAGGTTTAAATTAGACTTTTCTTCGTTACAATTTTAAGAGGTGGGGTAAATTAAACCGAATATTTTGTGGTGGGATCAAAATTAAAATAGCTTACCGAAATTTAAAACTCCTCTTCATTATTTGATTTCCTCGGTTCTCTCACTTTTGTCTAAGGGCGAAAAAATAGCTACAGTCTTGAAATTTATAAAAATTATTATAAAATCCCTCAAGTTTTCAGTAAGAAATTTTGACTTCTTTTTGATTAATTTACCATTTGATACTATTAATTAAAAAAATTAATTATAATATTTTATAATAAATACAAATATAACATTAAAATAATGTAATAATATATATGTTTTAAAATAATTTCAATATTTTAAAAATAGATTAATATTAATAATCTATTAGACATATTTTATTAATATCAAACGAAATATTATAATAAATAGAAAAACATAAAACAAAAACAAATATATAAAATCAAAATAATTTTGCATATCATTTAAAATAATTTACTAACATTAATACGTAATATATATTTTATTTAATTGTAAAATATATTTAATCAATGATTTATTCAAAATTATATTATAATAAAAATATGCTATGAAAAATAAATATATTAAATTTATATATATAATTTTAAAATTATGTATATATTTTAAAATAATATATATGTTTTAAAATTATAATAAATATAATAAATTATATTTATATATATATATATATATATATATACATGCCTGTTAGACAGATTACTATTTGCATTCATTAAAAAAATTTTAAAGTTAATTTTTTAATTACTATTTCTATAAACGTTGGGAATGCAACTATCCTTTTCCAAATTTATATTCTAATATTTTATTCTTTTAGACTATATTTTATATCAATTTGGATTATATTCATTTTAATCTCATTTTAGATTCAACCCTTTATGTTTTAGGGCTAAATTAAAATTATAATTTTTTTGTATTGGGGGGGGGGGGGGGGGGGGGGCACTCTTGTTTATTTGGCAATCAAATATTGCACTTAACAAGATGTTCTAACGGATTAGGAGCAGAATGAACATTTTTAAAAGGAATATTTTGGGAGTAAATCAAAAGTAACTTTTGAAGAAAAAAACATTGGGATAACAGGGTAGTTTTCTAATCAGGGATCCCTGACTTTAATAAAGTTAGGGATAAGCTAAAAGACAAAAAAACAGTGCATTGGAGTCTGTGTTTTTTTTGTCTTTTAGCTTATCCCTGACTTTATTAAAATCAGGGATCCCTGATTGGAAAATTTCTATGGGATAACATATGAATCTTAATTTGCTTATTAAATGATTTAGTTATCAAAAAGAATTCTAGTGGGATGTAAATTTCAAAGAGTTGTACATTGTTGTCACATAAATCTATGCAGCTTGTTTGTTCCATATAAGCTAGACTTTTATTTCTAGGTTCTTTAATACTAAAATAGAGTTTTGCTCACTTACTTTTCAAGTAACTTACAATCCTTGTAAAATGATGCAAGATTAGTAATATGAGCAGTGGGATCCATTAATTTTTATATGGGCTATATAAGTTATTTAAAATATAACTTAATAAGACCCACTAAAATATTGTGTTTTTTAGTTTATTGTTGTCGTGGGTTAAAAGTTAAATTTGCCAAGGATAAGTTTATTATGGTAAATAATAAATTTTTTATTAATTTTTATATTCAACAATTATTACAAAAGTTACGAAACAAAAAATAAAATAAAACCACCAGCTGATCTGTGGAGGCATAGTCCAACATATTTTACCAAACACCTTAATAAATAAGTTATGGTAGTCAAATGCGACGTAAAAGGGTCTTCAATCTCGAAAACAGCTTGAAGTTGTTGGAGCTGCTTGTTGTCGACAGCTTGACAGGTCTATGCTTTGGTGATATTTGGGTTGTGGTGCTGCTTGGCTTCTTTCCTAGATTTGATTTATTGGCTTTGCTTCCTTTTACTTCAGTTTGCCTTAGCTTTCATTCCACTTGACCATTTTCTTCGTTCTTGCTTGATGATTGGCTTCCTTCTTTGTCTTCACCTTTCGCTGAGAAAAAATTTTAGACTCTAGCACCAATTTTTGTGATAATTTGTAGTGTTTGCTTATGCTTGTCTACTAGTGTGTTCGTGCCTGTGACATGGAATCCTTGTCTGCGTTGGACTAGACTAGTTGACGTTGGGTTGTTGAATTGCTTCTTGCTGCCCTGTTTGACTTGTGTACAATTTCCAATATTATTTAACACTTTCATGAGCTTTATGTAAAAAGGACTAGGCCTGGTCTAATTGGGCCAACTTGGTCTTACATGGGCTCAGACACTTGGCAAAGATACGTTGAGATGGATTTTTTTTTTAAGAGAAAAGAACTTCATTCAAACAGAGAATTGAATAGAAACATAACTTCTGAGGGGTATGAGCCTACCCAAACATCAGTTTTACTATTTTCTAAAGCTAACCTAGCTAAAGAAAGAGCAATGGCATTACAAGATCTTGTAGTATATTAGACTTTAATAGCCTTAAAATCCTTCATTTTGTTTTGCACTTCTAAAACAATCCAATAGATCTCGGTTTTGATACTCTTTCTGTTGTTAATTAACTCCACTAACTCTTGAGAATCTAATTCGATGATGACATCAAGCAATCCTGCATGGCCTGTTACATCCCGACCCTAATTCATAGCTTCCGCTTTTGCAAATGCTACATCACTATAAAGCTTCGAGACCTTCATCGTAGTAGCTACAAAATTTCGATTGGCATCCCTGACAACAACTCCTATTCCAGCACGGTTGTCCTCCAAAGTAATGGCAGCATCCACATTTACTTTAGCCCAATTTGTTGGAGGAGGGCTCCAACCTCTTTGTGTCATCTTGTTCTGATCCGACTTGATAGTTGGGGCTGGTGTTTGGATTCGTTGGAAAGATTCCAATACTGCTTCAGCTTTGGCAGCTGATATACGTGGGTCTTCTTTCTTCCCTTTGAACAAAAAATGGTTTCGTGCACTCCAAGTTGCCCAGAAGAGAGCCACTGCCAATTCAGTATCAGCCTTGCATGTTCTTTGTATCAATTCATGCAATATACTGAGAATGTCTTGGTCTACAAAACTTTTCATTTCTGCTGCTAACCGAGTGCTCTTCCAAACTTTGTGAGCAGACTTACAATTCATTAAAGCATGACAGATAGTCTCCATATGATTTCCGCATACCTGGTAAAGGGGGTGGGCTAATACTTTCCTCTTCCACAGGTTCTCAGTTGTTGGGAGAAGGTTTTTTGCTGCTTTCCATATAAAGATTCTTATTTTTTCTGGTAAAGCCATGGTCCAGATAATAGACCATTGGTTGGTTTTCTGGTTTGAGCAACTTAAGACTTCATCACACTTCATCTTCAAAGCTACTTGGTATCATTGAGATGGATTTTTGAGTAGTTTAAAACAACACCGATCACTTGTTCCAATGGTTGTTATCTGGCGACTTCATGCTTCAGGTTGAAGGACATTTGAACAGTCTCTATTCTTCTTTGGGCTAAAACTTAAAAAACTCATATTTTAGTATTTTACTCTCTTTGTATTTTTATTAATTACTATATAAAACTTGAACTGAAAATTTAGGTCTTGATAAAATTGTCCACTATCCAATAAAATTAGGCCTGGTTCTCAATAGTAAACTCTGCTATATTTGATGGTTTAAAAATGACTTTCTAACATCCTCGCTCCAGTTTATCTTTGAGGCTTGATCTGTATACTTCTTTCTTAGTAGCCACAGACTCAAGCTTCTTTCTCTTTCAATATTACTCCTTTTTTTTTACAAAGGTAGCATACAGATAAAATTTAAATTGATTTTTTAATTTATGTCTCCTCCAGAATTCGAACCTAACTGACTGGCCAAAAAAAGCACTGCTCCATTGGATGCAAAAGATTGACACAAGAAGATTCACGCTTTTAACCATACTACTTGACATATAAAAAAAATTAGTGTACTAATTTCTTTTATCAAATAGTTGTGTATATCTACTTTTGACTTTGTTTCACTATGCATAACAATATATTTATCGATCGAAAAAGTCTTCAATGGTGTCATCATCAAGATATTAACTTTAGTTTTCCCATTATGTGTTTGTTCTAGTAATGGTTTCTTTTAGGAAAAATATATTCTTACATAAGATAGTACAATATTTTGCACAAAACCGTGTATTTTATGAGGATTAAATTATAAAAAGTTGATAATTTATAATATTTTGATCATTTTTACCCTTAGAGCTTTTTTTTTTCCTTCTTCTTGTTCCCATGAACTGGAATTGGTATCAGAGCATGGTTTAATTAGTTAATTCTAATTAGAAAATCTAATAGTTTATGAAGGGAATATTTATTTAGAGTTAGAAATTGGTATTTATCATAGTAAGAAGGTAACTTTAGATAGACATAATAGAGATTGTAACATAGACGGAAACTTTAGACACGATTTACGTACATAAAATTATCAGTTAAATAGTTTAATAGATTTGTTAATAAATTTAAGAAGAAAATTAAAATCATAAATTGATAAGATTAGCAAGAGTTTTAAGTTAATTTTAGATAGCCTAAGAGAAAACAGAGCACTCTTAAGAACCTAGAAGAAATCGTAGATTTTATAAAAGACCAAAATATAGTAGAATTAGATAAGATTTCAAGGTTAGAAGAAGGAGGACCAAAATTAAAACAATTAGAAAAAACTAGATTTAGCAGTCATACCAACTTTAGATTTAGAAGATTTAATAAGTAGATTTGAAAAAATAACAGTTGATATCGATAAAGGTAGCTTTCAACCTAAGTAATCAAAGAGTTAGAGATATTATTAATAGATGAAGGAAAACATATAGTTAGTTTTAGTAAATTATAAGCTAATTATTTAAAAAGGATGTTTAGTAAAAGAAAAGAAGACGAGGATGTTAAAATAAAAAGCCTTATTGACTTAGATGAATAAATAGAAAGGTTTAGACAAAATAAATTAGACTTAATCAATCCAAACATAATATATAAAAAGGGAAATTTGTTTAGCAAATCTTTGCTATATCAAAATTTTAGTGAAAGATATGTGTCATGTACACATGAGGATCAAATTATAAAATTAGATTTGATAGATAAGCATTCTTATAATCAGATTAGTGATAAAGACCTCAAATAGGCCTATTTACGACTAGTTATAATAGGAATAAAAGAATTACATGAAGAGAAATTAGGTACAAAAAGTCTTGCTTTGTCTTTACAATAATCGATTTACAAATGTAGAATAAAGACTTTTAGAAAGCATAGAACTATTTATGAAAAATAAGGGAGGAATAATATATTTTATTCCAGACTATTTAGTAAAAGTTAACACTTTTTATAAAGATTTAAGAATATGAATAAAAACTAGAGGTTACCACATGAAAAGAAATAAAGATAATTTATTAATTTGTATAGGATTTATAGGAAGATTTGGTGAAAACAGTACAACTAAATACAATTAGATAATAATTAGATAATAAACATTTTAAGAATTGAAGGAATTAAAGCTATTCAAGCAAAAAGTTTCTCACCAAAAAATAATGCAGAATTAGATTGGAAATTAGATAATTTTACAGAAAAATCAATTTTAGTATTAGAAGATAATGTATTTTACTGTTATAGTGATGGTTCAATAGATTTAAGATTTGGAAATTATAATTATCAAGCTGGCGCAACTAGTAGTTAAGATGATGATCTGAAAAAAATAGAAAATACTTTAATGGCTATAGAAGAAGAGTTCACATGGAAAGAAATAAATAAAATTCTTGATTCTAGATATGAAGAACTAATAATAGTAACGAGTTATGATCAGGCAGTAGAAGTTTTAGAAAAAAAAATAATACCCAATATATAGATGATATAATAGAAGGAAAGTTAGAAGCTAGTATGATATTTAAAACACAAAAATCCATCAAAATGGATGATGTTATAGAAGAAGCTAGTAGCAGCATTACTTATCCACCCAAACGTAGCAGAATAAGTTTTAGCCAATTAGTACCAAGAGGTACAACATATAATTTAGGACGAAGATATGCAATAGCTAGAGGAAATTATATGAAAGTATTAAAGATTATAAAACCGTAAAAGACAGCCTGTAGATGAAATTAGGACATTGACAACAACAAGTCAATTAGGTAGCATATTAAATTTAATAGCTTAGGATCCGCAATTATCACCATAAGTCATCGATAGGTGGGAAACAGATGCAGTTGGAGCTTGGCAAAACCGAACTCATAATGAAGATATGTGGGAATTTTTAGAAACACTATTAAGAGAAACAATAGGAAATTCGTATAATACTTATAAAAAGATTTTGCTCAACGAGTTTAAGAAACCAAGGCATTAGGAAGTAATCTATATAATTTTACAAGTCTAGTTAGAGAAATATGCACAAGTTTAGACCCAACTAGAGGCAACACCACTATACAAGATATTAGAAGATCTTGACCAGCTCCAACTTTCAAGTTCAAAAGATCTTAGAGAATTTATTAATGATTATGCTTTAATAGCCAGCAAAACTGGTAAGTCATTTGATGAAGAAATATGAGATAAATATTTTAGAAAATTGACAAGAATTTTAAAAAAAGAAATTAAAAATTCTTGGAAAAGTAAAAACTTTGAAAAGGAGGACTAAGAATAGTGTTTACTTATACTATAGTTAGAGAAAAATGTGTATATGTTAATATTCAGAAGACGCTAAAAAAGCAATCATACAATTTTGGTAAAAAGATTATTTATACTCCACAACAATGTAAAGACCAAAAATACAGAAAGAAAAAATTTTTAAAATATTTTAAGCCTTACAAACATAAAAGAAAATTTCTTAGGAAAAGTCGAACATATAAGAAAGGGAAAAATAACAGTAAGTACATCAAAAAGCCTAGCAAGAGTAAATGTACTTGTTTCATTTGTGAAGATCTAAAACATCTCGCAAATGTTTATCCCAACAAAAGAAATGACCGTTTCAAAGAACTTGTCAATCTCATACCTAACTTAGAAGATGATATAGTAAGTATAAGTAGTGATGATAGTGAAGCATATAGTATAATTAGTGATTATGAAATTTTGAAATTAGAAGATCTGAGTTTAGATTCTAACTCTAAAGAATCCACCGATTTAGATGATGAAAAATGTAGTTTCATGAATATAGACCTAGAAGGATTAGACCTAGAACAACTAGATGAAAAAGTAGAATGTCAAAATGAATTCATACATAGACAAGGATTAGATGTTATATATGTAAACAATAAACTTTTTCTTATTATAAAACTTAAATTTAAGTGTAAAAACTATACGATAGAAGTTTACAAATTTTGGTTAATTAAAAATTATAAAAATGAGCTTGTAGAAATATAAGAGTTTAAACAAGCCATAGAAAGCCAAAATTTAGAACTTGAAAGATTAGAATTAGAAATAGAAAAATTAAAATTTCAATTAGAAAAAAATTGAATTTACACAACGAATTCATAGATTGGAATAGAACCGAAAAAGATAAAAAGGAAAAACAAATTATTGAGGCAAAAGATTGATATTGTGATGAATGTTTGAATCAACATTCAAAGACATTTGATGATAAATAACCTCCTAGTCGATCTTCACATTTTATACCTCAGACAACTTAGTATTATTGTAAGTTTAAATTTAGAAATAGTAATACCATAGAATTACTAGCCATGATAGACACTGAAAGTTGTAAGTCTCATATAGATACCAATTTAGTACTAACAGATTGTTTGCAAAAACAGTCACAACCAATATTTGCTGAACAAATGAATGGAACTAGATTAAGATATGATAAATGTATAAGAGATGGATAAATAAATTTCTACATAGTAGAAAATGCATTTGATGAATATTATCCCTTACCACAAGTATGGATTAGTCTAATAAATTATAAATTTAGACTTATTGTAGGATTAAATTTTATATATAGTAGTAAAGGGAATATGTTAATTAATAGTAATTATGTTACATTTTTTAAAAGAACAGTTGTCACCCAACTAATTTTTGTCTTTCTCGTTTTCCACAATACCAACATGTTCAATTAGAATCACATGCGAGCATAGTAGAACTAGTAGTAGTTGTTTTGATTTTGATTTTGATTTTTTGCATGATTTAGAAATAGGAACAGATAATGATTTTAATTTTTTGCATGACCCAATGATAGAAACTAGTAGAGAAGTTATAGACAATTTCTTAGAGGATTCAAAAAGGTTGTACATTAATAAAAGTGGATTTTTGTGATTAAGATCTAAAAAATTTTGTGACCTTAATTTTATATTAAAAAATATAGATGTATAGACTAAAAGGCCTAAATTTAAAAGATCAAAAAAACAAGATTTAGAATGTATAATCAGATTAGCAGAAACTACACAAGTTTCAGGAAAAGACTCAATTAAATATTGGAATAAAAACAAATTTACAGCTCGTTTAGACATTAAAAATGTAGATTTTACTATTAAAACGGCTAAAGGAGACTATAGCCCACAAGACATAAAAAAATTTAGTGTTCAAATAACGGAGTTATTAAAGTTAGGAGTAATTAGACATAGTCACAGTAGGCATAGAAGTACGTTATTTATGATTAGAAATCATGCATAAATTAAAAGAGGAAAAGCATGTATGGTCATAAACTATAAGCATTTAAATGATAATACTTATGAAGATCAGTATAAAATCCTTGATAAAGATCGGTAAATTAATTGCATCTAAAATGCAAATATATTTAGTAACTTTGACTGTAAATTAGGAATTTGGCAAACTAAAATGGATGAAAATTTTATTCCATAGACTACCTTCAGCTATTCTAAAGGATATTTCGAATGAATAATCATGTCATTTCGATTAAAAAATGCCCCTTCCATTTTTCAACATAAAATGGATAAGATATTTAGATAATATAGTCAGTTTGTTTTAGTATATATGGATGATATATTAGTTTTTTAGTTAGAATTTTAAAAGATCATAGTAATCATTTACTTTGTAAAGAGTACATAGAATTTTTAAGAAAATATAAAATTACAAGAGCATATAAGTAAAGAAATTATTAGATTTTCCAGATAAAACAGAAGATACTAAATAAAATAGAAGATACTAAAAAATTACAAGCCTTACTAAGCCACGAGGTCAAAAATTCTTTAATTCATCATATATAGAATTAGTTAAAAAATAAAAAATAATTTGTAAACAATTACTAGAATTAACTTTACCAATAGAAAATAAGTATAAGGTTATAGAAATGGATGCTAGTGAGCACTAATGAGTAGTAGTATTACTCTCCAAACTAAGTAAATATGAAAGTAAGAGTACTGAAAAAATTTGTAGATACTCATTAGATCTCTACAATGAATTTAAAAATAGTTTAATCAGCATAGATTATGAAATCTTAGGAGTCATTAATGCTTTGAATAGCTTTAAATTATTTCTTAATCAGCATTTCATAGTAAAAATAAATTGTGAAGCAATAATTAGATTTTATAATAAAACTAATGAGACAAGTTTAATTAGTAAAAAGATGGTTAAATTTTGTTCATACCATAGCGGGTAACGGATATAAGGTAGAATTTGAACATATCCAATGAATAGATGATAGACTGATTGATTACTTAAGTAGAGAAATTTATTCTAACATACTTTATGATTTTGTAGATGGACGGTAAGAAAATGACCTTTAGTCATATTAGTCTACCAACATTCAAAGGAGGACTAATTTATCTTTCAAGCCATTACTCGGTAGCTAGATAGATGAATCACAGTAATGCATTCTAGGCAAAATCTAGAATGTAAAGGGTGATAGTTTAAATGCATTAACTTTTTATTTTTAAAAAATTCAAACTAAATCTTTAGGCAAAAATTATAGTTTTACGTGGTTTTTAAAGAATTTACACCAGGTATTTACTATACTTGGCCTGAAGTTCTTTAGCAAATCACAAATTTTTACAAGCTTGATTATCAAGGACTTTATGATTTCAAATCAGCCTCTGATGCTACAAAATAGCAAATTGGTTTGAACTTTTTCATAAGCCCATTAATTAGCAAAAGACGTAGCTAACAGTGTACCTTCTTTATCTCAACACGCATCACCATGTGTTCAAAATATACAAGGCAGTGAGTCGCTTCATCTTTCATTAACACTTTATATTTTTGTGATCATTGTGAAACAATGGTAAAAAATTTTAAAAGACTAAATGACAAGTGTCTAGATTTGTATAAAAAAAGAAATTCTCTAAAAGATAAGATGACTTTGTTAGCCCCAATGGCAGATAAAGGTAAAAAAAACATTTAACCCCACTGATTAAAGTAGACAATAAGCACAAAACACTTAACCCAAATGAGCTGGAAATGAGAGATAGCAGAACCTTTTTCTTTACCCACACAGAACTTTTTAAATTATCCCACTATGGCTGACTTATCATTAAATAGCATCTTGTCAAAATGCAAAATGATAAAATGGAGTTCATTTAGAGTTTCCTCAAAGATCATGCCAAACACAACTATGAAATCCTAGGGTTTGCCCATCAAACACCTGGATTTTCTATCAAATGGGAGACTTATTGAGGCAATACTTAGAAATTTTGCCCAAATTGACCTATTTTGTCAAGAAGTGCCTGTAAATATATGTTGACTATAGATGTCATCTTACCTACAATATTGGAAAGGTCAGTATTGATCTGAGACTATTAAAACCAAGAGAAGTAAAATTCAAAGGTAAACTGCTAATATTAACGCCATAGTTACTTCCGATCCAAAGCACAAGAATAGAGATTCAAACAAGAGGTGTGTTATAAATTTCAAGCACAACATTCTAATTTTTTTAGGGGATCTAACACCATTAGATAACTTGACGATTTAGAAGGTTATAATTTTCTTTGGATCTACACCACTAGTTCTTTAACTACGGAAATTAGACATTAGTGAAGCATAATAATAGTAAGGGAATTTGATATTAGAGAATTCACAGATCATCCAAAACTGATCGCTGAATGCTTTAATAAAAAAAATATATTCTTGCCATAATATACTTAAAATCCTTTTTATCTCAAAGACCACAAAAAATCAACTCGTAGATTTCTACTGAGTGCAATATGAAGAATATATTAAAGCTTATAAATCTCTCATGAGGGATCAATCAAGCAAAGAAGAAGAAGGATGATGATAGAGACTTATACAATAGCCTAGATAATGTTGAGGCTTATAACTTTGACAGCATGCTAGAATCATGACTCAATAGTGGTCCATTCTCGAATTATCACCCTTCACTCACTAACTTTTTTAAACTTATTTTTTAAACTTATTTTTTAAAGCACAACTTTAAAAAAAGGAAAAGCTGTTGATAATTCTTCCTACACTCTCATTAGTCAATTGAAGATAAAAAAAAGTACTTTAGTCGACATATGTATAAAGTAGAAGCTAAGAAAGCAACAAAAGATAAGGATAAGCAGCTAGAAAGAGCTCTATAAATAGGAATAGCCACTTCTTTCTTTGATTATTAAGAAAAATCAATCAAACCAGATCAAAAAAGAAAAAAAAGATCAAGAATCTTGTAGTAAATTTTCAATTTGCAAAAGCTTTTATACTCTTGCTTAATTTCTCATTGCATTTTGAAGCTATCAAGTTATTTTACTCAACATAATTTATTGCAGTTAAGTTACTTAGTTCTTCTCTAACAGAGAAATCCTGCCCTTTGTAAACTTCTATATATTTATAAATGAACAAATTTATATGTTGCAAATCTTTCATTATAAATCAAGTATCTTTTTATTTGCTAATAACGTATGTTTTCTATTTATGAAGAATAAAATTAGACTTCAGAGCAAAATTTAGGTTTTTATAAAAACTCAAAGCCTTGAAAAAGGATATCTGATACTCTTAAGTACATTTTAGCCAAAGGATAAGCGTTTTAAGAAAGAAGGCCCTGCATTGGGATTTCTATGCCTTTAAATTTGAGAAACTTGGGTTTTAACAAAAAAGCTTGATTTTTACTCTAAACATTTAGATTTTTTTTTTTAAGAAAAAGAGATACTGATTTTGGTTAGTATTTGTGACAAAACACTTTATTACCCAATCAATTTGACAGAAGTTTATCAAAGAATCAGGTAGTATCTATAAGAAAAGAACAACTGTTTATAAGATTTTTAATCAGAAATTTAACTTGCATGCCATTAGATAAATATATGTATTTTACGTTACAACATTGTTCTATTGAGGCATTTATTGAATACGTTAAACAAGTTAATAATTTAGGAAGATTAGCTATACTAGAAAGTCATATAGATTGTAATATTAAACTTAGAATTATTGCTAATAGAAGAATAGAAGTAGCATTTAACCAAGAATATAATATAAGAAGTAGTACAGAAAACACTAATCCAGTGTGATTAATATAGAAGAAGTTATAATTAGAAGTATCATAAACAATTAATCTTTAACATTATTTGCATTCCGTTGTTCATAACTTAATAGACGTGAGTTAGTAAAAGTATTAGATTATCTTAAAAATAAACAGAGAATAATACATAGAGGAATCCCAATTACTAGAATCTAAATTGAAGTAGTTAAGGGATTAACAGGAGAAGTTTAGAAGTACATGTCCTTTAAGTGCAAAAGACTTTTTACTAAGTTTTGTGTGAATATCAGTACTATTTATTTTCTATTGTTGATTGTTCATCTGTCGGTAAAGTCAAAGCTGAGTTAAAGAAGGCTATTGTCTGATGTCTTTACCATCCCACAATGCTTTGACGAATTATCTCAAAGGGTTTTATCACAAAAGTTTCATATGCAACAATCAATTGACTTCCTAATTTGAGGTCATAAACAAACATAAATGCATAGCTCCTATTTTTTGGAGATCATTCATAAACTTGAGGGTACATATATCTTTCATGTTATTTCTCTTCTGTAGAAAATCTTAGTTGAATATTTTGTAATTCTAAGTATTGAAACATATATACCATTTTTTATTAAATATCTCACATAACTATTTAGCCCCTATATTTTGTGTTAAATATCTATTTAATTCCCATATTTAAACATGTTATTATCCTACCTTTATTTTTCTTTCCTTTTGCAATAATACTCTTACAACAATATTTTTGGTGATATTAATGAAAAAAATGATAATTTATTAACTTAACCTTAAAAATAACAAAAAATTTATGCAAACTTTTACATTATTAATTTACTTTTAGGATTAATTTGGTTAATATTAATTTAGTTATAAACAATTGTTAGTAAGATTGTTGTACATGTACAGATAATATTAGCTCTTTGTTTAATAAATTTATTGGTTAATTTGCTAATAAATAATTATTGGTTAATTGACTAATTAAATTTTTTATAGATAAATTAAGTAATGTCAAGAATATTCTTAGCAGTGTATTAATATAAAAGAAAAGAAAAAGTAAGGTAAGAATGTTAACATATTTTACTGCAAAGGTACTTTTTAAAATATAAATACTAAATAAGGACTTAAGTCAAAATATAGTGATTAAACCAGTATTTCCTGTCTCAAATTTATTGTCTGGTATTGAACTCTTTTACAAATTATATTTTTGGTATATTATACTCTTACATTATTTTCTCTGTTTAATTGGCAGAGCATATTGTTCACCATAAAAATTCATGCCAAAACTAATTAAAGTTGGTATTTGGAGCATAATATATCAATTTGATTTGGAGCAATGTTTATTAACTTGTTTTTAGGGAAAAAAATGTTATATTAACCTAAGATCTAATGTAAGCGTCTATCTATTTATATTTCAATAATTTTAAAATTTATACAGTAACTTGTAGGAAAAATTCAATTACAATATTTTACTTTAGAATAACTATGGATGTTCATAAAGCAACTTACTACTTGCCTGATTTTAAAGTTGCTTATGGATTTATTCTAAATCTTGTGCTATGACATGTATAAGGCATCAAGAAGGAACGGCGGTTTGGTTTAGCTACCATTTGGTAGAATCCTGGCAAAGGTTTTTCCTCCGTCATTTAGAAAGAGCTATTTCCAATGATTTTCTTTTTTTTCCTACAAGAAAGCAACTGTATTTATAGCTAATTACCAAATACGATTACTAATTATTATTTATAGTTATGATATATCTACCATATCAAAAATCAGGAAACCTTCAAATATCCAAGATACAAGTCAAAGTGTTCCAATTAAATGGTGTAGGAAGCATATAGGGTAGAACAAACTAAGAATTTTAAATTTTGAGTCAATTCAGTATTTAAAATTTTATTATGATTTATCATATTTTAGAAATATTATTTGAGTAATATTTGTAAATCCAGTTTAATTAGGAATTGCTTTATATAATTTCTTATTTAAGTCATATTTCTTTTCTTCCAAGGAATCATAATTTTATTAAGAATAGAATAATCTTAGGTAATATAAATAGGTTTGTTGTGCTTGTTTCTTGACACAAGCTTTTCATTAATAATATTTAATATTTTCTTAATTGAGATATCTTCTTTGTTGCGAGAGCTTTTTTTTTTTGAGTTTTTAAGAATATATGCCTAATATCGCTTTTGCACTGCGTTAAGTGGTATAAGGTTTTTTCTCTATGCCAAGCAGAACTTTCTTGATGGTCAACCACTTTCCATACCAAATCCTTCTTTTATCATCCATTAACTCAATCGATCCTGCCAACTATTAAAAAAAAAATCAGCAAATTCCTAACCGCCAACAGCCTCTTGCACAACCATAGCTACTACCGTTGTCGTTCTTTTTCTTTTGCCAATGATCCTCACCCTATCTGAACACCCACATACCATCGACCAAATCTTAGCCATCAAACTTCGCCAATTGGCCACAAGGACCACTAAAAATGCACCAAAAGAGCTGCAAACTGCCGACCAACCGCCACTTAATTCACTGCCCTTTGTTGCGATTTGACAGCCATCACCACTGCCAATCTCTTAACCATCAACGACCCATTCTTCCCAGCTAATTTCTGCCGCCATACGCTGCCTCATTCACCAAAATTGGAACAAACCTCTAACCACGAACTTTTATTCAACTTTCTGATCAAACCATTACGATCCAAGTCAAACCACCACAACCATCACACTCACCAACCTCGAATTTTCTAGATATCCTTGTCCAATTTTCTTATCACCGTCGCTGGTAACCACATCTTTTGCTTATATACAATTTCACCTAGTATTTTTTTAATTATAGTATTACCCTATAATTTTCTGTTCTTAAAAAACCAAAAAAAAGAAAGAAAAAGCAATGGTTTTTAGAGAAAGCAGTACTCAATTTGAAGATCGAATTACAACGGGGATAGAGCGGCTTGAACAATCACAAAACCATTTAGAAGAAGCATTTCGTGAAACAATAAAGGCCTTACAGTTAGTGGAAATGCATATTATGGCAATGGAAGAAACATTACTTAGTGTGAACAAGATTTAAAAGAGACTAGACTTGCCCAAATAAGTAATCAGGAAGCTAAAGGTGCTGAAAATATTGATTCAAGCAATATCAACAATTTTAGTGAGCAAAGGAAGACTAATAGAGGTAAAGAAATAGGTAGCTTAAGTAGCAATATTCCAGCCTCCAAGTTCAAACAATTCAGATGAAGAGGAACAGAAGATGTATGAAGAGAAGAGCATCTTGTAAGATCATCAAAGGCAATGCAATCAATGCACCGTTCAATTGAGCCAATGGAGAGTTCAATAATAGAATCTCGAGAATTATTATTAGAACTTCAACTTAGTCAAAGATATTCCTATGAGTATCATGAAGTAATTGAAGTCATGCCCAGAATTACACAAGATGAAGTAGCTTTCGATCTTATTTGAGTACTAAGTTCAATGATACTATTGAAGTTCAAGAAACTCAAGTTAAAGAGTCATCAATTGTTATAAAGGGTAATATGATTGATATGACTTCATCAAATCAAGTTGATGATAAGAGTATTATGCTTCAAAAAGATCATGTAAAGATAATTGATTTTGAAGTAAAATCCAAACTAATTATTCAAGAAGACCTAAAGATAATTGATATGATTTTGCTTATTTGAAGAAGATATGATTGCCAAGATAAAGTTAATTGGAGAGAACAGTGAGCGAGGTTCGACAAAGGATTTGACAGGTTTAGAAGTTATTTGTTCGTACAAGACTTCACCTTTTTGTAAAGTGACTAACAAAATCAAGAAGAAATTAAAGTTTTGGTATTTTCAAGTTTTAAGAAAAGTTGATGCAAAATACTACATCTTCGCATTACAAGATTATTTACTCCTTTACTTCAAGTTACGTCCTCCAGACTTTTTTTTTAAAGCAAAATTCAAGGTTTTTTCAAGAAAATGAGACTGATGTAGGAAGCATGTAGGGTAGACTAAATTAGGAATTCTAGATTTTGAGTGAATTTAATATTTAGAATATTACTAGGATTTATCTTGCTTTAATAAGCTTATTTGAGCAATATTTGTAATTCTAGTTTAATTAGGAATTGCTTTATATTTTCTTATTTAAATCATATTCCTTTTCTTCTAAGAAATCATAATTTTATTAGGAATAGGATAATCTTAAGAATAGGCTTGTTATGCTTGTTTCTTAACAAGCTTTTCATCAATAATATTAAGTATTTTTTTAATTGAGATATTTTCTCTCTTGTGAGAGCCTTCTTTATTGAGTTTTCAAGAACGTACGGTAGAACGACATCTAATATCGTCTTCGCATTATGTCATTAAATCAAAATTTGAAGATGCAATTTTAATTGTTGTATTTAAATAAAAGATTAAAGAAGTACATCAAGATTTGAAGCATACATGTAGGCTTTCGTGAAAATTGGTGCTTGCATTTAAACTAAGAAGCACTAGCTAAATTGAAGTTACTTCTGTTATGGCAAGATAAGACTATTATTTTCTTATTTGTGTTTGATTAAAGATCACACGGTGTATTATTGAGCTGTTGAACCAACTGCCAAGGACTTGGTTGATGTAGGATGTTTGCATAAGATGAGCATGGTATTTTTGGAGATCATAACTTGGACTATAAATATTTATTTTAGGTGTATAATATACCGTTTTGAAACTTGTGATTATATAAACAAAACCTAGAACAAATATTGCCATTTTGCCCTTTGTTCGAGCTAAAAATTCATTTCTTTCTTGGTCATTTTTAAGTTTTAAGTTATTTTGTTATTTTTTCTATTGCTTTCATGATTTTTATCTTTTTTCCTAGATATCAAATTCACCCACCATTTATTTTGTGTTTCTTATTTAGTTTGGGAGAATTTTTTATAAAATAACATTTTGAGTTGGCCTATTTTAGTAAATTCGTAATATTTAGAGTTAGTATAAAAGAACCCAAAACCTTAATTTTAGTTATTCAAACTTGTAAATAGTATTCAGTTATTTAGAAACTTTGTTTCTCTATAATTTATTAATCTTTTATGTTTCTGCATAGTCAGTGTTCTCTTTTACATTTGGGCTGTTGATGGAGTTTTATTTGGATTTGATGGTTGTAGCATTTTTCTTGATTTAGGGTGCTACTGATTGGTTCACTCATCTAACTGTCCTCAATTTAGAACTAGGCAATTTTAAGAATTAGGGTTACAATATTGTTAAAATTCATTGAGACGTTAAAGCAAAAGCTTTTATGCTAATTTTGGTTTCATTTTGTGTGCATCTTTTTTCAGAATAACCTTTCATCAAAACTTGTAAACAGTTAGTCCAAGATTGAAATAACGGTTCGAATTCGCAGTATCCTCCAATGTTGCAAGAACTAGTTTGCGTTTTGTGATTTTTATTGTTAAATTACAAGCTGTCTAACTATGGTTGATTGCAATGTTTCTTCTTATTTAGTTTCACTTTAGAAGGATTCTTATGATGATAGTCTGAAGCATCAACTTCTATTAATAATCTATTCGGGCTCAAGAAAATGTATATATAATTCAATTAGAAATTGACAGAATTACAGGAGTTACGCACAATATAAAATGTATTGTCTTGCACCTATAGAAAATCTTCAGCACGTTCAAACAAATAACCATAAGGGATTGTTTATTAAACGTTTGAAATCTAAAATTTTATTAATTTATTAATTTCAGACATTTTCTAAAAATTTTTTGTTTATTTTTTATAACTTATGTCAATTTTTAAAATTTATTTTTGGGTAAAAGATCGCTTTATCTCTATATTTTGAAGTACTACCTCTTTAGTCATCTTACTTTTAAAAATACATCAAAATATCCATACCATTAAATTATTAACACATTCATTACTTTTTATTTCTTTTAGCCTACTTTTACAATAATATCTTATTACAATAATGTTATTTTTTTGGACATTAATAAAAAATTAAATTACCAATTTAAGCCAAAAACATAAAATAGAAACAAAAAGAATATACATTAATTTTTATGCAACACTTTACTGAGGAATTAATATATTAATTTTTTTAATTAACATCCTAAAAAAAGTGGTAATTTAGTTTCTTTTACAATGTTAATTTTTTTAAACATATGTGAGCTTCCACAAAAATTAATATATATATTCTTTTTGTTTTTACTTTATTTTTGGGGTCAAATTAATAATTTAATTTTTTTTCATTTTACTAATGTCCCAAAAAAAAAGAAACACTATTGTAAGAGGATAATATCATAAGAACAAGCCGAAATGACCAAAAAAATAATGACATGGATATCAATTGTTTAACGGCATGAGGTATTTTTAGAAATATAATGACTAAACGGGCACTAACCTCATAATATATGGACTAAATAAGTTTTTACCCTTTATTTTTTCTAAAATTCATTTGTGTGTTTTTTCTAAAATTTGTTTCAATCATTTACATTTGAATAGAAAAAATAAACTTTTGTGACTTTTATCTCATTGAAAAAAGGTCAGAAAGAGAAATAAATATTATATTCTAAAAATATCTCTATAAAATATATTTATTTCCTAAACTATAATATCTAGTCCCTTTTTCTTTTTTGATTTATGAGGATATAAATGTCAAATAATTATATTTAAGATTTTTTTATTTATAAAAATAAATAAGATGCCACTTATAATTAGATATTAAAATATATATATATATATATCATTCAAATATTCAAATTTAGATCTATTTAGACTTTAGAAAAATTCAAACCATTGAGATTTCATATAAGAAAATAAACACTGCCTTAAGACTTGCTTACAAAATTAACTTAAAATCGGGCATAAAAAACATCTTGCCATTTTGAACATTTTGATGTACTGTACCAAAATGTTAACTACAAAATCCTAAATGAAAATGAAAACCAAATACAATAAGAATCTAAATACTATCAAATATAAGTACCTCTACCTCTACCATATGCTTTTTACAAAGGAATGGAGCATCCATAATCATTAATTTTTGTTGATGGCTGAATTGATCAAAATTAATGCTTCCAGAATTCTACGTCAGAACTTTGTTAATATACTTTTACAATTTCATTTTTACTACGATAATCAATACATATAAAAAGAAAAAAAAAAGAAAAGAACTTTCAATTAAATATTAAACTATGTTAATATGAGGGTGTTCTTTAAATGAAGCTGCTGTGGGAAAGATGAAGATAGATCGTGTAATATATTCCTTCATTAATTAATTAACTTAAATACTACGACATTTATAATAAGTCTCGGGAAAAAACTGACTCAAATAAGGCATTTGATTTATAGTCTGAAGTATGCTTGTAAAACTTAAGTTAGGACGCCTAGTATGAAAGTCTGCATTATCTTAAAAAAGAGAAAATTGTTAGACTATTATCAAAAAGTACTCCTCAAAAGAAATAGGTTTCGATATCACACATGACAACGAACCTTATAACTGCTTCACTAATAAATAAATGACAATCCTAATAATTTTTATATTTTGACTTAAGTATCTGTTTGATCTTTATATTTTAAAAATATTTCAAAAAATCCTAATAAGTTCGACAAGAAAATTTATCCATGTGTCGTTGTTGGTCATAGCCCATTATTACATAAGGGTTACCATTGCTTAAACTTTAAACTAAACGCATTTATATTTCAAGACATGTTGTCTTTGATGAAAGAATATTTCCATATAGCTTCAATTCATCCTCTAATAATCTTTCATCCAACGTGCAAGAACAGGATGCGATTACTTCATACCCAACGTGCGATGAGTGGCTTACAAAAAACGATCCAAGCCGAGAAAAGGAACTTAAAGCACACTCAATTACAATAAGTAATTCAGCCCCAAATAACTGCACGCTATCTCAACAAATAATTCACAAGGGCCTATAAAATTTTAGATGTTCTGAGGAGATTGAAAGAGAGTTAAATAATCAAAAGCAAAAAGCCCCACAAGATGTTGCGTACAATGACGATATTGAAGCTCAATCAGAAAGTCCTATTTTGCAAGAAGCCTCTAATAATAGTCTTGTCTCTCATGAACACTCAGTCAACAATGTCACTCAAGTCTCTACAGAACATTTTAGTAAAGCATCTTCAACAAAGGAACAAAGCCCATCAATTTTAGATAGCGATCACAACTATCTTGATACTTCCAAACACTTGGTGGTTGACCTTACCTTACCTCCTAAAACAGCAAACTCATCCAACAAACATCCCCCGTTACAAATTTGCATCCCATGATCACTAGAACTAAACTTAAACATAACCCCAGCCTAGCTTTGCAAGCCCTTTGTACTAGCCACATTGATTCTAGAACTTTCAAAACTACCCTTAAAAGTCCCCTTTGGTTACAAGCCATGAAAGAAGAACTTCAAGCTCTCCATCAAAACAACACATGGACACTTGTTCCTAAACCAAAAATACTAATATCATAGGAACAAAGTGGGTTTATAAGATAAAATACAAAGAGGATGCTTCCATTGATAGATACAAAGCTCGACTGGTTGCGAGAGGATTTACCCAAGTTTCTAGCATAGACTATGAAGAAATATTCAGCCCCATTGTGAAAGCAACAACCATCCGACTTGTCTTAGCAATAGCCATAAGCAAAACTTGGCTGATTCGACAACTCGACATTCGAATCGCTTTTCTACATGGCTCTCTTAAGGAGACAGTTTAGATAGAGCAACCCTCCGGCTTCCAGGATCCAATACATCCTACTTATGTTTGAAAACTTCATAAATCACTCTATGGCCTTAAACAGGCACCTAGAGCATGGTTTGAATGCTTATCAAAAGTTTTGATAGGAATTGGCTTTAAAAGTAGCAAGGCTGACTCTTCACTCTTTCCTTTCCATAAAAATTCTATTATTATTCTTATATTAATTTATGTCGACAATGTTATTGTTATAAGAAATCATGAAGGCTTCATTTTTTAAATCATCAACAGCTTTAGCTCCTAACTCGCCTTAAAAGATCTTGGGGCCTTAATTTATTTCCTTGGTATTGAAGTAAAGAAATTTAAAAAAGGCCACTTCTTGTCACAATCGAAATACACAAAAGACATTGTGGCAAGGGCAAATATGCAAGATTGCACATCAATTTGAACTCAATTACCACAAGCTCCATGGCTTGTGTTGATGATGAAACGGTTGACGTTCCTGAGTTAAAAAAACCTGTAAACTAAATGAATTATCTATTTGGCTGCTAAGAAAATCAAAGAAACTTTGTGAACTTTCTGGATCTTTCTTGTTAAGCAAAAATGCTTCAACCACCAACTATATATATGCACATATGATTTATAGTAAAAGTTGTTACTAACTAATTTGTATTACAACAAAACAATAGCCAATCAAAATCAGTACAAAACTAACTAATATGCACGTGATCTTTCATGACTGCTTAACAGAATTGGTTAACTCAGCATTGTTGACGTGGCATTGCGATGCATCTTGACTGATAGCTTTCTTCCCTTCTTCAATTCAGCACAGTGAGCTTTCTTCACAGCCCCCCTCAAACTCAAGGGGCAGAGATGCACATTGAGTTTGGTTCTTAGATAATTGAATTGAGGAGAAGTTAAGGGCTTAGTCAATATATCTGCAATTTGCTCTGCGATGGGAACATAGAGTATTTTCAAATCACTAGTCAAAACTTTATCTCTAATGAAGTGGAGATCAATCTCTATGTGTTTTGTTCTTGAGTGAAATATTGGATTGTGAGCAAGTTCAGTAGCACTCACATTATCACACCATATTGTTGGTTTCTCCACACAACAGAGGTCAATCTCGAGAAATAATGATTTTAACCAGATTATTTATGAGACTGCTGATGCAAGGGTCTTATATTCACTTTCTGCTGATGATTTAGTAACCACTGACTGCTTCTTTGAGGACCATGAGATTAAGTTGTTTCCCAGGTATCCACAATAGGCACCAATAGATCTTTTATCATCTAAATCACTTCCCTAATCAGCATCTGTAAATGTTGTAAGCTTCAGATCACCTTCTTTGACAAATTTCAGATTGTAGTCCTGTGTTTCCTTCAAATATCTTAGTACTCTTTTGCATGGCATAAGATGCTGAAGAGTTGGTGAATATACGTACTGACTTAGATTGTGAACACAGTAGGCAATTTCTGGTCTGGTCAAGACCAAATACTGAAGGCCTCATACTATGCTCCTGTAATGTGTAGGATCCTCAATGTAATAACTCATTTCTCCTTCAACATTTTTCTGTAATCTGGAATCTTTGCCAGTGCTCATTGGTGTGTCTATGTCTTTACAGTCAAGCATATCCACCTTGGCAAGCAGGACTCTGATATACTTCTTTTGTGATAGATATATAGTATCTTGATCATGCAGGACTTCTATGCCAAGAAAGTATGATAGCTTTCCCTAGTCTTTCAATGCAAATGCAGAGCTGAACAACTTGATTAAATTTTCTAACTCAACACGGTTTGATCCTGTAATTAGAATATCATCTACATATATCAGGGCAAGAATGATTGAACTTTTGCTTTTTCTAAAAAATAGAGATGCATCAGCCTTAGAGTTCTTAAATCCCTATTGCGTAAGACAGCCCTTTAACTTGTCAAACAATGCTTTGGAATCCTGTTTCAGTTCATAAAAAGCCTTGTGTAATTTGCAAACAAAGTCTGGTCTTTGTGGATTAATAAACCCTTTTGGTTGGCTCATGTAAACTTCTTCTGTCAGATCACCATTCAAAAATACAGTATTCACATCAACTTGTCTTATCTGCCATTGATTCATAACAGCCAAGCTTCTCACAACTCTAACTATTGCTAATTTCACAACTAGACTAAAGGTCTCAAAATAGTTTACTCCCTCTATTTGCTGAAAGCCCTTATCAACTAATCTTGCCTTATACTTTGCAACACTGCCATCAGTATTTGATTTCACTCTAAACACTCATTTGTTGCCAACAAGCTTGTGAGTTTTAGTCCTTGGCACCAGTGTCCAAGTACCATTTGACGTCAGTGCATCATATTCAGCTTTCATTACTTGAAACCATTTTTCATCATTAAGTGCCTCCTAAATAGTGTTTGATTCTTTGTGTAACAATACTGCAGTGTACAATTTTCGCTTAAATATACATGCTTTCCCTCTGGTGATCATAGGATGATGGTTTTGAGGTGATGAGGTTATGATGTTTTTATTAGAATGGGAAGTAATATGAGTTTGGTTATATGGAAGTCCATATGAGGATTGATTAGCTGATGTCTCAGGGATAGAGGGTAGTATTATAGGTGCAGAATGGTTACTAGCATTTGTGTTTTAGGGTTGTTGATCTAAGATAGCTGCTTGTGTTGGATCTGCTGTTGGAGGAAAATTATTGCCACTGGAACATGCTCGAGAGAAAGATTCATTGTTGTTATTTGAGAAATCTGATGTGATAGGTAAGGTAGACAATTGAAATACTTGTATATGAGTAATTGGATATAGATTTGAATAACAAGAGTCTGACTGAGATTTATCTAAGGAATGGAAATTAGAATATGAAGAAAATGGATATGAGTTTTCATAAAAAAAACAACATGTCTAGCTATATATGTATGACCAGAAAGATGTAAACACCTATAGCCTTTATGAAACGGACTCTAACCAAGAAAAATGCATTTGTTGTATGATAATCAAACTTATACTTATTGTAATCTCTCAAATATGGATAACAAGCACAACCAAAGCATTTCAGCATGTTGTAATCAACCTTCTATTTATACAGCTTTTCATATAGCACTAACATCTTAAGTGCAGATGCAGGTAGTCTATTAATGTGATATACTGAGGTATGAAAAGCATCCCCCCATAATTGAAATGGAAGTTTGCTAGAAGTGTCAGATCTAATTCTACAATTTGTCTATGCTTTCTTTCAACAAGGCCATTTTGATGATGTGTGTAAGGGCAAGAATGTCTAAAGAGGATGCCACACTCATTTAGAAAAGTAGTAAATGGTTTGTATTCTCCCCCCCAGTTAGATTGTAAAATTTTAATGGTGATTTGAAATTGATTTTCACTCTGAAGTTTAAACAGTTTAAACACCTTTAAAGCTTTTGATTTTAGTTTTAAAGGATAGATCCAGGTGTATCTAGTATGATTATCCACAAAGTTAACGTAATATTTGTAACCTTCTCGAGAACATATTGGTGAGGGACCCCATAAATCAATGTGAGTAAGTTCTAGTGATGATTTTGACTTAATATCAGTGACGGGAAAATGAAGTCTGTGAAATTTGCCTAGCTGACATGCTTCACAAAAATGTTGCGTTGCTTGATTAAGAATATTTAAGGATAACAAACGAGGATGAACAAGTTTAATTAAATGAACTAAACTTTGAGCATTAGGATGACCAAATCTTTTGTGAAATAGGGATATTTTGTTGAATGAATCAGTACAAGTATTCGTATTTATCTGGAAACATTCCTTAGAACAATTGCTACTGGTTACAGAATTAAGATGACAAAGAGATAACATGGGCAGAGATCTATTTATTTGACTCTGAGATAGAAAAAAAGTGTATGTAGACTGTAGTGATTATTTAAGTATTCGTAAGTTTTGAAATGCTTATCAAATTCTTTGTAATAGATGGGACAGGCAATATATATTTAAGTGCAATGCATGTACATGCAGATTGTGATTTAGAACCTTGAAGTTTGAGAGCAGTGTCACCAATATGTGTAATTGATAGATCTTTACCATCACCAATGATAAGCTTATCATTACCTCTGAATTCATCTCTGACATACATATTTGCCATGTTGTTTGTCAGGTGATGTGTAGCCCCACTATCAAGATACCACCCTTCATCTGCTGGTCCTTCAAGATTGGTAACATAAGCAGCCCCAGCTCTAGCCAAGCTCATTGAATCAGACATATAGGAGGCATATGATGGACCATACATGTGAGGCATTCCTGAACTAGTAGTTGGCCATGAATCATCAGGTGGTTTATCAAAATATGTCACATAGGCTGATC
This sequence comes from Murraya paniculata, assembly GCA_030449075.1. Classification (NCBI taxonomy): domain Eukaryota; kingdom Viridiplantae; phylum Streptophyta; class Magnoliopsida; order Sapindales; family Rutaceae; genus Murraya; species Murraya paniculata. The sequence continues at coordinate 3,023,508 of JAEVFN010000009.1, forward strand.
TCTGATTTCTCCCTTTGTTATAAGATCTTGGCTGTTGTAATTCTCTTCATATCTATGCCAACATTATGCTACTGTATGTCTAGATTTAAAACAAATTTGGCATACAGGAATTTGGTCATTATTTCCATCAAAATTTGACAAACCAGAGTTACCACCATATTGTCCTTTAACAAATTGCATCTGCTTGATATTTCCAATCATTTGACCTCTATCAGGATTATTACCAAGATTTCCAGAGCCAGATGGAAAACCTCTTGGATGAGAATTGGAAAAAAATCCCCTTCCAATGAAAAAGTTATTCCTTATAATTTGATTTCCAGCATGAAATCCTCTATTATATCCACCTCTCCTAGCATTGCCTCTTAATTGTGCATAATAAGCATTCATTATACCATAATTACTATTATGAGCAAAATTAGCAACATTTGCATTGAATGTCTATTTTTCAATTATGCTTTGTTCAAGTCTTGTCTCCTGAGTGAGCAGCAAGGCATAAGCGTCATCATAATCCAATTTACTAGTAGTGATTAAAGTAGCTAAATCAAGATAACCTGGTCCAAGACCATTGAGAATTTGTTGTAACAGGTCCTTATCTAAAACAGGACTACCAGCACATGCCAATTTTTCTGGTTTTCAAGCAATAATCTTCTATACTTAGTGAATCTTTTCTCAAAACATTCATCTCATACCTAAATTGAAGCACTCTCGCTTCAGACTTCACACCAAACTTTTTCTCCAATGTTTTCCATACATCAAATGAAGTATTGCAAGAGTGAACAATACTAAGAATACCTTTAGTGATTGAGCTTAGTAACCAACTGAGTAATATCTGTTCTTGTAATCTCCAGATTGTATATTCTGGATTCTAGATCTGTTAAGTAGATCTACTTGTTGCTCTAGCATAGCTTCTAGAGTTGAGAAATTGATTAGGTGTTACTTTCTCTCCATTAATATAGCCTTCAAGTCGATTTCCTCTTATGGAAGCTAAAACTTGATTTCACCAGAGCATGTAATTTGATCCATCCAACTTTATAGGAGTAATGAATGAAAATATTGTTTGTATTGCTTGATTTGCAGTGATTGTGTTTGAGTTGCTTGAGCTTGCCATATTATGGCTCTAATACCATGAAAGAAAACTGTAAACTGAATGAATTATCTGTTTGGTTGCTAAACAAATCAAAGAAACTTTGTGAACTTTCTGGATCTTTCTTATTAAGCGAAAATGCTTCAACCACCGACTATATATATGTACATATGATTTATAGTAAAAGTTGTTACTAACTAATTTGTATTACAACAAAACAATAGCCAATCAAAATCAGTAGAAAACTAACTAATATACACATGATCTTTCATCGCTGCTTAACAGAATTGGTTAACTCAGCATTGTTGACGTAGCATTGCTTATGCATCTTGACTGATAGCTTTCTTCCCTTCTTCAATTCAGCACAGTGAGCTTTCTTCACACTAAGTATCGAGGCTTAGTAGGGAGCCTTCAATACCTTACATTCACTTAACCTGACATTACCCACTCTGTTAATTGTGTGTGTCAGCATTTTCAAGCATCTACCACGGCTCGTATGCGGGCTGTTAAGCACATTTTAAGAAATCTCAAGGGCACTATCGATTACGGCCTTCGGTTTTTATCTCAAAGTTCTCTAACACTTAATGGTTTTTCTGATTCTGATTGGGTAGGTTGTTCAACGACACGGCAAAGTACAACTGGCTACACATCTATCTAGGTGCTAATATGATCTCTTGGTGTTCTAAATGTCAAAAGACAGCCGCTCATTCAAGTATGAAAGTAAAATATTGCGCCTTAGCATCCACTTCCGCAGAGAGGACTTGGATTACATATTTGCTTCAGGATATTGGGCTTACTATGACCCGAACTCCTTTGCTGCTTGGTGACAACATGAGTGTACTTCATTTAACCAATAATCCATTGTTTCATGCTCTTACGAAACATATTGAGATAGACTACCACTTTGTTCATGAAATGGTAGCTCAAGGTTCATTAGACATCAGACATGTTCACTCTCATCAATAAATAGCAGATGGTTTAACCAAGCCTCTTAGCGAACAACCATTTTTTAACACTTTGACACAAGCTAGGAGTTCACGGCGTTCACCTTCCTAGCTTGAGGGGGGCTAACAAGAATGAAGCCAATGTGGTAATTACATATTGACAAAGAGGATTTCAATAATATTATCTTAACAACACCATCAATATAAATCAAATAAAGATTCTTAATCAATCAAGGATTCTCGGCTGGATTGTACATGATCACCTTCAATCACGTTCATGTAAATACCATAGCTAGACTAATTTCTTGTGTATAAATATTAATTATACTCTTTTACAAATCATATATAAAGAGGACTATATACCTTTCAACTTCTTTCAAAAGTGTTTTAATAGTAATATCTTGAAAATAGTAATAATAAAATAGACCTTACAAAAAAAAAGTCTAAAGATACTAACTTTTACATATAAAAAAATTCTTACAATATTCTTACCTTCTTTTAGACGTGGTAACTCAATTTCTGATCTATAAAAGGCATTCACGAATACTCTTGAGTCATTGACAATACCTTCCCAACTCGTATATACAAATGTGAACATCATATAAAAGGAACACGCACACATAATATTTTGAGTCATGTTAGCCTTTTTATCTCGATATGATGTCTGTTTATGTGTTGGTGACCACTTAGTAATATAGGTTCCATCAATTGTAGCAATACACTTCTGTAAAATTATGTAACAGCTATTAGTTTACTAACCAAATGTTAATGGCACATAAACATTAAGTAACGTGTATTGAATTTCTTACTTCAAAATATGGGGAAAAAATGTTTGGATTGTTTCTAATCTCAGGTAATGTCTCCCCTTGACATTTTGCTTTTAAAATGTGTTTCGCCAAGCAACATAGTGCTTTAACACACGCTCAAAGTGTGTAAACAAAATATTAACTTAACGTTGAAAATGCTCAGATACAACTCGCATAACAGTATTGTGAGACAATATATATAAGCATATTGCTGCTGCCTCCTTAATACAAACATGCTTATAATGATTTAACAAATGTACCTATTCAAGTAGATAACATAATCAAATGAAAACTTCTTTATCCATGCAAAAAATATTATATATTCTGTCAGGATGATCATTTAACAACTCCTGAACAAATTCAATACCTGACAATTGTCCTAAATAGCATTGCCTTTTAATAGTACATTGTTGTTTCTCATATATTTTTATAGCAATGGCTACCTCTAAATCCTTTTCTTCAATGTCTGATAAACTTTCAATATTATTATCTTCATTATTGTTGTTCATTTTTCTACTCTAATTACAAAAAAAAAAAAAAAAAAGAAATCACAAATCAAATCTCTATTATATCATAATTGAAAAAAAATTAAAATAAATGAACAAATTCAAATTAATGCACCATCTTATAATATTGTACGAAATAATAAATTCTAGAAAAAGCAATTTCTTATTTTTAACACATGAAAATAAATAAAATCACTATAAAGTTCAATTAATAAAAGTACAGCAAAGTTTAAACCATAAAATGAACAAGCATATAGTTCATATCCAATAAAGTTAAACAAATTATTTCTTAACCAACATACTACAAACTAGCTAACCAATATATTTTTATATTTTTAGGCATATTCTTAGAAATGTTTTCCTCCATTGAATATTAGGCAATACTTATCTATCAATTTGTGGTATGTGTCTCCATCAACATTTTCCAATTTCTCCACAGCTTCCATAAACTCTGAAATAAACCATTTTTCAACACATTAGGAAGTTGACTTTGCACTTTTACATTTAACCATCTCTAATTTATCATTTACCACTAAACTAGTCATTTGAAAGTAATTATCAAACTCACTCCTTTGTTTTTTTTTTTTCATGCTCATTCAAAGGACTAATTGGTTGACCAGGCATTTTTCTTGTCCTACTCTTAGAAGGAGGCTTATGAAAATCATCCTCAATATCAACATGAACTCCATTACTAAAAAAATTATCTTCCAATTCATGATTCTCTTCCAAGGACAACAGAATTTGGCTAGAGGAGAAACATAAATGGCTAGATGTTGTAGTGGTGTTGAACATGTCCCGTAGAGTTTCATAGTGCTCTAACTTTTTCTTACAATATGGCTTCAGTCCAAGCACTCTTTGTGTGGGGAAAAAAAGTGTACAAAACCAACAAAAATATTTTATTTTCATATGAAAGTATATAACATACTGCGAATATAGATTTTACCTTAATCTATTCAATCTAAACAGTTTCTGATGCTGTGACCGTATCTGAAATAGGATTCTAATGAAACCTTCTGTGAGCTATTAAGTTGAAAACTCTCAATGTTTTTCGTGTAATCTATTAAACTTGGACTTAAGTTGCTCTACATTGAATGTTTTTTGGGTTTAGTGGTCCAAATTTTCTTAGTGAAAGTTAATGTTTGTAAATCATTCTTTTCAACATGGTCATATACTATACCAATAAAAGTAGTTTTAGTCCTGGTAGATCAATCACCCATATCCTCACCATCAACATCTTGTGGATTCATACCTTGTTATTAAAAATTGAGAAAAAGAATATATATCAAATACTAATCAAATTAAATAATAAAGTATAAAATTAGATTAAGTTATCTATAACATTATTACAACTAGCTTAAGAAGATCTTAAACCTTAAAGAGCATATTAATTATTGAATAAAACAGAGACTAAAAAGTGAGGTAGTTACATTATGTGGTATAAAAAATGGCCAAGTGCACTAGGATAACCCATTATAGACATAGTTCCATCATGAAAAACAAAAATGTGCAGCCTATCATTTTAAAACTATAACTATAACAACAACAACAACAACAACAACAATAGTAATAATAACTCGCCATAGTAAGAACTTCAACAATCAGGTATTGAAAATTTTTAAATAAGCAATGAATATAACTAAATTCAACATTGAAAAGCTAAAATCGTAGCATTCCCATGAGCTATGAGAAAGAAGAACAAAGTCTAGTGGGTGCTAAAAATAAAAGGGCCAACTTTAAGTATCATACAAAGGGAAATACATCAGAGTTCAGATCCAACAGAAACAATTCATAATAAAAGTCAATAACACAAAAAGATCAGACCAAGTAAAACAAATTGCTTGTCCTCTATAGGACAATCGTAAATAACAATGGAAAAAAAAATTGATTTTGTTTAGTATTGTTCTATGTTTAACAACTGACTGAAGTAAGCGAACTTAGGATAAAATTCCAAATCCTCATTCTTCTTCAGATTCTCGCACTAACTAAACAAACCTATATTAAAGTAATAAGAAGAAACACAAAATGAGAAATAGAGAGAAATAAAAGCCAAGTAATGTAGAGGTACAATTTAGAAGAAAATAATTAGATGGTGCATTAATAGAATTCACAGATGGACAGAGGTAGCAACGGCGAAGAGAGCAGCAAAGAGAGAAAGAACAACAACAATAGAAAGAAAGAAGCAAAGATGAGAAAACAACAGCAACAAAGGGGAAGCAGCAACACTAGAGAAAGAGTAGTAACAACCAGGGACAGAGAACAGCAACACCAACGATAAAGAGAAAGAGCATTAAATCTGTAATAACGGAGTAGCAACACCAATGATAAAGAGAAAGAGCATTTAGGTTTGTGATAAAGGAGAGAGAATGAGATGATCGTAATAAGATTTTAGGAAAAAGAAAAAGATGGATGAGCCTTGAATTCTATTTTATGATTTATTTCTAAGTTTATTTTGTAATTCATTCAAAAAGTGTTATACGCATTCTCAGTTTGATAACTATAAAAGAAAATTTATATTATTTGTTTCATAATTTGTTTTTTGAATTTGCTCCACTGAACTTGGATTCACAAAACAAAAATAAAAACATGGGCCTAAAAATGTTACCAAACAAGCTCTAATTCTCTTGTCGATTTAGTTACAATGTTAGTTAATGTTGTTGGTGCTTCTGAGAAACATCATAATATTCTTCAAGAGAAACATGCTCAAGTTATTATTAAAGCACTCAATGATGGTGAACTTTCAAGTGGACAAGGTTTAAATCAAGAAGTTACTTTGAAGCAATTTGTTGATACATGTATGGCTCACATTATGGTACATTATTAAGCATAATCACCATGTTTCTATCTATTATTAGTACGCTTGAGATAATTTGAAATAAGGGAATTTTGAACAAGGATGTCAAGCTCCAATGTTATTGAAGTGCATGCAATCATTTGATTTTGTTATTAGCTTGTTGTTGATAACAAAAGTACTTGGATTTGCACATGAGTTATCACAAGCATTAACAAAAAAAAAAAAGGACCAAGGCATTGTGAATACTATGAAATTATTGAAGTGTATAAGAGAAACTTGTAAAAAATGAGAGAGAATGGATGGGACTTTTCACTTAGTAAAACTTTTTCTTATTATGTGAAGCATGATATGTTCCTAATATGGATGATTTGTTTCAAACTCAAGGAAGATCACAAGCAAGGTTCAAAAGATCACAAATATGCATCGTTTTTGTGTTAAATTATTTTATGCAATTTTGGACGTGCAACTTTAAGAATTAATCAATTGTTTCAATGAGATGAATACTAAGTTGCTTCTTTCTTTGGCATGTTTATGCCCCAATAACTCATTGGTGGCTTTTGATAAACAGAAACTGCTTCGACTTTTCTGAGTTTTATCTAAATGATTCTTCTCCAATAGATCTTACGGCACTTGAAATTCAATTTGATTTTTGTAATATGGATGTGGGTTCTGATAAAAAATTTTCAAGATTCAAAGGAATTGATGAGGTAGCAAGAAAAATGGTTGAGACTAAAAAGAATAAATTGTATTCATTAGCTTATTTATTAGTGGCATTAGCATTGATTTTTATCAGTTACCACAGCTATAGTTGAAAGCATTTTTAACTATGAATTTTGTGAAAAATCATCTACGAGATTGGATGAGAGATCAATGGTTGAGTGATAGTCTTGTTTTTTTTAATTTTTTTGACACTAATTGTAAATATTACAATCAAACTATAACTCATATTATATTATACTTCTACTGATATTTACAATCAGACTATTAATGAGATTAGTTTATATTAATTCTTATGAATTACTGCTCAGATTTTCATTCTTACTAATATTTGAGAGACGTGTACTCCACTCACATTTTATAAAGGAGAAAATTGTCTCCGTTCAATTATTTGTTATAATTAAATAAAGAATTTAGCCCGCACAATACTTTGTTGGACTCGAACTGTTGCCCTCATAATTGTGACTGACGTATTTGTAATGACACCAAGAAAATTTACCCATACCAGTGAATTTATTTAGAAATCAAGATAGAGTAGTAATGCAGACATGGGTATGTGAAGTCAAAATCAAATACACGTTGTAAAAGGGAGGGTGCGTGCGCGCCGATTTTGTCAAAATTATAGTCCTTTCATTTTCACACAATAAGCTTTTTATCTCTAGAGACTCAAGACACAACACGGGGAATGGAATAGTCCCAATCTCAATTCTATTTTGTGGGGTCTGGGGGCTTTTAAAAGGGCACACAGCCCTCCATGGCTTGAGTCAAAGACAGCTACAGAGCTTGTCTTTCTCCCTCAACGCACGAGTGCTTTAACTAACTGCCATTTCTTATTTGATTTGCCAACCACTTTAGACATTGATTGACGCTCGCCTGATTTTCCTACTTTTTGCCAGGTGGGCCGAAGGGGGACAATTAAGCTTATCAATGCAACAATTAATAGAAATGTTAGTTTTGTCCCGAATAATCCAATTAACTTGATTTTTACGGGGAAAGTAAAAGGTCCCGAATAATATAGACTAATTTTTCTGATCAAACTAGCGTTATGGACAACTAAGCTTTTCGATATTTGATCACTTATCATCATAATCTTAAAATCATAGAGCATAGATGATATATTAGCAAACTTTCATTAGAGTTGAAGATGTAGATTAATTAGACAACATCAATGTGAGAATGTTATTGAATTAATTCAACTATCAAGGCTTATGGTAAGGAATTAAGAATTCAGATGGCTTTAGAAACATCTAAAAATATGATGAAAGGTACATTGCAAGAGGCTTTTTTCGCAGAGACCCACAAATAATAAATGGATGCTCTCTTTTGATTGGTGAAGTTAAAGAAAAGACAGAGAAGAAATGCGAATAGAGCCATGCATTCCACTGTAATGGTATAATGAAAGGTGAGGGAGGAGCAGATGTCTCTCTCTGATCATGGGTAGAGATGGAGGTGGGTAAGGCCACATGTTCCCCATAAATGCTTGAGACAAAGCTCAAAGGCCCTGTTTATAAAGACTTTACATTTCCCTTTGTACAGTTTTATGTCCCCTTGGGTTGCTCTCATTGTCCCCTTTTCTTTTGTCCATGGTTCATGAATCTCACCCTAACTTCCGGTACTCGCGGCCGCTTGTTGACCTTTGCCTCCGTGTTTGGCCATTAGGGTGGTAATTTGGCTCACCACATGAATAAGACATGAAAGTTTCAATTTCAAATTCTTACAAAATGACCTGATCAGTAATCATATTGTTGTAAAATTACTTTTTAGTCAGTGATGTATACTTCTTTATTTAACTTTTAAAGTTTAGACTTCGAGTACTCTCTTATACTCGTGATAAATATTAATTTTTTAATTCACTTATTTTTAAATAGATTTGGCCATTTTTTGGGCCCATATATTTTTTATGTTCAAGATGCAGCGCAAGAAGGCAAGAACGCATCTAGTTGTTGGCTTTTGCCTACACATTGCATCGCCGTATAATGGTCTTGCATATAACTACAGTGAAAGTTCTCATTTATTATTTCTATCTTGGGTGGCAGACCAAAGCTTGATAAGGAAGTTATGTAAGTCTATTAATTCTTAGCTTATCGCTTTTCAGAACCATGCAACAGCCTGGGAGCAACATGATTGAGTTCCATGAGTGTCCTTCAATATTTTCTTTAAAATTGCCTTATCTGTTATGTCATCTTTGGTTTCCCATTTTAAATTAATTATATCCCAACTAAAATTAATTTTTTAATCCCTACCTTACCTTATATATGATTTAGACTCACATAACTACTTAAATAAAATTATTTAAAAACCACTCGATTAAGTGCATGAGACAACTATTATACTTATTTTACTTTTTTTTTTATAAAACCACTAAGATAGTAGGGGATTATGCTAAATCCCTACCTATAATGCAAATCAGAAAATGAGATAAAAAAAAAAAATAGAGGAGAACAAGATTAAAACCTCCAATGCAAAGGAAAAAGCATCACAAGGCATAAAAAAACAATAGTCTAATATGAAAAGTTTTAGAAGCATTCAAATAAAGAATACCAGTCAAATCAACTGAAAGGTCCGAATAATCCAACAACCGTGTCTGACGGGAACAAGTCCACTCACTATAAAATCAATAGTAGATGTAGCCTCCGTAAAACATGCTTAATGAGGACTGAGGGCTAGAAACAAAGTACGAACACAACCAAGGAAATGAGAAAAATCCCAAAATTGATCCATTATGCTTATTTTCACTTGATATATTTTGCAAATAAATTTCAAGAAAATGAACATGTTTGAAAGAGGAAGTGAAATACCAGTTCCTTAGCACGTCCATGCAAGTTTAGCTAAATAAATTTGGTGGATGAAAATCTGTCTACTCTCTCTACCAAAAAAAGTCATTCATCATGTGCGAAGGTGCAATTGCATCGGCATATAGCAATGGTTGTACTTATTTAGATTCTTGTTAACTTAGAAAATTACGGAGAATTTTTGCAAATTGCACAAATGAAGACAAGCTATTAAATAATCTAATTAGCATACAAATTAATTCTGGAGTCCAGCAAACAACAAATAATAAGCCAAGTACAACTTCTGCAAATCAAATTGTGATTCCTAGTCATTTATTTGTTTACTGTTATTCCAAATGGCTCCCATGACGGAACTTTTTTGCTGAAAAACCTTCCCACCACTTTTGAATCCAATAAGTTTATTGCTTCCTCAGATTTGATGCACCTAGCGGTCTTATATTGGTTAACAGAAGAGCCCTGAGATACAGAAAAATCCATAAGTGCATCAAAGGTTCCATGGTTCACCACCCTTATCTCCAATGGACCTATTGAATTGTCCTTTTTCCGGCACCGCCTATACACAGAATCAAGTGATTCTTCAACTCTAGAGCAGCATTGCTCCATTATATCAGTATCAAGCTCTAGAAAATTATTACTTCCTTTTGACTTAAGCTCCCAAAATAGTACATAGTGACCTGGAATGGAGTAAGTGTCAGCATAGGCAGTGTACTCAGTCAGCAGGAACCCAAGAGGCTCAATAAGTAGCTTTGCTTCTGTCACTGCCTTTAGTAAATCGTCTTCATTGGTTTTATCTGTGTCAATGCTCAGGACAACGTTTCTCCGATGTACAAACCGGAATTGAGGAGCATTGTTGTGAAATCCTGTAACCATAAGAATGTCTCCAACTCTGTACCTGTACAGGCCTGCAAAGAAAATTAAACGAAAAAAGGATCACTCACCTAATGACATGCAGTATGCAAAGTTTTATGCTAATGAATTGGTAAAGCTCACCCGTAAAAGTTGTGACTACAAGCTCGTAGCAATGACCCAGTTTCACAGTCATTAGATCAACAGTTTCGATTTCATCATGTTGGCAATTCTGATCTGAAATGCCATTGCACTGGAACTCTTGAGTCAACTCTTCATTGTTTTTCTCCACCGGTAAGAACTCGAAATAGGCCATGTTAGGGAGGAGGGTATAAGAGACATCAGAAGGGTTGCAAAGTGGTTTAAAATTGATACCAAAGTAGCATTCAGATGATGCATACATTGTTGAAACTAATGGAAGCCCACCACTGTAAAACTCAAGTGTTGGAATATACTGGGCCATAGAACCTGTTACAATTACTTCAATGTACTTAGTTCTAGGCCAAATTTTCTTAATTATCCCCTCCCACGATTCCCCACAACATTTATGCTCAATCAAATCAGCCAAATCTTGATTAGCCTTTCCAAGTATTAGAGATACAGCATTTCTGCAGCTGGGATCAGTGATCCAGTCACTTACATGACCAACTCTTATATTGTTGCATAACTCTTTCCAGTAATCTTCCAAGAACTTTATAGCGCGTAAAAAGGCAGATGCAAAAATAGCGCCAACCCTCAGAACCTCGTCGCGTTGTACTAAACCACAGAGCAATTGGCAGTACATACTCTGCTTGCTGTCAGGACACAAGATGGTCTCATCAGGACTTGTGTAAACATTGTACCGATTAAATGGCCTGTTCCTGAAGTTGTTGCTCTTGTAGTAGCTTGTTAGCACAGGCCTCGCCATCAAACCAGATGGGGTTTTAATTTCTGGTTTCACAAACAATAAGTACATTGCTTTTCCTTTGTCCAAGTCATCCACACATCTGCAAGTAGAAATAACAGAAACAAAAATTGTTCAGTGACATTTGTATAAGTTGCCCTTTTTCCCCCCTCTTTTTGGGTTACTGTTGCATTCATTTTTCAAAACATTACCACTCACTTGTTCATAACAGGAACAAGCATGTTATAAAAAAATGTCTTCCTGTCCAGGTCTTCATCAGTTGATGGCATCATTTTCGGCTGACCACCTGAAGTTCCAGAGCTGCAACAAATAATAATAATAAGTCAATTACTTATAACAAAGAATATGAATTAATATGACGATTATACATATATATATATACATATTTTGCACCTTGTAAGGAATTCAGTAATTGGTTGAGCTGAAATGATATCTGAAGGCTCGCCGTTGGCAATTCTCTCAATATAAGGCTTGATATCTTCATAATTCACAACAGGAACATTTTTCTTGAAAACTTGTAACACATCTACATCAGAATGGCCAATATTGAGATTGAAATAGCCTTTAAGATATTCAGTTTTCGCATTTCGAGTTAGAATTTCCTTGAGAACCTGCAGTTGTATTTGATATGCATTTGTGGTGAGGTCTTCCAAAAGCTTCAATCCAGCTTCATTATCATTTGGATCATAGTGTGGTGGTGGTAACAACATCCTTGCCAATATTTCCAGCTGTTTGTCATCAAGCAGTACAATTCATATTATTTTTAAAAGCCTTCTTGTGTTTGAGGGATAGCTGCTGCTGAAAGATTATTATTTGGAGAGGGGGCAAATGATTAAATAACTGATTTTCAAGAAGGAAATGTAAGGGAAGAAGGTCCTACACACGTGACCTTGTCTGGTAAGCTCAAGCTGTGATATAATTAGACGCAAAACTATTACCGGTCAATGCCAATAGATACTACCTACAGGCTACAGTTCCTTATAAAATTAAAAAATTAAACAAATTCTTGTAGACTTTCAAAGCTAATGACAAGCTTTCTTTGTTTAAGATTTTCTTTTGGTTAGTGATTAAGTATTCAATAATTAATAATGATAATGATCATTTAAAACCCATAAAGAGATAATCGGACAATATTGCAATCATGCCATGAAGCTTGCTCTGTTAAGAGAGTGCAGCAACCAAAGCTAAATTTAAAGACATGGGGCTCGTTAGGAAATCAGGTTAAGATCATGTTTCTGGTTCTTGTGCTGCATTATTGTTTGAACAATAATGCCAGTTTGACAAAAGCAATTTTACAAGTTTTGACAAAAATCGCAAAACACAGCGTTTTATTTCAGTTGAAAAATGATGAAAAAAAATTTTCAAAGCATGCAAACCCCAATTTCTCAAATTTGCGTCAAGTGATACTATTCACTCACAATTGGAGAGTTTCTATAAATTTATGAATTTTTTATTTGTTAATTTTTTGCATGGGTTATAATTTTGAATTGGAGTTTTCGTGGCTGTTTATTGCTACTTCTGCTGTTATTTAGAGCTCTACTCATTGCTGTTTATTTCTGATTTCACAACAGTTTAGAGAGCTATTTGTTATTTGCTGCTGGTTAAAGTTATGAGTAATACTATATTTACTCACTTAGGAATAGCAATTAGCCATGGATGTCTCACCAATAGAAATTCACCATTTAAATATAAAATGATAAGATTTGATAATTAATTATCACTGAAGACAATCAAATAATGTCACATTAACTGATATATAATTCAAGTATTTCAGTTAAGTAAAAATAACATTATTGTAAAGTTTTTTTTTTCTTTTATCAAAACAAAATGCTGCGTTTGGGTTTTTTTTTTAAAAAAAATTTTGTCAAAATTTTTTTGGTCAAAATAGTATTATTATATTAACGTAATATGTATTGTAGTGCAGACTTACAGTAATATTTAGTATAAATACCGTGTAAATATTTATTTTTACTTGACAATAAATATTTATTAACTGTCATTGTAAATAATATTTAAAGAATTTTTTTAAGTTACAGCAGCTGTAACTGAACAGTTCTCATATTTAAAATGAGTAATGATACAGCCACAAATTCTTGTACAAACTAAATTTGTACAAACTGATGTGGCATTAATTCATTGGTTGAAAGAAAATATAAAATAATAAAAACAAATCATGTGGACCAAGTGATATTTAATTCACTCAATTAAATCATGTCACGTCTGTTTATACGAATTTAATATGTACAAAAATTTGTGGCCGTATCATTACACATTTAAAATTAATATATTGAGATGGTGCACCCACTTAGTGTAGACATGTCAAATGATTGATTTGATGGTTTCTATCAGCTGGATATAATTTAAATCAGACAAATTTATGTGTTCTATTGTAATGCCCATTAAACCTATTAAATGACAGACCTATTCTGGACGCACACACGGCGCACCACCTCAGCATGGGTGAACGCATCCAGGTATGAAAGAACAAAGACAGAAGGTACGAAATTCTTTTCGAGGACTCTTCTCTGGGATGATCAAAAATTTGTGACGGCCAATGGAACCGAATATTATTTGTTAATTTTTTAGGGATTGAAACCGGAAACTCTCTGGATTCAGCCACGGGTCCACGGCCTACGGTTGGGTTATAAAACTGGGGGACTTTGGTCAATGAAAATTTGCATTGGTTGTGTTGAACTATACCCACTTGCTAATAGGCTTTGTTTATTCGATTCGATTTGGTGTGAATCAAATAGATTTAGTTTTAAAAAGTTAATTCATTTAATAAATAAGTAAATTCGATTCGATTCGTTAATTAAACAATCAAATCTAAGTTTAAGGACATCAATTCGTTTAGAATTCGTTTAATAAATGAATCATAAACGAATTAAATACGTTTCATTCATTTAAAATTCACTTATTATTTATTTAATTAAATTACTTATTTATCCTTAAACTTACTTCTGAAAAAATTTCAAATTTAAAAGTTAACATGGTAATTTAAAACAATAATAATACAAAGTATATAAGTGAAACAAGAATTAGGGCATAGGCCCTAATTTTAGTTCTTGAGCGTTTCCAGTTTCCAACTCCACTCTTCTTTTCCTTCTCTCAGCCATCTCTTCCCGTCTCCAGTTCGTCTCCACCGTTCACAGCCGACCACAGCCATTTAGTTTTGTCAATCAATCTCCGCTTCCCGTCAAAAACAAGGGACCATCTCAGCCGTTCTTCCCTTCTCATCTCGTCTTGTTTAATTAACGAAACAAAGCTTTGGTCTCCACCATCTCACTCTCATCTAACGCACGGCAAGCTCCTATTCCCTTCTCATCTCGTTTCTTTCTTTTTCTTTTTTTTGAGCTAGGAGTTTTTTTTTTTTTTTCGTTGGTGAATATAAATTCCAAAACTTAATTATCTGTTCCAGGTTAGTAACTATGATTTTATCCTCAATCAAATTTGTTGGTATGAGATATATGTTGTACCGATTTGCCGTGTTAATGTCTTATTTCAATAATTGATCACTGATTTTGTTGACTTAAAAGGGAAGGTTTAAGGACCTTTCCCATTACTGGCATTCCATTTCATACAACTAATTAATATGAATAAACCAACTTGACATTTTATTAGTTTCATTTGCCTTTTATGTTCAGGATTCTTGTTGAACAAAATGAAGAGAATTAAATAAATCACTTTGCTTTTGTAATTTGAATTCTAATTACTGTCATTTGCATTATTAAGAATTTGTAATTTGATGTTTAGATGACTGTGTATTTTAAGCTTAGAATATGGTTTGGATTATTTATGTTTTGTAAGATGTTAAATATGTGGTATTTTTACATTTAATTTTCTTTAATTTTTATCTACTAATTATATTTTTGTAAACGAATCTAGATTTGTTATGAATTCATTATAGGATAAACGAATAATAAACGAATTCAGATTCGGTTCAATTCGTTTATTAATTTTACTAAACAAATTAAACGAATCGAATTGAATATTTATTTAATAAACGAATCGAATTATGAGATTTCAATTCATTTAATTAACGAATCGAATCTGAATCTGTGGAATTTTGACTCAATTCGTTTATAATTCGATTTGAATTAGGTTCGTTTATTAGTTTTGCCACCCGTACTTGTTAATTGAAGGATTGGAGGACAAATAGACGACTAGTACTAACTCTTTCAAGTAAAATGATCAAGCTAGCAAGAATCAAGTTGCGTTTTGTAATTGACAATACCATGCCCTGATTTGCTCTCAATCTCTCATCCATCTAGGCCTCCCAGATTCCCCATGAGATCTCTAATTCACTTTTTTCAGTCTCTTTCATTAACCATCAATCTCCGATTTAAATTTAAATTTTACATCGAAAATGTTATAACATGAAGAAATTCTAGTTCCATACGAATATGCCGCGATCGTATTTCAATTGAATTAATTTTATATTAACAAAAAAAAAATAGTAGTAATAAAGATCATATGTATATACTTTAAGGGATCTATTCATTAATGTCAACAGAATATATTGCAGAGCATTTGTTTGGGATTGAAAAGAGCTCCTGTAGGCTCAAACTCACACACTCAACCATTTTGAGAGTGTAAGTTACCATTGGACAACTAACCACACTAAAATAACATAAACAATAATATTAGCAATCTCAATATTTGAGTATCAATTTAAGTCTCAATACTATGTATTATTTATTTATTAGATAATGAATTTTATAGTTAGTAAAATTACTTAATCATCAGTTCAATAAATGAATACCACATTAGTTGGAATTTAAATTGGAACTTAAATATTGGATACCTAACATTACTCAAACCTAAAATGTTAACCTATCACATAATGGCTGATAGATTTGGAAAGAAAACAAACAAACAAACCAACAAAGTAAGTGTGTAAACTTAGAGCGGGCTTAGAATTGCAGTGGTTGGTGAAATAAATTATTTTTACTGTATAAATAAAATAAATTGTGATTAAATAAGTAGCTTTATATTTGGTAAACTATATTTCTATCGTTGCTGTGAGTTTGAAAAACAAAATACATGCATTTAATAAATTTTATTATGAAAGTGTTTTTTTGTTATAAAATCACTAAAATAGATTTAAATTTAAATTATTTTTTAATTTAATAAACATGGATAATGCAGGCATTTCGGCATGTGGTGCTCTTTTTCGAGTTTTTAATGGTGCTTTCCATGGTTGTTTCACTCTTGATTATCGTACTGCCATTTTTGCTGAAATTTTTGCAATCAAAGCTATTGAGATTGCTTCGTCTATGAATTGGTGTTTCATTTGGCTTGAAAATGATTCCACATCGGCACTAGCTTGCCTTCACAGTCCTCGTTATTGTCATCCCTAGCAGCTTCGAATACAATGATTGAATTGTAAGAGTATGATCAATAAAATGCAATTCACTGCAGTCATATATATCATAAGGGTAATACAGAAGCAGAAAAGGTTAAATAATAAGGGAATTTCTTTTTCCTCTTATACTCGGCGGGATGAGCAGCTTATACCTTCACGTAAAAGTCTGCATCAATACTCTTGGGGGCTCTCCAAGTATGGCTTTTCATGATAGATTTATAAACTTGTTTCTTCCTCTTTTTTTTATTTTAATAAAATTTCTCAACATTCATATAAAAAAATTCTTATATATATATATATATATATATATATATATATATATATTAGGATTTATGGAGAAGTAAGATATAATTTTCCTTTTGTTAAAAATATTAAGATTATAATAAGGACTTTAAAAATGTATAGTGGCTTATTTAATAAGCTACTTGTAAATAAGCAACTCCCTACAAATTTATCAAACATTATTTTTGTTAAAGCTTATGAAAATAAGTTGCTTATACTATTTCAATCGCAATCTCAAATAGGCCTTAATTTTAATAAATTGATGGGTAAAATAGAATATATATATATATATATATATATATATATATATATATATAATAGTTATATTAATATTATAACCAAAAGTCAGATGGAAATGAAGATGTCTATTCTTAATTTAGAAGAAATTTTTACTCCAACAATTAATTATGTGGGGAAGCTAAACTCTCAACCTCAAGCATGAGTAAAATTGATGTTGTATCATGGTAAGCATCTTTAACAAAATTATTAATAATAATACTTTTGCACAAAGACATTTTGTGTCTTGCCCTAGATTTTAACCAAGTGGTTTTCAAGTACATTTCTGTAGCTGGCCTTCATCCATTCATATTCAAATTTTACAAAAGATATGAAGTTAAAAAATAAATTTAGACTTTATTTATTCCTATCTTATATATATATATATATATATATAAATTCATTTGATGTGGAAACACCTACGTCTCCACCAGAAAGACCATATTAGATTGTACCACATTTGCATTAATGCATTTTGTACTTATCTCCCTGGCTGGCATTTGAACTCATTCCACTTATTAGTGCCCACTCAATAGGCTACACCATTTTAACAGACATGGCATTCATATTTTGGATGATACTTAAGTATTTTGAAAAGTTTTATGATATATGTTATCAAATAAATAATTGATACATAGTATATAGTATAAGGACTCAAGTTGAGTCTGAGATTTTAGGATTCCTAACATTATTGTTTACAAAAGATAATTAATTGTTTAGGTAATAGTAAATAATTAAAATGTTTCTAATCCATAACTTTTCGGATACTCAAAATTCATAATTTTGATGCATATAGATAAAGAACAAGTTCAATCAAATGATAAAGAGGTATAAAAGTTACACATAGTTTAGTTACAAATTAAATTAGATTAGAGTACCATTACAACTTTAATCAAAATTTTCCGGCTCACTTTTTAACTATGATATTTTAAGACAGGTTCATGTTTTGTATTATGTACTATATGATGTATTATGAATATGAAGAAGCTAACTCAAGCCTTGAAAAATAATTGAAACCGCTAGGGAAAAAGAAAAATTACGAACTAATATTTGCATTGCCAAAGAAATGTGAAGGACCAATTAAAATGTTTAATTAATTTTGAATATCTGTTATTTAAGGTTTTTCTGCCACTTATATAGGCCAGCCAAGTCCTTAAAAAGTGTTTGAATTTTACATTTCGTCTAAATATATTATTTAAGTTTTCTCTTACATCCAATCAACCATCGGAGAAAAAAATATATAGAAAAGAAATTATATTTTTAGAAGTTAAACTTTACGTAATTATTTCGTCTCAGTAATTTTTTTATTTTAGTTTAATTATGAAGACTTTTATTTCTTATTTTAATAGGAATAAAGTTTATTACTTTGAGCCTATTTATCAATCACAATTATTTCCTTACTCACTCTTTCACAAATATTTCAATCATACAGTGGCGGACCGACAGTTGGCGTAGACTGAATAAGAAAAAAAATCTTATACACCCCTTTTTTTTATTAATTTTAAACAATAATAGAGTTTTTATTTTGTTTCTTATATGTCCCTAATTCGATTATATTTTTTTTTCATTTGAGTTATTTTATTAAGTGATTAAATTATATATTTATTGAATAAATTGAAATCATTAGGAGAGCTAAAATGATATTACTGCTCTTAACTTATTTTAGAAAATGTTCTAATTGAAAAAAAGTATGTCAATGTAATATAATATGATCACTAGTATTAAAAGTATTTACAAAAACAGCACATAGTAGCAATTATCAACATTTTTATAAAATTTTTATATGAATTTTGAGATTTTATTTATTAATTGAGTTAACTAAGAGGGCAAGTTAGAAAGTAAAATTTAATTTTTTTGATAGAAAAATCATTAGTATGTAGTTCCTCAAAGCGTTAGAGCTTTTAGCAAATAAATAACAGCACCGAAGTACCTTTTTGTTGAGTTTAATTTAGTTTATTATTGAAATTTTTAACTAATAAATTTTTATAACTTAAAGAGATAAATAAATTTTAATTGTTTAATTTATTTAAGCATGGTAATTAAGTACTCGACTTCAAACATAAAATTTTTGCTTAAGATTTTCAATTAATTGTAATAACATGTATTGATTTATTTTAGCTTATAATTCTTAACTGATTTATTTGTCCTTATATAAGTACATGTTATTATAGGTTCTAATGTCATATTCCATAATTAAAAATTAGTGTTTTTTTATATCTGAATTGCTTTTTGTTTTTTTACCTTCTTTCTATTTATGAATTTTTATGCTCACTTCAAAATATAAATTTCTTAATTTACCCCGGAATAATATGAAATCCTAACTCTGCCCTACAATCATTCATGTCAAGAATATTGCCTCACAATCAATAGTAGATGAATTCTATACGTTGAATAAAAACACAGATAACTTATCTATAACTCACACGTCAATAAGGTGAAATTATGCATAATCATGAAAATTTAATAAATATTAATGATTAACATATTACGGAAGTTTCATATAAGTTGCCCACATCAGTAGAGAGTCAAATCATAAAATAATACTTGAATCTAGGAGTGAGTAATGATTTAGTTCGGTTCCAAATCAAATTGAACCGTTGATGTTTTAGAAATAATAATTTGAACCAAATTGATTCAGTTTTTGGTTCGGTTTAATTTTTCAATTTTAAATCATAGCTTCTTTATATTTTCTCTTTTTTTTTTTTTTTTACTTTTCTCATATAAATTTATTGGTCTTTTTTTATTTTAAAAACTGAATCGGTTCAGTTCAATTTTTTAGGGCATAGTTTTTTTACCCACACCTAATTAGATGCATAGATTATTGTTAATTTATTTATGTTGTGGGTTTTTCAATTGTTTTTAAATAAATTATATTTAGGTTAGTGATTAAGGCTCATTGTCTTCCCCTATAAAATGTGCCTTATTTTTATGAACAGTTGTTTCTTAAATCACCAAGTCGAATCTAATCTATAATTAGATTTATGTCTGTGGTTGAAGAAAAAGTCCTCCTTTTTTTAATTACATATTATAAAAAGAAAAGAAAAAGAAGAAGAAGAGGAAGAAAAAGAAGAACATGTTAGAGGCAGATCTCTCGTAGCTAGGGTCAATGAGGCACATTAGAAGGCCGTAGCCACATGAAGAAAATGATAGTTAATTGAGGTAATTAACCTGCCCATCAGCTAAGCACTGATCCCAATTAATATTTTTGTGTAGTGTTGTTTGATAGACACATTAATATTGAAGAGAAACAATGATTAAAGAAAAAAAAATTTACTTAACATATATATCGGGATTTGCTAGATTTTGTTTAGTTGCTGAGAAAGAGGTGCTAAACAAGGGTATCATTGACTAATAAATTATCATTATTTTTTGTTCATCTTTCATCCCATATTAACTGTCCTCCTCCTTTGATTAAAATAAAAAATGAAAAGAAAGGAAAAGAAAAGATAGGCTGTCTTCTTTTCTATGTGACTAGAATGTTAATAGGAAAGATAAATTTCATCATGTACTGACTATCTTCTAATTATTTTTCTTAGGGTTTTTTTTTTTTTTTTTGAAATCTGAAAGAATCTAAATTTGGCTGAAGTTTAAATAGGTCTGAATATATATGTTTGAATGACATATTAATTTATCTTTTTTTAATATCTAAATATAAGTGTTAAGTTGTTTTTTTTAAAAAAAAATAAACATATGAAATATGATATTTTGACATATGTAACTTTATAAATATTAACAATACTTATATTTATTAGTTAAAAATATGATAAGTTATAAATAAATTATTTTATTAGTAAAAAAAATTTGATACTGTTTATGTTAACAAAGCAAGAAAAATAAAGTATATATCTAACACATGTATTTTTTTATATTAATATATGATACTAATAATGTTATTTTTAGTACATACTATTGATATTTTTTTCTTATTAATTACATAAGTCAATCAAGAATTGTTTAATCATTTGAATTAAAATTAATGTATTAAATAAAATCAAAATCTATTATAAAAATAATAAATATAAATACAAAGAGATGGACCTATTATAAAACACATTCACCTAAAGTTTTATTGTGTTTAAAATTCTCATTTAGGAAAAAAAAGTTAAATACAAGTATATAACAACAAAAAGGGATAAATAAAAAAATAATAAAAGGATAATCTATATAATAGGAAATAAATTTATTTAACAGGAGTATTAATGAGATACAATATTAAAGTTTGATTCAGATATTTTTCTATTCAGATAAAAGTCAAAATATTTAACTTTTTTTATTCACACTTAAACATCTTATAATTAGACATAAGTGATAAAAAATAAACAAAATAAAAATAAAAAATGTTAGAAAATAATTAAGATTCGGACTTCGGGAAAAAATCAAACAACCCCTTACTTTTAAAAATTTTTAATTACTCATAGAAAAAAAAATAAAGGTGAATTGATTTTTTTTTTTTTTGTTTTCTTAACAAAAAAAGAGATAAGATTTTCAAAAATAAAAGGTAATTTAAAGAAAACTAATTTATGATAGTGTGTAGCACTACTCATTTTATGATAGACATATCAAATTTTTTTATCCTAAATTTGATCTCAAATAATGTGTCATTAATTGAGTGGTTGGTAATTCTTTATAAAATCTAATTAAGTGAATTAATTATATTATCTCACCAACCAATTAATAAATACCACATTATTTAAAATAATATTTTACCAATAAAAAATTTAGTATGCGTAGCACTACTCACATCAAAATCAATAACACAACTCCTTTTCAAATATCATATGATCAGTAACACATCTCCTTTTCAAAATCATCGCAGTTGATTGGGAAAACATTTGGGCCTACGATGATTTAGGCCCAGGCCCACTTCTAGAAATAAGTCCAGGAGCAACCCGATTAGCGGTGGCATTGGTAAACAAACCTCACCAGCTCAAGGAGTCAAAGCCCAAATAGAGCACAATGGACATCACTCTCGTACTCCTCCACGATCAAAAATTTTTGGCGTCATTTATACCCTAAACTTAAAACATGAAACATGTGATATAAATATAAAGACATGAAATACGAAATTGATATGTGAAATAATAACATGAAATATGAAAAACCAAAAGTTAATTATGCAATATTAGTCTACAAACAGATCTGCAGACTGCAGGAACAAATCAGGAAGCCATCAAAGGCATTGTTGATCCATACAAATTGACAAAAATGTTGTTCATAAACTTTAAATCCTAATTGTATTTTCTGACTGCTGTGGCCTTCTGGTTCTCATTCATTAAAGCCAGTGTCCAGATTTAAGATGCAGAGGAAGTAGTTGCCCAAGTAGCTCTAGGCTGTGTCATGTTAAAAATATGGAGAACTTAGAAATGTGAGAACACGTCCTTGAAATTTTGCACCAAACAACAGAAAACAGAAACTTCCTTATTTTGAAGTGGAATGCTAGGTCAGTTTGGGACAAATAGTTCTTAACCCTTGATATTTTGTGCTCAGGAAGAAGCATTTGTAATTTCTTTTTCCTTTTCTTTTGGGTGAAAAAAAGGCAGTTGTAACATTTGTTATTAAAAAATACATAAGATGCCTGATCACCCTTTTCTTTTTTATTTTTCTGAAAGGAAAATGGGGAAAAGAATATATTATTTACATTTTTTTTTGGTAGAATCTGGAGCAACCCCCCAAAAGAAAGAGAAAAGAATCTATATCTTTATAAAATGACATGATACAATGGCAATTTACATACTTTTGATATATTTACAAATCAGCAAAAATAACAGATTCAACCCTTGGTTATCTTCTTTCTCTTCCTATAGTCTTGCAGTAGTTTCTCCCTTGCTGAAGGAGTTGCAGCTAATATCCACTTGCTGAATTCAAACACATCCATACTCATGAACCTAGCGAGACGGCTGTATTCTATGTTCTTGCGGTCTTTGGACAAGGAGGTGTTCTCTTTACCATTTGCACAATCCAACAGATTTCTTTTCTTGGAAGGGATTTGCGGAGGCCGTGAGCTCAAATCCGGAGGGATGCTCTCTTCTATCTTCCTTTGAAAACCTGGTTGATTGTTGACAATGTCATCATTGCGATGAGCATAGACAATTCCTGAACATGATCAATGTTAGATGATTAACCGGATATTTTAATAACTCATTATTCTGTTCATATTCAACTCTATACTCCCTAATCAATGCATAAAATCTTAACTACTGTAAAACACACAAGTTGAACTTACCCATGTCTTCAAGAAGTGGTTTAGATGTCCTAGCCATCTCCGGATCACTGGACTTTCTAGTCTTAGATCCTGTTGAAATTAATGCATTTGTGTCTTTAGAGGAAATAATATGGGTTTCAAGCCCCTTAAATCCCTGATTTGTACAATGATGCCGCTCATGTTGTTGTCCTTGTTCTTCATGTGACTCGATGATTTCACTAGTGAAAAGCTTATCAGAGACATCACGAAATAGATTGCAGATTCCAAAAAGCTCACCTTGAAATTCTTTGCAATCCTGACAAAAGGTGATTGTGTCAAATGCAAGCACACTAAACATTCAAATACAGAATCTTAAAACTAGAACAAAGCACAGTCATCTTCTGATAAACATTTCTTCCATACACACCTCTGCTCCCTCCAACCACGCAACCAGAAAAAATAATAATAATAACAATACCTGGACACCTTCAAAATATCGTTTTTCCAACTTTCCAGAAACAGCGATATTTGATAGCTGTTGTTTGTACACCTGACGGGAATAAACAAGTTCTTCGAGGGAGCCAGCAGAAAGAAGGCGGAATACGATGACATGCCGCTTCTGCCCAAAACGAAATGATCTGTCCTGGGCTTGTAAATCTTGGGCAGGATTCCAGTTTGGATCAAATATAACCACACGATTTGCACTTACAAGATTCAATCCAAGCCCGCCAGCTCGAGTTGATATAAGGAACACCTGAAGCAGGAATTAAGAAATCAGTGTCCAAACGGAATTTAGAGCATAAAATTCCTACTCAATATAGAACATACCTGTTTGCTTGGACTTGAGTTGAAATCATCAACAAGTGACTGGCGCAGGTTGCTAGGAGTAGAACCGTCAAGTCTTGAAAAGCTATATCCTTTGCGAATGAGGAACTTCTCCAGTATGTCCAGCATCCTGGATGCAGTAGTTCAATGTTAGGAGCAGAAAAAGGTGTCCAATCAAGACAAAGGCGCTCACACTAACAAGGATGATGAAAAATTGTAACTGTGTCCCAAAGAGTCAAAAGTTACTTCAACAACAAATTTTATATCCTACAAACTTGGAAATGCCAATCAATCAAATTTATCACCAGATGGCCAAATTCCATCTACAGTCATTCAGCACAGCTTCCACACATCAACTGATATGTGACGAACTTCTGACATCAAAACTAAAGTTCAAATCAATTCCTAGTAGCTTCATCAATTACTTGATGTCATTGAGTTGAAGCTGGGATACTGGCCCATTGATATGCGATGAACTTCTCATTAAAACTAAAGATTAACTTAATTCCTAGTATAGCTTCATCAATTACTAGATGTCTTTCAGTTGAAGCTGGGATACTGGCCCATTGATATGCGATGAATTTCTCATTAAAACTAAAGATTAACTTAATTCCTAGTACAGCTTCATCAATTACTAGATGTCTTTCAGTTGAAGCTGGGATACTGGCCCTTAAAATTTCCTTTTTATTTTGGCAAATAGCCTATGCATAAAAAATACTAAGATAGTATGATATTGGCTGTAGTCTCTCTCATAATAAAGTGTTTTAATAAGTGGATTGGTTGAACATCACCTGACTGAGTAACTGAAGAGAAGAATTTTGTCACCCTTTGAAGCCCAAGAGTACATTAGCTTTTCCAAGGCTCGCATTTTACCACAACTTTTAACATCACTCAAGCCTATGAAACTCTCGTTTTGAGCGTTTCCTCCCACCAAATCAATATCAGGTCCAAAGACAGCCGAGGCCAACTCTGCATCCTTCCTCTGTTTATCTGGTTCATCTCTAGAGTTAGGCTTAATAAGCTCCAGGTGATTGCTAATCTGTGACACAGTTCCAAAATGTAAACATCAAAGTAACCCAGGATACAGTTGATAACAGCAATTATCTACCACCTAAGTATTTGAGGATACACGTATTTTTTAGGAATATAACACCCACCTTATGAAAAATAACATAAATGACATATGTTCACACCATATGAAATATTACTCTGTTTCAACAAAAAGCAAGTGTACATTTTTCAAAGAACTGATTCAGTTAATAAAACTACCAGATAATCCAATGGCTCAGTGGATGGTCCTTCCAGCACATACAGTGAACTCAAGGGCTTCTAAATCTTATCCCTAGGGTATCGAGTTGATTGAGAACTCGTTCAGAGTCTCATTGTTAGGTCACAGGATCATTCCCAAGATCCAAGGCTCTTGTAAACCACGTGCACATATCATGAGTTCATATTATGTTTGGAAGTATGTATTCTCCATAATCTAAAGAAAAATGGTTTCAATAACCCTAAATAAGGTTTTATGATAAATGCTCGTTTAATCTCTAAATTTTGACTTAAGCACCCGTTTAGTCCCTATATTTTAAAAAATACTTCAAAACACTCCTGCAGTTAAATATGTTACATTTTTATCCCTTACTTTTTTTTTCCTTTTACAATAACACCTTTACAACAATATTCTTGACATTAATTAATTTATCTATAAAAAATTTAATTAGCAAATTATTCAATAATTATTTATAAACAAATTAATCAATAACTATTTGTGTGAAAGAACTAGTATTTTCTGTACTTGTGCAATAATTTTGCTAAAGTTATTTATAAAAAAAACTAATATCAGCTAACTTAAAGTAATGTTTAATATCCTTGCAACAATTTTACTAATAATTATTTTATAAAAAATCAATTTACCAAATAATCATAAAAGTAAAATAATAATAAAAATATTTGTGTAAATTTTTATGTTACTTTTAAGGTTAATTTGATAAATTATCGTTTTGTTCTTTTCATTAATATTTCACGAATATTATTGCAAGAATATTATCGTAAAAGGAAACAAAAAGTAAAGACAAGAGCGTAACATATTTAACAGCATAGGTGTCTTGAGATATTTTTTTAAATATAAGAATTGAAGGAGTACTTAACTCAAAATATAAGGATTAAACGACATTTACCCTTATTCAAATTACCCAAAGTTGCTTGTTTACACTCATTCAGATTACCCATAGTTATTCTAGGCGCAAAAGGAATGCTAATCTAGAACAACTTTCAATAGTTATATATGTGCTGAAATGATAACTAGATCTTTTGTGACTTTTAGGTCTATACTTCTTCCTAAATTCTGACACGTCCGCAGAAAGTGTTAGAATACACTGCACCAACTATTTTAAATAACCTCTGCTTTCCTTATCAAATGTTTATTGAGTTCCAGTTTCTTAATGCAAACAGTAATCAATTATTTAGAAGACTAAAAATTTAGTTGAACTAGCATTTTACTTTAGTATAATCTCATTGAAAGACCAAAACCTATTTTCTTCAATATATATATATATATATATCCAACCATATGACTCTGAAGGTTTTGTAGCCTTACTGCAAATATCAGTAGCAATTTCATGAGCAATTTCTTGACCATAGTTAACAAAACTGCAAAATTTTAAAGTTCATCACCTGTTGGAGTTTGACAAGGCATGGAAGGACAAGGCAAAAGGGGCATGAATCACACCCATCAAGGTTATCCCTGTGAAGATAACGCCAGATAATCCCATCCGGTACAATCCTTTTGCAACATTCAACCTGGGTAAGAGGGCTTCCACAGCTACAAGGAATATCCTTATTAATGAGGCACTGGATCTCTGGTAGTTGAAGCAATCTTCTATATGCTCTTTTTTGCAAATCACTCATTGTACAGAAAACCACATTATCTTCCTTTCCCATCATAAGATGTCCAATAGTCTCTTCCTTTGTCCTTCTCAACAAATATTTACGGAGAACTGCAACTAGGTGTTTTTTTCGTTCATCAGCAATCTGGATAAATCTTTCAGGAGCAGTTGATCTCTGGCCATGTTTGAGAGGCTCATCATAAAACTCCCTGAAATGTTCTCGTGTCCCCAATGATCCAGGTGCAACCCAGTCAAAGAGATTGTACAGTTCCATAATTTTGTTTTGCATTATGGTTCCCGTGAGACCAATACGATTTTGTGTTTTTAGTTCTAGACATGCCATATAAAGTTTTGACTTTTCATTCTTAAGCCTATGGGCTTCATCAACAATCACAATCTCCCAATTGACCTCTGACAAAATACTTCCATGAATTCTGTACGAGTCAAAACTAGTAACAAGCACCTCAACTCCATATGCCTCTAGTTTTTCAAGAATCATATCACGATTTGGACCATGGTAAATAGAGACATTAAAGGTAGACCACCTAGAGAATTCAATCTCCCAGTTCTGGATTACAGAAGAGGGGCAAATTATCAGCACATAACCCTTCTTGTCCACCTTATTATCCTTAAATATTGAAGAGTCACTAGATTCATCTTTCCCAAACACAGCAGCAAGGAATGCAATTGTTTGAATTGTCTTTCCTAGCCCCCTAATCGAACATTTAAAAGGCCACAATGAGCTCTAACAGCACAGAAAAAAGAATTTAACAAAAAAATCCGAAACAGAAAAGTATAGGGTACTTGTTGTCAGGCTAACAACGTTGCCTATAGACCCTATCTATCTGTTGCTTCAGTCGGAAAATGAGAGATAAAGTGTGATCAATGTAACAAATGTACTCACATGTCATCACCAAGAATACCTCCATGTTTGTTTTTATATAATTTGTACAAGAACTTCACTCCCTTCCTTTGATGTTCAAGCAACCTACAGTTGATCGATGCCGGAACCTGATAAAAGGTCAAACAAACTTCCAATAATACACCTGCAAGCATATTCTCAAATACTCTAACCACAATGAATTTAAACAAATTAAAAATTCAATTTTCTCAGAAAATAGTTGTATAATCACTACAAGAATTTTTTTTTTTTTAAGTAGAAGTTTGACACCTGTATAATTGGAAATTCTCCATCTTTTGACAGGACCAATGGCTCAAACGGGCCTGTATGATCAAACTGAAACTGACCCAACTGGTGTCTACCGAAATTTTCCTCTTGTTGTTCTTTCTCCTCTTCTTCATCATCAAAATCATTGCTTTTTTCAACTGGGGCCTTCTCTCTTTGGGTTTCTGGGTTCTGTTGTGGCAGGGAAAAGTTATAAGCTTCTCCAAGTCGTTGGAGTTGCTGTGCAAGAGATGATTTTGGGGGCTTTCTTGGTTTGATTAATGTGTCATTTGATGATTCTTGGGGTACTGATGAAGATTGAGTGAAATTTGATGGGAAATTTGAACAGGGTTTTAGGCTTTCTTTAAAGCTGCGCAGCAATGACATGACCTGGGGGTTTGAAGAAATAATTTAGCATCAATTCTCTAGAATTTGGATTTTATTTTTTAATTTGAGAGCTTTTGATGGATTCGATTTCATTTCTCAAAAATGTTTTTGCCTTTTCCAGAAAACAAATTAAATTATTCTGAAGTTGGATTATCTCTAACTTAAGAACAGGGAAAATAGGTACAGTTAAAACTTCCATGTCCCTGCTTCACCAGTCACCACAATGAGATAATATCAAAAGGCAAATATCATAACACAGTTTTGAAATCTGCTCCTGCAAAAATTAATACTAATGCTTTAACTACTAGGCGATAAAAAAAAAGAAAGGCAGGACAAGTAATCCATACTAGTACTGCATTCTCGTTAAAGTAAAGCGCTTGCCAACGTAAGGACTCATATTCTAAAGATAAAGCCATTATTTATGCATTAGATTTCTGTCATGAAGATTAAATCTATATAAAGGCAACTAAATTGATGTTTGCATAAAACAATTCAAATCCCGGACAAAGATCAAAATCATGGGAAAATAAAGAACCCGAGTCTTTCTTTCTAAACTAAACAAAAATGAGGTAGAAGCTTAATTTCAGCTTTTTCCTTGTACTTGACAAGAGTCGTCACACCATGTCATTTACATGTACAGCACCCAAACCCAAGCAATCAACTTTGTAAGACACAACTTTTGTGATTATGTCTCCAAAATGCAGCAATTAACAAGCACGTTATGCCAACAATTTATTTTTTAAAAAAAATATCTGATAATATTAATAGAAGCACAACTATGATACATAACTACTACAGAATGGTATCAAGAAAATTTTCGAAACTTCTTTCAATGAAAAATCCATATCAACTTGTATTTGTATTTAAGATGGGCAAAAATGAAATAATTCACAGTCATCAATAGGTAAATGTAGAGAAGACACTCAAGCACAGGGAATTATAATGATGGAAAAACTGTTATTTTTATCTGACCCCAGCTCGATGAGACAAAGTTGTGCTCAGTGACAAGAAATAGTAAATAATAAGTATTTACTATAGCAATTGACAAACAACATTTACCAAGGATTTCAGGAACAGAACAATCTAGAAAACAAGTAGCCATGGCACCCTTGTACTGTGTCAAGCAGAGGAGAAGTCTGGCACGCTTCCTCCACAGCACGGTCCTTCCATTTTTTCAACATAGCTTCTGCAACAAAAGCAATCTGATGTTGCAATACAGCCGCACCAAGTGGTCCGACTAAATTCAACCTTGTTGCAGCAGAAATAATGTCTCGAAGTGTGATAAACATATAAGCCCTCTGACAAGTTCCTTTATGCAATCCAAGAAGTCCACAGATAATCCCAAAAAGAGGAGCATGATGGAAAGCAACATCTCCAAAGTTGAGAGAGATTTCCCTCATTTTCTTCAGCGATGGGACTTCTGTAAACACTGAGGCAGCCACCCTTAGAAGTGCTGAACCTTGCGCAGTCGATGCTTTTCGACTTACTTCATTAGTTAAAGTGGCATCCAACATTCTGTCAAGTTTACGCCAGGTTTCTAAATCTGGACTCATAGTTGCGGTGCACACAAAAGGAAGGAGCAAGCTGCCAGTATTCTCCAGGATATGAATCACATATGTCCTAAGATCATCAGGAGATGATATTAACCGAGCTTGAATTGCTGCCTCAAGACCAAATGAATGTGCAAATCCACCCGTAGGAAGAATGGAATCGAGAAGCTGCCATTCACTCCAATGTAAAGGTAATTCTATAGATGCTTGTTTCTCTTTTCCACGGCTTATGTTCGCCTGATCATCCTCCATCTATTAAATGAAGACCTAAGGGCTAAGGCATTAACAATAGACCAGCATATGCAGTTGTCTTAATTAGAAACAAACCGAACGTCATTGAAAACTTTATGCACATATAAAATGGTTAAATGACCTGAACAGGGATGCTAACAATCACATTATATTTCTACCCTCATCTATCTGCATTAATAGGTGCAGCTACCAAATTAATATAATAATGGTGGGCTGATGCCCTGAAAAAAATCCCTCACTGAGTGGCTCAATAATAAATTCCCTTCCCACAAATGTGAAAAAATGGATGGCCCATTTGTGGAGGAAGCATGCCAGACTTCTCCTCTGCTTGATACAGGACAAGGGTGCCGTGGCTACCTGTTTTCTAGATTTTTCTGTTCCTGAAATCCTAGGTAAAGGTTGTTTGTCGATTGCTTTACTAATTACTTATAATATGAATTCCATTTAGATCCCCATAGACCTCGAAATAGTAAAATTTTTAGTGTAGCAAATTAAAAAAATGAAAAATACAATAAACACGGAAGAGTGACATGGTAGTTTCTTCATCTTCCCAAATTGTATTACCATCATAAAAATTTCTATTAAATAAAAATTAACAAAAAAAAAAACAAAAAGAGAGATGTCACATAAAGTTTATAAAACAGGTTAAAGTCACAAGGAAAAAGACAATCTCATTGAAACAACAGAATTTAGTAAGCAAACTGAAACATGACTTCTGAATTTGAATTTTATCCTACATCTATATAAGAGAGTTAAAGAACTGTTGTTTTATAAAGAGTGAAAAAATGATAATAATAATAATAATAAAACTTACTTACTTCAGTCGACGCTTCCGGCAGGCCACCAACGTGGAAGCTGCGGCAGACCTGGAGCTAGCCGGCCACTATATTGACATTTGACAATTGACAATTGACAATGGCGGTTTATGATCAGGGATCTGTCCGTACCATACCCCATTTTGTGGGTATTTACTTAAATACACCATCTTACTTCAAATTCTTAATATGTGTCTTCTTTCATGTGCAATTATCTAATTACCCTCTTAATAGGATTGGTCATATATATTTAAAGAATACTAAGCTCAAATACATAAATATAATTAGATATTTTATAAATATACAAATACAGTCGATTATTTTCATTGATACAAGATTACAGTCGAGTATTTCTAACTGCATAGTGTTAAATTATTTTTTATTATGTGTATTATTCAAAGATAATAAGATAGTTTTGTACAATGTATGTAATATAACATGATCGTCTATATATTTAAGGAATGCTTAGCCCAAATACATGAATACTAGTGGGTATTTTCATTGATACAGGATTACAATCGAGTATTTTTAACTACATAGTGTCAAATTATTTGTTATTAAGTGCATTATTCAAAGACAACAAGATAGTTTCGTACAATGCATGTGATATAACAAGATGGTCACATATATTTAAGGAATGCTCGGCTCAAATACACAAATACAATTGGGTATTTTCGTAGATATACAACTATAATCAGATATTTTTATTGATACATGATAACTGTTAGGTATTTGCATATATACATGACTACAGTCTGAGATTTCATAGATACACGATTGTAGTTGAGTATTTAAAAAAAAACACTTATTATCTATCATTGAAATATCAATTATTCATTCTTAATAAATGGTTGTAGTTAAGCACAATTAGATATACAAGACAATAATCGAGTAACTTTACAAATACACAACTATAGCCAAGTACATGGACATAATACAAAAACCACCTAAAATAGTCATTATAATGATAACACTGATCGTTTTCTCTAGAAAATAATCTACATCATCATCAGTCATAATTGGAATGAGCAACATTGGATTTAATGTTTTAAGGTTGAATTTCATTTTAATGTCAAATTCAAAATTATCAATGGAAATAGCCCGAGATACTCTTTCTATCGATTGTGCATATGTTGTAGAACGGGGCATCATGATCTCTCCTGCCTTTGTACCATTAAATTTATAATGGCAGTGTTGCTCAATCCATTCACCACAAACTACACATGATTATTATATGCATACGTACTGATGTCATTTCATGTAATAATACAGCACATGATTATACAAAAATATGAAAAAAAAAAAAAAATCAAACAACACATTTAACGAAGTGTGGAACCATCTGGACAATTACATAATTGTAGTCATGTAATTGCTCGTTTACATGAGAACAGTCGTATAACTTGTTAAAATATGCAACTATAGTCCATTAAACAGCCAGATGATGAATTTAGTACAAAAAAATGTATTCTTTATACTAACATAATGCTAGCGTCATAACAACTACTATATTTTTCACACTTACACGATTGATGTCGTGTAAATTCATATAGACACGATAAAAGTCGTGTAATTTAAAAAAAATATACAACTACAGCCCAATAAATAGTCAGAGGACATATTTCTTCTTCAAAATATTTTTTAAAACTAATACAATGCTAAGGTTTCATAGCAATTCGAACATTCTATATACATGTACGATTTTAGTGTGTAAGTCATATGTACACGACAATAGTCGTATAACTTATTAAAATACATAACTACAATCCAATAATAGTGAAAAGAAATATTTTAATGAAAAAGTATATTTTTTGCACTAATAAAATATTAGGGTATCATAATAGTTAGAATATTTTGAACATTTGCACGACTATAATCATGTAAATTCATACATATACGACAGCAATTGTGTAATACGAGTATAAAAATAAATTTGAGAATAAATTAGAGTTTCAAAAAATGTAATTAAAAAATCTATCACATAACAATGATATGATTTTTAGTAATATTATGTGGCTAGTTCTATTACATTATCCTGTAATTGCCTACACATGGCTACCACGTATTTATAGTCTTAGAAAATATGTCACATGTAATAAAAGAAGGAAGCAAAAAGGAAGATAAGGGAAGAAATTTCATTCATCTTATATTTCGTTTTTATTAGTTTGAATGATTTTCAGCTCCTATCTTATTTTTATTTTATCTAGTGTTAAAATAATAACTAAAAGTCCTAAATTGAGGGGTCGGCGCTGACCCCTCCAACGCTATGACTCATTAGACAGGTAAAGGTGGAATTTTTAAGCTCACTAAAAAGATTAAGCTTAAGATCTCAATGCAACCAAATTCTAGATCCCAAGCTTTCATCAATTGGGCAACCGTATTCGGGGTACCAAAAAGTATATTGCTGAAGAGTAAGATATAATATTGTCGCATATAAATTGATTATTCAAGATATCTACTACTTAAAACTTGTAAATTTATTTATTAAAATGTCATATTTATTTAAAAGTGACAATTTAGGTTGGTGTAACATGCCAAATTTGAGTTAATCCGAACATGATTATTTATTATTTGTGTCAAGAATCTCTAATATTAACTCATTTCTTTTATTATCATGTCATAATTGTATCACCCATTTATCATAATTTTAATATTTTTTAAATCACTTGTTTAACATGTTTTTATTTTTATTTTTTAGAAAATTTGTAGTACTACCTACTTTAATAAATTTAATCATATTTTAAAACAAAATGCTTTCTAGATTATGAAAAATACAAAACAGTCTTTTTTTATTACAAAATAAATAAATGTAAATAAATTAACAAAATGTAATATAATTAATCCAACTAAAAAAAATTGTCATAAATTAATTATTGTGTCAAAAATCGGATATAATTATTAAACATATATTCTAATTTTGACCTGTTTAATAATCATGTTAATTTTGACCAATTTAAATTTATTTATTCATGTCATATTTTAGTGGTTGGAGTCGAAGTTTCCTCCACTACAGTTACCCAATGTTTTTCTCTAGGTCATATTTGATAAAAAGAATAGGACATTTCAAATAAATTCTATCCTACGCCATGTTTGGTGAGCTAACGTGCCTTAGACTTATAACAGAAAATGTGTCCCTTAGTTAGATTAGGATTATGTTGTTGACTGAACTATATATAATAATTTATAAATATTAAAATTATATTGATATGTGATACATGTAATAAAAATATTGATTTTAAAAATATAAATAATAAATTTAGATTAAATATCGTTATTAATTTTTAATAACACAAATCAATAATTTTAAAAAAAAATTGGTAACTTAAAAATAATTAAGTAATTAATTAAATTATATTTTCAATGTTATAATTCATTTTTACGTAAATTATAATATTATTGAATTTTTTAATTATTAA
The DNA here is from genome assembly GCA_030449075.1 of Murraya paniculata. NCBI lineage: Eukaryota > Viridiplantae > Streptophyta > Magnoliopsida > Sapindales > Rutaceae > Murraya > Murraya paniculata. The sequence goes on from JAEVFN010000009.1 coordinate 3,058,294, forward strand.
ATATTGTTATAATTTGAAGTTTACATTTTAAATTAATTATTAAATTAATATTGAAAATGTTTTTAATTAAATTTTGATAAAATTATAAATTATTAAATAACTATAGCATAAATATTGGGAAAATATTTAATAAATAAGAATAAAAATTTATTTGTGTTATGATTTATATTTAATTAATATCATTGGCGTTGATTGGTATAATTAATAATACAAAATTTTTAAATTATGATTAAATAAATATTTATTTATTTTTAACTAATATAAATAATAATAAAATATTATTATTTCAATTCAATTAATCCTGAACTACACTAAACAAAATACCATATTAAATATAATTTTATTATATCCCCTTCCCATCTTATCCCATGACATCCTCGAAAACATTTCTTGAATGCACTTAAGAGAGTCATTCTCCATTCAATAAAAGGAAGTTTAATAAACAGCTTCTCAGGCACTAACTACTAGGGGAAATCTAGAACCTCCTGAGGCTCAGACTGACAGAGAAAATGATCATTGAGAACAGTACTTACAGGCACCTCATACTCTTGATCATGATGTTTCTTGAAGAAGATAATTGTACTCCAAGTCTTCATGCGTATGCTCCACTCACCTTCTTGTTGCTTTTCAATTTTACTTTTAAATACTTTGCTGAAACCAACTTTTATAGTTTGTACTTAATGTTCAGCAAAACGTTTGCATGTGAATTTGGCTCTTTAAATTTTACTAGATTGATACCGCAAAATCAAAATTCTTACTTGCCGATGAAGTTTGCATTGGATTTAATTCATTTAACTGTACCTTTTTATGAAGGTTGGAGCAAGAGTCAAAGATTTTCTTCAACATGAAGCATTTTGAGGAGACCGTCATCAATGGTGAATGGGAAGTTGCTGAAAAGTATCTTTCAGCATTCACAAATATTGATGATAATAGGTACCCAAAGAAACTGTTTTATGAGTTGCGAAAGCAGAAATATTATGAGGCCTTCCAAAGGTATATCAACAAATCAGAAACATGTGTTTTCTTTGTTTTGCTTCCTAGGAAAATTGAAACTTGTTTAAGGCTATATTTGGGATTTAGGTGTTTTGACGTTTAAATAAAATCGTCATATGGATATTTGGTAAACATTAGCTACCAATTAGGTTGTTTGGCGTCAATTCTTTCTTTCCCTCCACTTGGTAGTAGAGAGGTTTAAGTTGAGCTAAGAAATGATTGAACTGCAGAAAGAAAGTTTATTTATTTAAAAATTTTTCTATCCCAGTAATTGAAGTTACCAATGCAATGCTGCAATGACCTAGCCTGGCTATTCTGTTTCGTTATTCGTGTTTTGTGTTATTTGTTTGCAGGAATGACTATAAAGGGGCTGAATGTGTTTTCTTGAAGGATTTGAAAGTGTTCTCTGTTTTCCCAAATGTATTTGTTGGTGAATTAGCTGAGCTTTCTGAATTGAAGAGTTTAAGGCATGATTGAAGCTTTTCAAACATTGTTAATTATGATAGATACGTATTTGAAAATTTTCCATGTAAAAGAAAATTTAATCTGCAGCGAAAATGAACAATTGTCCTGCTGTACAAATACCATACCTCAAAGGGCTAAATTTGTTGAAGTTCTCAAAGTATTGGTCAAGAGAAATCGTGTATTGCAAGAAAAACTTGTGTTTCCTAGTGTGAATAAATCAGCACTTTTGTCCCTGCTCAGTCTCATTTGTCCTAGTTTTGAAAGGGAGAAAGAAGTATAAAGGTAAATCAATTTACTTTTGCATTTGTTTTTGTTACGATTATATTGTTATTCTGAAAATGTATTTTGTTCATATATTTTCAGTGAACATTTTAACCTAAATTCTACAACTTGGATGCGATCTGTTTTGTTTTTCTTTTCTTCGTATTCACTTTTGAAGTCATTTGAGTATGAAATGTAATTGATATTTTTGCAGGAAGAACTAATTTACTTGATACTTCAGTTTCTTGATGAAGAAGGATTCAAGGAAACGCTCCATAAGTACTCTTTCTTGTCTGTTTCTTTGGTCATTTGGCTTCTTCATTTACTTTTATGATTGATTTAGCTTTTGTTCGCGAAGTTTGGAGAGAGAATCAAAGGTCTTCTTTAATGTGCATTGCTTTGGGGAGTATGTGGTTAGCGGAGAGTGGGATAAGGCTGAGAAATACCTCTCAGCATTCACCAAGATCGATGATAATGTGTACTTGGCAAAAATGTTCTGTGAGTTGCAAAGACGTGTACATGGGTAGGTGGAAGATTCTTCCTTCTTTTGGGTCTATAGAAAGATAGACTTCCAAAGCGCTCCCAAAAAATTTTGGATATATGGTTTTATCTGCTTTGTGCTTCCAGAAAGATCATCCTTATACATTTTCTGCTATAATGCTGTTTCTTGAAATCAAATAAGCCAAGTTTCATTTTGCAATAATCATTATAATCTTTTCTGAAATTACCACCAACACTAATTAAGATTAAATGTAGGCACAGTAAGCTTCCGTCTGACAATCCTGCTGGGGATTTTTTATGCAACACTCTGAAACTGCTCTTGAAGAAACCTATTTTGGAAAACAAACTCAACTTTCCTAGCATGGATAAATCAAGACTCTTAAAAATAATTAAGCTGGTGTAAGTAAGAGCAAAAGACTTTCTATTTCTTAAATGCGACTTGTAATCTTGGTTATTTAATCAAACTGCTATTTCTATGTGCTGCAGTATGGACTGGTGGACTCCTCATTGCGGAAGTATAAAGCCTAATGCTAAAACCATCTCACTGAAAGGTATTCTCACAGTACCATACCTTTCTCATGCTCCATCGTTTGATCGTTCCTATCAGGAAGGGAGGTCTTTACCCTAGCATCAACTGGCGATGGGGTACATGAATTAGAAAAAGGTATAAATTCTTTTTATCCTTTTGTTTCAAGAACTTTATCTCCTTGGTTCAAACCAGGCTACTTGCATTGTTATAACTAAAAAAGAATTTAAACTTCTTTCCAAGGCTGTCTAATGCCGACTTCCATCCTTTCTAAAAGAAAATTCATCGAAATCCATGTTAATATTTGCATGAGGGAGAGTTTGAATTTTTTGTCAAATTCTCAGTTCAATCAATAACTGCACTGTTCTTTTTCTCAAATCCTTTTGTCATAATAGTCCCTTTTTCTTATTGTGGAATTTTTTTCCGGCTTAGATAGTCTGTTCCTGATGTGAAGTTGTAGAAAAAATGGTGGAAATCTTTTGTTAAAAAAAATACTTACATAGAGATTTTCTTAGTTACCATTATGTGCCTTTATCAAGTTTAGTTGTTTTAACAATTAATAGTTACCTTAGTGAATTCCTGTATATGATACCTATGTGATTGGCATTTGTTATGTTTGTGCCTGCCGTTTGTTATATAGCTCTCATTGTTATTGCTTCTTATATTGGATTGTTTTCCATCTTACAAGGCAAGATTACTCGCTTTTTTGTTTTTTGCTTCCTTTCTAGTAACGGGAGATTGGTCAGAATCATTTTGGTGTTTTGTGCCACTGATGGAGCATCTTGGACACAATCCTAATCAACTTTTTGTACTAAGGTCTTTCTTCATCTCTCATACGATTTTATGTACTGCTATTTTGTCATCTCTTACTTCATTAACTGGTCTCAATTTGCCCTTTTTGTTGTTGCAGTGGGTGGAGTCGCTGCAGAGGCCATTGCATAGGCTATTTCAGGCATAGTGAATGGTTTGCTGGAGCCGCCCGTTGCATAATTACTTCTGGTTTAGCTGCTGCTATTACTGTCTAACCAAAAGATACCTGGATCAACTGGTTTACTTGTGATTATGTGCATGTTTTTCGATCATGCATAAAAATATATACTGTCTGATCAGAATTATTGTTTTGCTCCATGCAAAATATTAAAATAGAACATTCGTTCTCATGGAGGTTCGAATGCATATCTCACTTTTGCACATCAGGGTTTTGAAAATTCATGACAAGCAACTGATCGTATTGGATGCGCCAATTGCCATTTAACTAATAATCCAGTGAATACCAATTGCCATTTAGCTAACAAGCCTGTGAATATTAAGATTCCACAGGCAGTATTCCGCAATACTGTATTTAAAGCAATTGTTTGATTTCTTATGATATGCAACTGAAACAAGCTCTTGTTAGTAATAAAAAGGGGGCTTCGAATGCAGGGCCGCTCTTGTTTTAGTAGCAGGGTTTGAAGTAGCCCTCAGGTCATATTTCGCCCAAGAGGAATGAAAAGATAGGCAAGTTGTCTTTTCAAACCTACCAACCCACTGAAAAATATATTCTTGTCATAAGGCTAATTAAATGGATGTCAACAATGTCAAACACCTGTTTAGAATTTTGCATTGGAAATAAGAAGTGATTTTTATTTCATTCCTAGGCTCCCAAAATTTTAGTCCCAAACGTGACTATAATTTTTAACCCACAACTCTACAACGAAATAGAAAAAAAAAAAAAACAAAGTTCCAAACGAATTGGTTGCGCTCCAAAGCATATCCAACCCACAAATAATTGTGTGTGTGTGTGTGTGCGCGCATCTTAAAACTTTGAAGTTGCAGCTCCAATAAACTATGAACGTAAATTTGGCAGTAATAATTTTGTTTATAACAAGCCATGCTCAAGACATTTGATTGAAAATGGAGTTTGCCGATCAACAAAAAAGCGGTCTATTACAGCAATTCGAAGAGAACCACATCCCAATCCCCAATTTTCCCCTCTTCAATTATTTCTTCTCGGCATAATATGAAAAAGATCACCAAAGAAAGCTTTTCCAAGTCTTTACTTTTGAATGTGTAGGGCCTGCAACAAAACTAAAAGCAAGAATTTAATAGCCTTGTCGCAGTATGGACATACCAGTGCCAAGCCAAGTTGAGGTACTTACAAAATCACGCTTTGCCAGAGAGTCTTGTGCCAAGCCAAGTTGAGGTACTTACAAAATCACGCTTTGCCAGAGAGTCTTGCTCTCAGATCGTCAGCCACAGCATCAATGAAATCTTCGGTATTCAGATAGTGTTCCCTAGTCATCCTACAAACACATAGCAAATACATTACAAACAAGAGATAGACCATCATGCAAAATATAAAACGTACATTAAAAAGGAAAATACATATGCCAACCCTTAGCCTAAATGCTATACTAATTTAGCAGATACATACTTAGATCCATGGATAATAAGTGCAAGATCCTTGGTCATCTTCCCAGATTCAACAGTGCCAATACATGCAGCTTCTAGTTTCTCAGTAAAATCCAATAACCTAGCATTGTCGTCCAACTTCGCCCTGTTAACAAGAACAAATTCATATGCTCATCAATGTCTTCCTCTTATCAAACAAATAGATATAGTTTCTCATGCATCTAGTAGAAACAAAACTTGAAGGATGCTACTTTGCGGATTATGAAATTTAAATCTTTTACCTATGTGCAAGCCCTCGTGACCAAGCAAAGATGGAGGCTATGCTGTTTGTGCTAGTTTCACCACCTTTCTGATGAACCCTGTAGTGTCGGGTGACTGTTCCATGGGCTGCTTCGGCTTCAATTGTCTTCCCATCAGGGCATACCTGGATCCAATTCACACTCCTGTAAGTCCACAGGCCAAGAAAGGAGAGTGGGAGAGATAAACTATCATTATTGCTGTTAATCAAACTCCAATTCACTGTTTTTGTACAACTCTCCCCTGGCGATGTTTATATCCTAAATTTGCACCCCCTCCCCTCCTACACAATTCCTCGTATAATTTTGCTTACATCCCCTACATCAAGATGCTTCATTTCCTTAATTATGCATTTCTTTTGCCAATCATATCTAAAATAATTCCAACTATTATGCAAATTATTTGAGGAAGTTGACCATCTTTCTGCTCATTGCTCTGCCTCTTTTTGGCAGTATATCCTCTGTAAAGAAGCTAAATCTCCCAGGCTGTTACTAGAACTTGAAAGGCTTTTTCAATGAAGAATTTTTATGCCTTTGATAAAGAAGAGAAAGCTACAACACTCTTGAAATGTGCTATGTAACTCTTTTGTGGGTGACATAGCAAGAAGGGATAAACACATTTTTGCATAAAGAACAGGGGAAGAAGTCAGTGGTTTACAGGACGACTCAATTTTTGCATCTTTATAAGCCTCATTCTCTAAAGACTTCCAGGATTCATCTTTTGTTTTATTAATCTATATTTGTAAGGGTTCTTAAGATAACTGTCTCCTTCTTGGGTTTCCTTTGCTGGAGTGCCTTGAGGCTTGTTTTTGGAACAATAAGTAGAAATTACAAATGTAAACAAGATCTTTTGTATGGTTTTTGGTTGCCTCAAGCTGGTAAATGTCATACATTATCTGGGAAAGAATAATGAAATAATAGAAAGGTACATACCAATACGGATGTCATCAATCCAAGAGATCCAAACCCTACAGAGACACAACAGGAAATCAGTTACCAAGGAAAGCAGTAGATGCCTTCACATCATTCAACAACAGCACAATTATTGCATCCTATCAAAACTCTAAACATGAATTACAAGAAGTCACTAACCTTGGGCTAGGAAATCACTCTGGACATCTCCATCATAATTTTTGCAAGCCCACACGTAACCTCCTTCACTTTTGAGAGCATAAGCTACCATATCATCAATGAGACGATGTTCATACCTACAAAATCAATAATACAAACAATGATAAACAAAACTATAGTTGCATCGACCGTCCTATTAAAAGAAATTTACAAAGAGAGGTCACCATATCCCAGCAGCTTCAAACTTTGACTTCCAGTTTGCCTCATAAACCTCTTGAAATATGTCTTTGAATCTTCATTGAATAAACAAACATAATTTTATAAAGAGTCCAACAACATTATCAAAGGACTAAAATTGAAAAGGAAACATAAGACAAGCCACTCAAGCGAGCTCTATACCTTCCATCATACTTCTTAAGGATAGTGTTTTTTGTACTAAGATAGAGTGGCCACTTCTTCTGATAGGCAGTGTTCATAGAAGCCTCAGCAAAAGCTTGGATGGACTGCAATTCCAGGTTAAATACAAGTTATATGCAGCAGTAAATAAAATAGACTCCAAAAAGAACCACTAAGAACTTTTCAGATCTCAACCTCATCAGTGTTATACATGGACAATGCAACTCCACCCTCACCCGTAAAGTTGTAAACCTCTAACTCTGTCTTCTCATCTTTTCCCTCTGGTACTGCAATAATTCACATAACCCACTCTTTATAAGCAACAAAAACTAAAAATACACACAATGTCAAGAGTGCAAACATTGCTCAAGTCAGAGCAGCAAAATACACAAAAATTAAAATGAAACAGATACAAAAATCTCAAAAAACCATCAAATAGAGAAAGGAATATTACCAAACACCAATTTAAGTTTGCCAGGTCCTTGAATAACTGCATCAGTTGCTCGATATTGATCACCAAAAGCATGTCTGCCAATGCATATGGGCTTTGTCCAGCCTGAAAACCATAACAATGACTATAGTTCATTCCACTGCACCATGGAAAGCATTGAACTTGAACATCGAGGAACAAAAGATACCTGGAATAAGCCGAGGGACATTTTTGCAAATGATTGGTTCTCTGAAAACAGTGCCTGCAGGTCACCATATGATAATACATAATGTAAGAGGAGAAAAAACAACAATAAAAGCTTTTCATTGCAAGTTCACTGACCATTCAAAATATTCCTGATTGTCCCATTAGGACTCTTCCACATCTGCTTCAAGGCAAATTCCTTGACACGAGCTTCATCTGTCAATTACCAACACTACAATCATGAGCTTCCATGTGAATAAAAACAATCATATCTATGTCAAAGGTTGCAAGAACCAAAATGGTTCTGCGACACAAGTAAAAGGAATGGGCATTTGGAAAATTAAGACATGTATACCTGGAGTAATAGTAGCACATTTGATCGCTACATTGTACCTAAAATAAGAGAGTGATTGTAGTCTTGTCAGTACAAAGGAAAGAAAAGGAAGAGAAAAGAAAGTGCCAAGACATACTTGAGAGTGGCTTCTGCGCTTTCAACGGTGACTTTGTCATCAGTTGCATCACGATTCAGAAGGCCAAGATCGAAGTACTTTATGTCCAACTCCACAAAGGGGAAAATAAGCTGCCACACATGCCAATGAAATTAAATTTTCATGTATATATATGTGTGTGTGTGTGTGTATAATTATATATATTTCCTCCATTGGGTGGCATCGTTTCCTTGAACCGAATGCCAAATTACCTTATCCTTAATCGATTTCCAGAAAACTCGAGTCATTTCATCTCCTGAACCATGTAAGGATGAGATGAGAAAAACAAAAGTCAATCATTTTGTCTCGGAGATAATAGAGATTCCATACGATGTCAATAATCAAATTCTAACTCAGTGATTATGAAAAAATTACTTATTGAAGTAGTCACCTGTACCTCTACCTATTAACACAATAAAAAAAATTACAATAATAGATCAAAAAATAATTACTTATTTATTAAACCAAATAAACTTAAATATCTAAAATATTAGAATAATACAATTTAGACGATCGCTTTTTAACATTTATTATTTAAATAATTACGTGTGACTATTTAAATAAATAAAATAGTGTTTTCCACTAATATATATAAATCAGTATTATCAGAATATATTACAAAAACAAGATAATCGAGATTGAATAGATCGAAGAGGCACCGAGTGTTCAGTTGTTTGCACAAGCTGATTATTAAGTCGTCGTCTTTTTCTTAAAAAAAAAAAATCAAAAACAAAAAATAAAAAGAAAAATGAAATGATCCGATGAAAATAGTACATCATAAAACAAGATTAACAGAGATCTGAAAAAAATGAATAAGAAGAGATCCCAAAAAATCTGACCGTCCATTTCAACGATGGGATTGGCGACTTTGATCTTCTGAAATGCCATTTTTTGTTCGGTTTTAGTTGATTCACAATTACAGAGAGAGAATAGGGTCAGAGCGGAGGTGATATGGACCAAAAGAAGCAGCAAGAAGCAATTATGATAATACTACGAAATTTCAAATGCTGCTGCTTTCGAGTTTGACCGGTACTCTCTCCAACAACCAAAAGTGTCTCTGCTTTATATTCTTCTCAATTGCCCTTTTTCTCTTACGCTTTTCATTATTTAATTATTTTACCAAATTTTTCTTTTATTTCTTTTTTCAATATTATTATTATTATTATTATATTAAACTTTTTTCTTTTTCTTTTTTAGTTTCAGTTTTGTTTTCCCACCCAGAGAGTAATGTGTATTTTGTAGTTGGTTTGCTTGATAAAGTGCCGTTGGTATATTATATTATATTATATTATATTATTTAATATAAATGTATTGTAATATGTTGTATTTCATTAATGCTATATTATATTAATATTGTACGTTGTTTACTATATTAATTTTATATTAATATTAACTTAAATTATTTAAATTCAATATTATTTTATTATTAATTTTATTAAATTAATTTTATATTAATTATATAAGTATATTTTATATAAGAGTATATAATAAAATATAGTATTCTTAAATATATCTAATGCCTAAATTGATATCAAAGTTGGTACATTGTGGTGTATTGATATACCACAATCCAGTTTCCAAAACTTCAAAAACATAGATAAGCAATAAATATTAGTAAACAGTATTATAATACTATGTCATAATATATTATAAACAAACCATAAAGGGTGCGTTTAACACTGTATTATGTTATACTACATATTTTATTGCATGTGCATTGTATTATATTATATTACATTGACACTATATTATAACATTACTATATAATATTGGGTGCACATTTTTGCTGCTGCACTATACTATATTAATTTTTTATGATTAATTTAGATTATATATTTAGAAAATAATATTTATAGTACTTAAAAAAATACTAAATATGAAAGTATTAAATTTTAGAAATTTATCTTTTTTAATAAAAATGTTAATAATATCATAATTCTTCATAAAGAGGGAAGTTTATAGCCTTAAATTTTCAGAACCATAATATTTATTTTTCAGTATTTTCTAAATATATAACCCGTGAAATAAAAATTGAAGTAAATAATTTAATCAAATAATCTCTAAGTAATATAACAATATAAATAAATAGTTAAAATCTACAAGATTAGTTCAAAAATCATCTTAAGATGATAGAATAAAAGTTTATACATATCACAAAATAATTACAAAATAATAAAATGATAAAATTGTTGTAACATATTTACTAGCAAAATGAATTGTGCTAAAAAATTTAATAATTATTTATATTATAAATTTTCAATTAATATTATTCAAATTTATCCATTTTTAAATATTTGTTATTAGTTATATTAACTTATTAAAGATTAATAAATTTTATATGTAATTATTAAAATATAATTAAATAATACATTATTTAGTTATATTTTTAATATAATAAAAATAAAATAAAAATATTATATTATATTAAATTAACAATTATATTTGTTTATTCTTATTACAAAGTTAAAAAAATAAAAAATAAAAGCTAATGCGGCAACTTGGCACATTAGCTTAACCTGACTTTTAAGTAGGGTTTAGCTAATGCACAAAAGTCGAGTTTATTACATATGTATGTATGTACATGTATGTGTGTGTATATATATGTATGTCTGTATGTCTGTATGTATGTATGTATGTAGTGCGAATATTCTTATTTTTTTCATATGAACATACTATTAAATTGTATAGCTTAATAAAGTTAATATAAATGCACTACTAAACCGCATAATTTTATAATATATTAAAAAATTAACTCTATTGAACCACATTGTTTAACTGAGTGTTCAAATCAAAAAAACATATTAGGCAATGTGGTATTTAATGATAAAAATTTGTAAGTATAAATATTATTTATTTTAGATAAACATGATGTAGGTGAATAAATTTTTTTTGTAATTTATATATTTATTATTATCAATTTATTTTTTTTAAAGTAGAGGGGCGTGCAAGGTTTAAATTATTCTTTTCTAAATCCTTACTTCTCCCATGATTAAAATTCGGATAATGAGCCAAATAAAATTCTTTAAAAATCTCGATCAGACTTTATTCTGTCGAGTTATTCACAATTGATTGTTAGTTTTTAACCTTGAAAAAAGAAAAAAAAAAAGATTTTACAAAGTCGTGCAGTTGTAGGTCTTTGATATTTTCAAACCAGGACTTGATAATGATTTACATCAATATCAATTGTATGACTAGATGATAATATACTCCTACCGAAATACAGATAATGCATATTAAATTATTTCTATATTTTCTACCAAATCCATTGCATCTGGATTATGAGCGTTGGTGCTAATAATTTAATAGGTGTAAATTATATCTTCTACCGAAATATCTTATGCATTATATGAGTGTTGCTATACATTGCAAAATTTTATTTTAAAATTTCATTCTATATGTAATATTGATTTACTCATTAGTAAAATAATATAATTTAATTCACTTAAAATTTATAAAAATTATTAATTATTTAAGCCAACCACATATTACACATCACATCTCCCATCATTTTCAAAATAAAATTTGGAATAGGATGACTCATGCATTATCTCGATCAACAATTGCTTTCCTTGTCAATGATTATTGGCAAAATAACTTTTGGGAAAGTATTGACATTTATAAACTGCCCAATTGTAGCTAGTGCGGCGACCAACCTGTTTTCAGTTTTCTTATTTAATGGGCTCAACTCATTATAAACCCCAGGCTTTCGTTGTCAATGATTATTGGATGAGATTCATAACAATGAGAAAGAAATGTATGTACTTTTTTTTTTGGAGTATCACATTATAAATCTATGTATAAATTTATTATAATGTATTTTAATGGTGTGTTTATTTCTTAAATTGTAGAATTAAAATTCAAAAGTGAAATCATTGACAGTAATTATTTCTCAAAATAAGAGTACGAATTAGAATCAAAATCACGGAATCCACTCCAATTTAGAAATTATTTCCATTTATTTCATTCCCAAGAGGAGGATGGGAATCAAATTTCGATTCCCAGAACTACTCATTTTATCCTCATTAAATTTTTTTAATTTTCAAATTGTCCGCAATCAAGTCAGGTCATTTTTGTATTTTGATCCCTACAAAATTTATGAAAATGTTAAAAAATTTTATATTATTTGCAAATAGGTCCTCTGTTATTTAGTAACAACAAGAACAACGACAATAACAATAGCACCAACAGCAGCCACAACAACAACAACAACAACAACAACAACAACAACAACAGTACCATTAATGTCTTCATTATTATTAATATTAATATTTATTATTATTATTATTATTATTAATGTTATTAAAAATTATTATTTTAATTATTATTATTGTCATTAATTTCATTATTATTATTAAAATTTATTAATTTATTATTTTAATTACTATTATTTTCATTGATGACATTATTATTAATATTAATATTATTAAAATTTATTTATTTATTACTATTATTATCATTATTGTCGTTAATTGCATTATTGTTATTATTAAAATTTATTAATTTTATTGTTTTAAATAATATTATTGTCATTATTTTTATATTTTCAATTTTATTATTATCTTTATTCTTATTATCGTGATTATTATAATATACACAAATGATATTAGGGACAACAGTTAACAAAGGTATTTTAGTAACTTATAACAGTCTATTCTGATTTTAAGATAAAGTAGACAAATCAATCGGAATGCAGTCCATTCCAATTTCGATCCTACAGTTCAAGTAAATAATTTATTCTGATTCTAATTCTTTATTTTGATTTTAATTCTTTATTCTGATTTTAGTTCATTCTGATTCTAACCCATTTCGATTTTCATTTAATAAATGCATCATGATTGGTTAAAGAAAGAAATTTAAACTAAAATATTGCATAAGATCTATTTCAAGAGTAAATATAAAGAGACCCAAGTTCGAAGGAGGTGAAAATCACTAAACAAGGAAAGTTAAAAAAAATTCAAATTAGAAAAATAAACAGGAATAATCATATATAACAAAGAAACTTAAACTAGAATATTGCATAAGATTTACTTTTTACAATATATATTAAGGGTGGTTGTTTAGTTTGGGCCAAATTGATTGGATTGAGAATTGAAAACCGATCGGATTAAAATCAAACTAAGTATCAAACTCAATCTGATAAAAAGTTTTAAAAAAATTCAATTTCCTTCAAATTTCATCCCAAATAGAATTTGATCTGAAATTATTACCCGAATTCAAATGGAACCGAACCGAATTAACTTTTGAAACTACTTAGATTGAATTCTCAAAACCAAAAGAATTCGAACTCAAATCAAAATCTGTAAAATCAAACCAAGACCTGAAAGGCCCACCCCTTAGTATATATATTGAGACCCAAAGTCGTACTAGATAAAGAAAGAAAGATAGAAAATTGAAATTAGAAAAGTAAACAAGAAGCCAAGAATAATGTAATATAACAAATTAACAGGTGAATCACGAACCAAGGACGACATTTATGATTTTTTTATTACATCTTGCTTTTGTCAGTGGTGACGCACTCAACTTCACCGACCATCGCACGTGCAGCCACCAAACTTTCCACTCAACATCTGTTTGTTTTTTATTTTATTTTTTGAAATTATCATAATACAGGTCGTTGTTGATTCCGTGTTTTTGTTCTTATTTTCATTGCCTTTTTTTTTAAATATTCATGCTAATTGATTCTGTCCTTAAATGGATCTTTTTATTCTTATTAAGATTAATTTTCGTATCAAATGTTTTTTCAATCTTTATATTCATACTACAAATTAATTATATTTTTTTTTCTTTGTTGTAGATGCAGACACTTGCAGTACGATTAAATTATGTTTGGCACATAAGATTAAACAAGATAAAATTAAATTAAATTATATATAATACTATTTATGTTTAGTATACGTGTACAACATTGGATTAGAGATTAAACATTACTAATTAAATTTAAATGAAAATAAATAATATTTAAGTTGATATTTTATATAACAATCAAATAATAAATGAATTAATAATTATGTTAATAGATATAGTATATACTATTAAATAATTATTTTAATATCCAATATTCAATTTTATTGTTAAAAAAATTGTATAATTTCTTATGTTTAATATTCACTACTAACTAAATTACTGAATTAAATTTAGATATTTAATCTTAAATTGAATACAATTTAAAATAAATCATTGAATGAAACTCTGATATTCAATATAATATGAAAGTTTATATTAAAAAAATTATGAAAATAATTTTTTAAATTTAATTTAAATAAAAAAAAGAAAAAATTGATAAAGAGGACAAAACAAAAATTAATCTTATCAATCTTATCCTACTTATGAAATTAAGTACTAATAAACCCAATAGCTTTGCATTAAATTTCGGACTAATTTGTTAGTTCTAACAACTAAAATAACACTAGATGAGATTAATTTTTCAGTCCTAAAATTTAATCTAATGCCACAATTTACCCATGCTCCTAAACATAGCCTTAGAGGCTTATCATTAAATTCAGAAATCTACTCCCATTAATATGTGGTATGAAATCTATTCTTATTATAAAAGGGGTAAGTTGAACTCAAACTCCTTTCCTTAATATATGAATACCATTGACTAGCCTAAATAACCAAAAGTCTTTGGTAACGATACCTTCACACTCTTCAAGCAGCCCCAATATGAAAACTATCTAAGAGTAAATTGATAATATAAAAACTATCTACAAGTAATGTGATATATATCAATTAGATTTCATAAATAAATTTACAAGCAATGAAAATTATTATTTATAATGTATGACATATTAACACTTAGAATTAAAAAAAAAAATTGAGATTGTACTTTAGAATTTTAGTTGTTTTTCATTTTTTTTTAAATCAAATTTCATTAAGAGTTTTTTAATAAAATTGAAAGATACCGAATAGCCACTATACCCTTAAAATTTTGAGATAAATAAGTTAATAGATACGTTGATTTCCCAATGATTTTACTGATGATTCTTAACAAAATCTGGTTGCACTGCTGTAGGGCCTCTCCTGAAATACAATTAAAAATTATAATAGTTTTATTTTTAAAAAAATAATTTTAGCAAACTCAAAAGAGCAGACGGTCATTATCCAAACGCTATTAAAAAAAAAAAAGATTTGTTACAAATAAAAATAGAGTGGTGATATATCCACCTTACAATTTTTATAAATTCACCCTATTCCCAAGAACTGATTACAATAAGTCTACATTATTTTAAAAAATACAAGGAAAGAAGAAGTTTGAAGATTTAATCAAATAAGAGCAAATACCTAACTATTGGATACAAGAGCAAATGCTACATGGGATAATTTGGTCATTTATATTATTGGGATAAAGTAATCAAATAAAATTTATCTTAAAGTTTGAATGATGAGGAAAGAACATCTACACTCTTAAAGTATGGGAAAATGGTAAAAGAGATTTTTAAATTTTTAAACATAGACACCAAAACTCTCTTTTGACCATAATACCCTTTGAATATAGTAATTAAAAAATTAACTTGAAAGTTTTTAATATTAATACAAATTTAATATTAATAATATAATCTATCTACTATATTGATATATTAAATTATTTTTAACATTTAAAATAATATTAAAAATTAAAAATTATTATATTTAATAACATATTTGTATTTATTATAAAGATTTTAAATAAATCTTTGGGTTAAATGGGCTTTCTATTAACAAAATGTCTCCCCATTAGTGATACTTAAATTTTTTTACATGATATTCAAAATAATTTTAATTAATTTATTTTAATATTATGTTTCTATTTATTATTAAAAATTACTTAATATAATAAAATAGGTATAATAGACTATAAAATATAAAAATATTTTTTAAATATTAAAATTATTTTAAAATGTATATATTATTACATTTATTTTAAAACCATATTTATATTTGTTATTAAATGTTAGTGTCAATTTCTTTGGGTTTGTAGAAGACATTATGATCAAAAGAAGTCTTGGCATCCCTTATTGAAAACTTAGAAGTCTTTATAACCATCTTCCCAAACTTTATGAGTATAAGTGATCTTTTCTCTTGATTAATTGTCAAAACTTTCGGTATACTTTGTGTATTAAAAATTAGTGTGAATTTATTTGAATTATTTTCTCAAATGGGGATGGATATATAAAAATAATGAGGTAAAAATATTCCCACAATTAAAAACAGATTTGATTTATTTATTTTAATTCATCAATCTTGTTCTTTATTAATTCCCCCCTGATTTTTCAGAGTATATAACATCTTATCTAAATACTCAACTACTTGTTTTTGGGAGGTTACTAGGTATTTTATTTTAAATACCAGGAAAAATTTGTCTCAAATCAAATTTCATGGAGTTTTTGATAAACTTATGAGAATCTCAGTAAAAAATGAACCTAACTAAATATTTAACTACTGATAATATTTGGTGTCGTTTGATATGACAAATAATATAATAAAAATAACTTACTATTAAAAAGTATGAGATACTATATGTGTTTCCTTTACAACAGACTGAATTACAGCATGCCAAATTGTGCAGCTGTCCCCGCAAAAGCTCGTCCCCGCAAAAGCTCGTCCCTCTGTAAGACAATAAGAGGAGATAAGATTCATTTAACTTGCAAATGCTTAAGAAATAAAGCCTCCATTGAGATCCAATTCCAACCACTTGAAATATAAGAAAATGCGTTAAGAAAACCACAGCCAAGGGCTTTTCATCGTACTATCTACTTACTACGTACAGATCAGATCGAAATCCACTTATTTCAGTTTTTATGACCTGAGACGGCAAAATGAATAGCCATTGGGATCATGCCTCGGCCAGTTTCAAGCGAGGAACAATGTTCATGGATTGGAGTTCCTGAAAGAATGGACAGATGTTAGAAATGTCATCAACAGAGTACGAAGGAAAGCAAAGAATTAGGCAGCCATTCTCGAGAGCAATCAAAATATATGAACTACCCAGCTACATGCGTAAGCATACCCAGAAAGAGGTTTATAGTCATCAGTAAAGCAAGTATATTTCGAAAACAACAAATAAACAACCTCACCTGGATCAGGAGCTTGCATGCATATGGCAGTTTCAAGCTGGAAATATTATCGCCATTTTTACAAGTAGAACAAATCCCAGCTTTCAGCTTATGGTTGTAATAGCCCAACAGACCACAAACTCTACAAACCTGAGTCACAAGATAAAGAACAGAGCTTACATTTAAACATAATATTTCCACATTTCTCCTTCTGATAAGTGATATACAGGAATATTTTTGGGTTTGAGGATGTGAACCACCATAAAAACTAATGAAATTGAAACCAACCATTCAAGTAATCATGCACATATATACAAAGTAATCTACAATCAACCATACAAATACATAATGTCTGTGTTTCAAACTCTGTGAAACAGAAACATAATAAAATGCAGGCTACGACAAACATCACAGAAGTGGTAGATAAAGAGGACTTAACAAAAATTTGATAACTTTTGAATATGGCAATTCTTTTACACAACCAGGTTAAATATCACAATTCCTTTACAACACCAGTGGTTGTGCAGTATTAGCTTGAGGGAACGGAAGCTATCTATATTTGTACTTGATTGAAGGCAAATATTTGCACAATCAAGGAAAGAAGGATCATATGATCTATATCTGACATCAAACGCATGAAAAGGTAAAGATGACCAAATATATGTCAGTTTTTCTCCTAGTTTGCGGTGTATAAAATTATCTGGAAAGCACATAATTTATTTATTTCCATAATCAGTTTGCGAAGGAATGTTGAACAATAAAAGGCATTCTACCATTATGTGAGTAATGGATCATAACAATGCAACTAGTCAACTGCAAATGAAATTCCCATGTAGGTTACGAGTATATATCAGGGGACTCCAGGAATCCTGGAGCAGTGTCACAAGCAGAAATTTTTATTTTTCTAAATATAAAAAATTTAAACATTTTGAATTAAATTTAAAATTTAATATTGCTAATTTTAATTTGATTTTATGATTTATTTAATTGAAAATCTATTAAAAAGCTTTATACATTAAAATTTGATTTAAGTAAGTTTATTAATAAAAAAGACTTAATATTTTCCATGGATATCCATATCCATGTGGATTAAATTCAGATCCATATCCACCCTCTAAAGCACATCAATAGGGATATGGTAATATTGGATATGTATGGATTTCGACAAGGATGTCAGTTAGTCATACCCAAGCTGGATAATTGCCATCCCCATCCAGTATCAAACAAAAGATTACATTTTAGAAGTAGATGCAGAATCAAGAACACCGAAAATTAGAATCATGACATAAAGATATACTTAAAGAGGTGAATCCTGGAGGAAGGTTTAGATGGCTACAGAAGATAGAAATCCTGTAAGGATCATAAAAATTCTCAGGTAATTCTATCTATAATTGCTGCAGAAATCTGACAATAAATGAACTAACACCAGCTTCCAAAACTTTGGTGTAAAAGGATATAAATCCTGAAGGCAGATTGGAAGGATGGACCAAGATGGCAGACTGATTATGTAGTCTAGTCCATCCAAGGAACTGCAGAGCAGGTTTAATTTAAGAACAGAGAAATTCAGAGGAAGTATAAAGGGAGGAACTTTTGAATGATAAGAAAGATCGCAGTGTCACAGAGGAGCTAAGTTATCTAATATCTAGTAGTTTACGGAAAATGGAAAATAGAGATTTGTGAAAAGGTTTGAACAATTAGCAACAATAAATCTAATCAAATCAATTCTCTGTGATAAAACAAAGATTTTCTATCAAAATGATGACAAACCCATTAGTTGTGGAAGGGAAGGAAGTGGCTTCATCAGGGATTACCTTAACTTGACCTTTAAAAGTGGGATCTAGTTGTTCATTCTAATAATAATTGTTTTGCAGATTGTGATGGATGAATTGGTATCACGGTCTAGGCAGTTCATTCATGGCATAAAGATTTTTCTTGTGTAGAGATTATTAAACATTGTGATAACTTCAAAAAGATTGACAAATAAAAGCAGATATGGTGGATCTCTATGAAGCAGGAACTAAAATGGGGAAGACAAATCAAGGTTTCATTCCAGCATTAATGCAGATGGATAACGTTAGAAGTTCATAAACATTTCTATCAAACAATCACTACAAAGTCAAGTAAATACAGCTTAACAGGAAGATTTTGGGCACCAAATCATAGGGAAGCAAATGAAGAACTTATTGCTATGTGCACGAGACAATCCCATAATCAAAAGTGTTTATATGTATCATTGTGTACAATCATAACAGAACATTAACTATATAAACAACAAAGTGAATTCTGGAGCTCTAAATGGATAAGCTACGTTAAACATGGTGACATAACAATACAATCAAATAAGAAAATTGAAGGTAGAGATTGAAAAATGTTTGATGGCATCAGTAGTGCATTAAACAATAAAAAACAAGCTAAACTTGGACTTCGCTAATTAAATCACTCACAATCATACATGAAATAAATGAAAACCTATTTGCACAAGCATGAGATAATACCTGAACTTCAAAAGGATCACTGGAAACCATTAGGCGCTCAAAAATCAACATGCTAGCTCCATAAGCAATCAAACAATCACGTTCCATTTCTCCAACTCTAAGTCCTGGAAAATGAATTTTTATTAAAATAAAAAACGCGTAATTGAATATTAAACATAAGAAATGTTAGGTTATGCATAACCTCCATTCCGTGCTCTCCCTTCAGTGGGTTGTCGAGTTAGCATGACACGGGGTCCACTTCCTCGAGCATGCATTTTATCCAGGACCTGATCATCATCATGTTCTCGGCTATCATGCATATGGTCTAAGATGACATATCATCTACAGTTATACCTTTTAACAAAACTAAATGACATAACTCGTGCAAGAGTCTCAATTTCAATGAAGATATTAAACTCTCATTGCATTTTTGGATTTTATGTACGACAGCGTGAGATGACCGATTGTGTTGTTATCAGGAAACAATACCGTCCATATGTGATGCAATGAAGAAGAAACAGTTCATTCCAAAATAATACTACCTACTTAAGTGTTCAATTATTTTCCTTTTGTTGTTTGTTTCATTTTTGTTATCTAAAAGAGGAGGAAGGGAATGTCAGTTCCTGTTTGATTGTAGATAAAGCATGCGCAGTTTGCATGTCCTTTTCTGTTAAAGTGATTGTTAGGTTTGAAGTATATATCACCAAGGTTGGTTGAGCAGCAAGTTTGATTTCTTGTGCCTCAGACATATGACTTGCATGCTAATATTTAAGGGCTAGTCACATGTGCAGAAAGAGAGAAAAAAAGTAAATAGTCATAAATCATGATACAACACTCAAAACAGCGCAAAAGAAATTATGGAATCTACCATATGCTTTAACTTCTGGTAGTAAATTGGCCCCATGAAAATGTAAGCCTGCAGAGGGCATCCGGTGATACCTAGAGAAAAATTGAAGTGATCAGGATAATTCCCCAACAAACACATGCATGCACAGTCTTATAATGCCTTTTCGGTAAAGTAATCCTAATCTTTTGGCTGGATTCCAATAATTACAGAGATTTAGCCAGGATTACAAACAGCAAACCTGAATAAATCATGTCCTTGCCACTGTAGTTAAAGCCATGCTTCACAAGTGTTTCACTGTCATTAAGCAAGAAAAAAAAAATTGACAAATTAAATCCAGAATCCTGGATAAGAATCCATAGAAAACAAATTAAAAAGGCAAACAGGAAAAAAGCACCTTATAGATTCAACTGTGTCTGCATGGCCACTTGGTTCTCCAAAGGCACTTCCATAATGGAACCTACCGCACGAAACTCCAGCTTTACCCCCTAAAAGCTCGATCATTTTACCTACTGTCATCCGACTGAACATAACAAAAGAATATCAATTAATTTACATACATTTTGAGAGATTTAACCATTTAACTGTTATGACACTTAAAAGTTTCATATCTATAGATAAATGTTTCTCAAAGAAATAGACCCCCCCTTCTCTCTCTCCTCTCCTACTCCTGGCAGTAAAATTAGACCTCAAAATTGAAAACTATCTTTTCTTAGGCAAAAAGAAACAAGCAATTATTGTATATTTTTTCCCTTAGCAACAGAAACTGAAATTGCATATACTGATAGACACGAAAAAGAACTTTAAAAGGTGGATAAGAAGGCCCCATGTATCACCAAAAGCTAAAGGGGTTTGTTTAAAAGGATATTTGACAGTAGCTGAAATATGTTTTGAACCCCATCCTGTACAGGCATATGAGAAGTGAGTTCAATGGTGATGCAATATGTCCACTTACAACCTTGTTATAATAAATGTGTGCACGGATGCTATTGGTTTCTTAAGTACTGATGATTCACTACTTGTCTTGTAATTTGATATTTCAAGTAATAATGATTGACTGTTTCTTTTAAAGAACATTTTTGCCTTTCATAAAAGGGAAAAGTGTTTATTTGGGGTTGTGCCATCCAGCTTGTTGCTTTGCCAAGAGATTCTTGTGGAGAAAAAGGGAAGAAACATAGATGGTTTGTGAGGAAAAACTTCAAAATTTTGCAAGAATTAACCAAATTTGAAGTCTTACCATTTCAATTAAAAAGGATACGGCTTCAAATTTTTGCATCAATGTGGTCTAGTGGTTAGTTTTGGTTTTCTCTATGGGATAGATGGATACAATTTGGGTATCATGCTTTTGGGGCAGATTATTTCCCTTCCCCTGTTATCCTCCTTCGATATTTGAAGACACATAGTCCACCCAGTATTTCTAATCATTTTTCATAAAATCATTGGTTTAAATCAGGGTTTTCTGTAACCCCACAAGCTAAATAAACAGCATTATCAGATATCTTGAAACCTCAGCTTCTTTCCGTTTTCTCACTCAGCTATCATAATCACAGTATAAATACATGAATGACATCAGTAAACAGTGGTTGGAGTGGAAATTATTACCTTGGAAATCCATGAGGATTCATGATCAAATCAGGACAAACGCCACGCTCAGAAAATGGAAAATCTTCCTGTTGAACTATGGTTCCACAGACACCTTTCTGCCCATGTCTGCTACTGAACTTGTCACCAAGCTGAGTAAATTTGTTAAATAAAAAGTCAACAAGAGTTTTGAGGGAATAGATAAACAATACTATTTTGCTTTCCCTATCATGCCAAAAACATACTTACCTCTGGTCTACGAGTATGGCGAATTAAAAACTTGATACATAAATCGCCATTCTTATCAGAACAAAGAGCAACTCTATCCACTACACAGGTCTCCCCATCTGGACCCTTGTAAGTTTGTTTGGTCGACCTATATCTACTGCATATGGAAAATGCCAGCAATGTCAGTACTGGCTGAACACCCACAAAACAATTTCCCAGAAACAAATAGCTGACCTATCCGTTTGTCCTGTTGGAGACATGATTGAACCTCTGGTTTCCAAAGGGGACTCTTTATTGATATAAACATCATTCGGTTTAATAATTTCCCCAGGAGCAGCAAGTCCATCATCATCCAAAATCTACACAAAGAAGAATATGTCGGGTAAAATCAGCTATTACAGCTTAGGATGCTACAGTGAGAGAGGAGAGGAATATTTATAGAAACAATTCTAATGTTGTGTTTTATTGTCTCTGTGTGCTAATATTCGTTGGAATTGAGAAGATAGCAACAAGTTATTGCAGAGCCAAAATCACCCACAAGTAGTAAAGGATTAGAATGATGTACAACCTGCATCCTTTCAGCACCAGGACCTGTTCTATCTGGCCTTAGTATTCTGTCCGATGTATTATTTGCATACTTCTGATTGATGGCTGAATACCTGTTACATAAATAATATTTGATCTAAGCAGCTGCAAATTGTTTCATTAATTTCAATAAGATCATGAGAAAGCACAAGGAAGAAAAAGAAATGAAGTCAACAAGGTAAAGAACCATGCTGTATACTTTTTCACAACAATACAGCGACCAAAACCACGATCTAGAGATGATTTGTTCATGACTATTGCATCCTCTATGTCATAGCCACTATAACTCATGACGGCAACACTTGCATTCTGCCCTGCTCCAAGCTTGTCATATCCGACCTGATAATAGCACAACTATCAGCTTATAGTCCATCATTGCTTACAAAGTCAAACAAACAGCATACCAACCAGTTCGATTGTCCTTGTTGTCAGTAAAGGCCGTTGAGGATACACCAAAAGGTAAAGCAATGAGTCCATCCGGCACAACTACACAATCAAGGGAGGTTAATATAGCAAGCAAAAAGTGGTTCATTCATAAGAAGCAAAGAAGGACCAGTAAATGCATTTAACCTTGGTAATCTCCTACGGCATATGCAAATAACATGATGTATGAACTCCACATAAATATCCAAAATCATTAAATAACAAAGAAGAATATTTATATATGACAAATTATAAGCTATACTCAACATATAAAGGAAATAGCAAACAGAACATAAAAGTACCGTCGATCAACCTTATTTGGATGGTTCAATTATATAAAACTAAACTAATGAAAGGGTTTGAGAATTAGTGAACAATTTATCATGCCAACGAAAAAGAAAACAGCAAAAATATTTCACAAATACATGGAAAGAAAATGCACATCAACAGCAGGTGCATCAGTTTGGCAATCAGAAACTTCTGAAACTGATTTTGGGTTCTCTACTTTTAGTTTTCTCATAATGCTTAAAGAAAATGGCATTAAACGCATGAACTTCTCAGCATGCATGGTTTCTATAAGTTTATAAATCCAGTAAATAGCTGTAATATTAATCTACCCTTCCAATAATAAAGAAAGAAAGCTCATTATTATTTTTATTTTTTACTTTCTATTAATTGGAGACAACATCAAATTATATTAAAACGATAAAAAGAGCATCTTTGTCAGTCAAGAAAACATAATTCACAAGTCTCTATATTGTGACTCCGAAATTGCATACTAAGTTTTCATTTAGAAGCAGATGATGAATCCAGAGGGAGAATAATCAAATTAATGAAAAGAACAGGCGATAGAGTAACATATGAGAAGAACGACGAGGGATGTGATCCTTAGTCAGATAATACTAAGTTTTCATTTTAAAATCTTCAAGGACTGTTGTCAACATCGATAAATAAAGGGTTTATGATGTGAAAAAAAATTGTTGCTCAGAAACTTCAGCAGTCCAATACAGTCAACATGGTAGAACACAGGGAAGGAACGTAATTAGAGAAATAAATATGTGACTGTTAGCTATGGAATAGAACCACTTACTTGATTAAACGCTATATTTCCCATAGCTTGCTTCCCCATTGCACACTACATGCAATAAAACCAATGGAATTTTCATCACTCGGAAGCAAAGAATTCTGGATATCATAAAATAAAATGTTGCAGACAAACCTGATAGGTATTTCTTGGTGATTGATTATGATGAGGATATGGGATTAGCCCAGCAATAACACCTAGGATTGTGAAAGGCTCTATCTCAATATGGGTTGTATCGGGGGTAGCATCTCCTTCATATAAAGCTATCTATTAAACATAAACCAGCTATTGAGAGTCATTTTCTATCAGATACAGTCATCAAGAAGAAGACGTCTTTAGAAGTTATTAGATTGGAACAAACCAGAGCATTATTTTCCTCATTAACATCTAGGTACTCGATCAATCCCTCGCGTAAAAAGTCATCAAAAGTGCGGACTCCATCCTTAAAGAACCAACAAACTGCATTAATTTTAATATAACTGTAATTACTTCTAGAAGAAATAGCAAAAATGACACCCACCAACAACTCCTTCATATGGTGTTCTTTGATCCTTGATATGCCCTTGTCAGCAATGACAAGTGGACGACAAACACGGCCTCCATCAGAAGCAATGTAAACACAACGCTGACAGACATTACATTTCTAAAAGTTAGCTGTTAATTTATGATTATAATTAGCTGTTAATTTATGATTATAATTTACCTAGAAAAAATAAAAAAACAGAAAAAGATAAAGGAACTGTTAAATTTTTAAGTAATTGCACTGTTATCCCAGCAAACTATATGCTTTTGATAAGAACATGGATCATAGTGTCACAATATGCAACATTTAATTTCATGATAGTAGATGTGTCAACAATTTTTGTTCCTTCAAATGACTTTGACACTGGAAATCAAAATAATTTACAAACGCAAGTGGAACTTCATTGGTAAAATCATTTGTTGTCATTTAAGAGAAGGATAATCTCTCAGTCCAGGGAAAGGAGGGTGGTGCTGGTGGTATCTGGTTATGTAGTGCATAGGATTCATGGGGTCGTCCATAAGTCCAAAATTTATGTAAACTTTATTACAAGTACTTTTAGAAGTTGAAAAGACCTGCATTTTATGAAAGGTAATAAGCAATGTTCTACGCACCACTAAAAAACCGACAGTTGGCCCGGGAATTTCTTTTTCTTGTTAAAGAATTGCAGCAAAAACTCTCCCCAATTTGTGGTTTCAGTTAATTCCTCCTGCTTCACCTTTCATTTTAAAACTAGGACAGATGGTGCTTCATCACTCATGTAAAATACTGTTCAGACATTCTTATTCAGTAAAATATTTATTTCTTGATTTCAACAAGTTTTATTCTTATAAAAAATAAAACTAAAACAAACAGCAAAAAGGTTTCATAGCAATATTCTCTGCTGATACAAGTACTACCAAAAAAAAAAAAAATTAAATAAATAAAGCATTTTAACACCATCTTGAAAACCCGAAGAAACAAAATTTCCCCTTGTAAAACGATTTGTGCTAGTATTTTACTTCCAAGAAAAAAAATAAATGTGCCAAATTTATGCTGAAGCAAAATCTAAGTTGAAGACAAATTTACCTGCTTCTCATTTACAAAGACACTAACAAACTCGCCAATTTTGCCAGCTCTACGCAGCTTTCTCATGCCATCAGCAAAATGCTAAAAGGATAAAGCAATATTGAAAGAGGGATGAGTTCATCACATATATGTAGCTTCCTGCATACTTTAGTAGTATATACGTTTATCATTGAACGCACAAATGAACGTCCTTGTCTTACGAAACATCGTTACCTTAGGCCTCCTATGCTTGCCAAGAATAAGCCCATTAAATATCACCAGAAATGAATTTGGATTGTGAAGCTCTTCTCCAGAGAGCAGTTCCAAATCCTCAACTCCCAAACAATAGCACTGTCACAGCAACAAAATGTATTGGCATATATACTAAATGCGTAAGGTTATATATAATATAGCATCTTCTTTATATTTATCTTTTTGAAATCAACTTTAAAGCTGAAGCGACCATTAAGCGAAGAAAACACCACATATTGCCAAGTATCCCAATTGGTAGTTCAGTTTTTTTCTGTTTCATGTTTTCTTTTGCACAAGTGTATGGTTGTTAACAAGATATACAATATTGCAGCAATAGTTTAATTAAATTTACAAATGTAGAAATAAACATAAAAAACTTGACATTGGAACTGTAATCACATTTATACTATAATCTGCAAAGAGAACAAAACAATATTTGTGTTTCCGTTAACTAATGTTACAAAACTAAACAGTTGCACAGACATAGGCACACTAAGGACTGCTCAAAGGCAGAAATAACAAGTTGGGATTTGAAACTTGATGCACAAGAAAGAATTCATGTTGTGAAGGCTGCAGCTGTTACTGAATAGGGATATGCATCTACCATTGACTTCAAAGAGCAAATTTAGCCCTTTGGCAAAAATCATGTTATTGCAAAGTGGACATACAAGCGGTTGATCTGATAAAAAATCACATTCACGGACTGAATTAAAATAATTTTCAAAGAGTGCATAACCTTCACAAACACAGTGTGAAGAGAAGTTGCTGCCTACCATATACAACATTCCAATCAATGTCTTTTTCAAAAGTAGAATGAATTTTAGGCAAACAAAGGCATACCAAAGAAATTAATGGACCTTCCTCTTCATCAGTCGTGACATGAGTCATAAGAGCAAGATTTTTAACCAGTCCACAAGCTTCACCTTCTGGAGTATCACATGGACAAAGCATACCCCACTGTTACAGAAATTAGAGAGCACGGAAACAGTATCCATTAGCACAACTGAAAAATAGACAACAAAAGCCTAAGCAACTGCATAGCAATCATCAAAATGTGGAAGCCTTTGCAATGAAAAAAAAAGAAAAAAGAAAAGATCAATACCTGGCTGGGTTGCAATGCTCTAGGTCCACTTACTTTCCTAGATTTTTCAAATTGTGGCGATACTCTAGTCATGTGGCCCATAGTCCCAATGAAGGATAGCCTAGCCAGCACCTGATAATAATGGATTTTCCATCGGTTTACAATACATAAGCAACCAGCAAGAAGAGCAAACTAAGATAGACTTATCAAATGAAGAGGATACAAACAAACCTGTGTCATGCCTTTCCGGTGCATTTTGAACCGCTTGACGTCAAAGTTGCCAGTAGAAAGGGTCCTCTCGAGACCAACAGTGATACTGTCTCTAACTATAAACTAATACACAAAGAAAAACCCCAAAAAAGGGTGCAGAGGATTTTATTTTAGATGTAATGTAGGTAATTGGAATGAGATAAAAGAATTCAGACGGTATGAGATCAAAGATTTCAGACACGAGGCAAAAAGTAATTAGAAAGTAAAAGTTTCAACACGTTTACAATAAATTAAGCGCACGAGGACAACATCAGCGTCAAATGGATAAACCTCATGATGCCAAGAAGAACAAAGAAAACAAGTTGAGTTCGACAATTTCTGGTGGTCTTTAAATACAGTTTGGCAGCACATATTAACTAAAAGATACTAAAGTTTCTTCATTCGATTAGTATTGCCCCGTAACAATAACTTTCTCTTTTATAAGAAGCTGATTAAAAAAAAAAAATCTGTAAAGGAGAAGTAGAACGACACTGGACAAATATACACTGTAAGCTAAAAATTAAACAATATCAGCTATACCTACACAACCAAACCTTTAAATGTTCACGTTTTACACTTCTCATTGAAGGTATGTAGATTTTTTTTTTCTTCTCTCGAAAAGAACATTATCCAAAACATGCTGTCTATAATAAAATCCTTATATAATTAAGTAAAAGTACTAATGTCATGGCAGCTCAACTAAAATCAAGTGCCTCACTTTTAGTACTGGCTGTGACATAAATGTGTCCTCTGATAAGGCTTTTGATTAAAAAAACAGAAACCATTTTGCAAATACAATAAGATAAAGGATGTGAATCGTAAGTCTAATACAAAAATTGAAATAAAGCATCCAAGAAACAGAAATAAGAACAAATCAAGTCACAACAGCTTTCTAATTGATTAGGAGAAAAAGAAGGACAAGTGTCCTGGAATTTATGTGATGTGAAGGGAATACATAGCAAAGCAGAAACGAAAAAAGGGATAACAGAAAAAAGAGAAGTTTTTGAGTTAAACATTTCAATACGATGTTGATGACAAACTTAGGGTGTTCATGTTAATTTTATTATTGTTACCATTATTTTTTCAAGTTCATCTTGTTCTCATTTGGGGGGGAGGGGAGGTTCATAAGGCTTCAGCAGGTAAAGTTCCAAAATCACCTACAGTCACGTGCACATTCATGAAACACTTAATTTTAAACACATCCTAACACAAGTTTTGTATAATATTATTAATGATAAAATAAAACGAAAAGAAATGTCATTAATATCTAGCTTACTTGAGAAAGATCAAATCGACTAGACCGGCTAGGCTTTGATAGGATGATATCTACGGTCTTCTGAACCTCACTAATCATTGTCTTGAACAAATCCTACAACAGAGAGTCCATGTTAGAAGGAAAAACAAGTGGGCTGGGGGGTGGAGATGAAGAGCCAACTGGAGATGATGAATAGATTAGTAAAAAGTAAGAAGTCGGGAAAAAAAGGGAAAAAAGAGTAAAAGGAAAAAGGATCATACCTCAAAAAGCAATGACACTAATTGGCCTGATAACTCCAGCCGTTTATTCCCAACATAATCCTATTAAGGAAAGAAAATCATTTACTAAGATCTGCAGTGGCAAGCACCCAAATATGTTCACACGCAAGCACAGCAACTTGCAAATATACACATATAATATAATTTAGTGTCAAATGCACTGAAAATCCAAGTTTCCATATGCTCCTGAACTCATAAGCATTACCATGAATGACTTAGTGTCAGAACCTTGTCTTGTAAATATACATACAGGAAACACCAACTAATCTGATGTAACAAATGAACTACTTTGCTTACGGGTGAGTCCGTGTGCTTTTCAATTTTTCTTGTGAAAATGCATTGAAGTTTCATAAAAAGGCTTCACTTTCTTAGTTTTTTGGCAGCTAATGATGTTCGAATCATAATCCTAAAATATTTGTGCACTGCCACGAAGCCATTTGACTATAGTCAAAGAGCACTAATAAGG
Source organism: Murraya paniculata (assembly GCA_030449075.1). Taxonomy (NCBI): domain Eukaryota; kingdom Viridiplantae; phylum Streptophyta; class Magnoliopsida; order Sapindales; family Rutaceae; genus Murraya; species Murraya paniculata. The sequence continues at coordinate 3,087,715 of JAEVFN010000009.1, forward strand.
AAATACCCTTGCTCCAGGTTAATATTTTTTCCCAAAGATCTTAGTTTCTGTGACATATTGGTAGTAAACCATATGAGCTTCTGGATGACTAAGTTTCAAAAAATTAATTTGCTATAGTATATTTTTAAGCAATTTCTATTCTATGCGCTGACATGCTTGAGAACCAGTATATCAACTTGACCCACCAACAGGAGTCACATTAGTGCGCCAGAGATTAGATAAAATTGAGACTTAGTGAACATAGAAATCCCAACAACTTGCATTGTACTATTATTTATCAGAATCTCGCACATTGTCCAATGCAACACATGTATTGAACATGCATAACACTTTATTCACAGGCATCCTCTACTTATCCAAGTTTAAATAATAAGGATAGTTGGCCAGCAGAATTTGCAGCAACTATCCCTTTGGGGAATTTATAATAGGTACTAAATGCAAGTAGGGGATCTTGGAGGTTTGACAACCAATTGAACACAGAAAAAGAAAATTGCATATTATTATTATAAAGAAGAAACCAAGAAGTTTCATTTGTCTCTTTGTATGACACATGTTTCAGTTTTCCATTTCTGTTTTATCAGTCAATTTAAAAGATATGGAAACCCTGTTTTAATTGTCTGTGTTTCTGCCATGGTTATTACAGGCTCGGGGTATTCCCTTTTTACTCCTAGATTTTCTACATTTTTGAAAACAGCCACATCAAAGCTGTTGGATGGCCATCACAAGCATAAAGTTGAATTGCTCACTCACACTCTTTGTAAAACAGCACAAGAACTCCAACTTAAAGTTTTGGTTTCAGTTGAAGTCAGTCTTGATGATGTTAAGTAGAAAAAGCAGGTGGCAAGATGAGATGATTGGTTTGGCATTATTGTGGTGCTCGTGGCAGGTTGTTATTGTTTCTGAAAAAGCTTGGGCTGGATAGATAGATTTATTCCATTTTCAAACTTTTATCTCAATTATTCGAGTTTCTTCTCAAATTGTAAATTATGGGGACTAGAAATGCTTTAGTTGGGTTTTCCTGATCTTGTTACTTTGCAAAAGGCAATTCTGTTATATTAAGATTCTTAAAAAAAGATGTCAGTTTTCATTTTAAAATGATGACAGTTTTCATTTAGAAATAAGGGTATGGCCTTTGATTTCAGTGAGACTAGAAACACTAAGGTAGCTAGCAGAATAGAAAGGTTGATGAGGGATTTCTAATGGGAAGGTTGTGATGAATCAAACAGGTCTCACCTAATTAGATGGGATGCAGTTTCAAGATCTAAGTTTAAAGGAGGGTTAGGAATTTGAAATGTGGTGAAGAAAAATAGAGCTTTTTCAGCTACATGGCTGTGGAGATTTCCTCTTGAAATAGATTATCTTTGGCATTCAGAGATTAGAAGTATGGCCTCCACTCAAATGGTTGGGACTCTAATGTGGTTAACAATGAAAGTCTTAGAAGCCCTTGGAAACCAATCTCAAAGGAATATACCATTTTTCTTTGTCACTTTAAACTAAGTGTGGGGAATGATGAGGGTATTCAGTTTTGGGAGGATAAATGGTTAGGAGATTTTTCTTTATGTGAGCACTTCCCTTGCCTCCATAGGCTCTGTCCTACAAGAAATGTTCCTATAAATTTATGTAAATCTTCTTCATCTTTGTTGAATTGACATTGGAATTTCAACTTCAAAAGAAACTTGAGTAATAGAAGGATTATGCTTCTCTCTTGGAGTTGTTAGAAAATGTTGATATCAAAGAAATGAAGAAAGACAAAAGATTGCGGAGTTTGGAGACATCAGACCATTATTCTTGCAAATTTTATCTTAACAGGCTGATTAACGATGTTTCCTTTGCTCAATTTTTACCCTCAAAAACAATTTGGAAAGCTAGTCTTCCCCCTAAACTTCAAGCGTTTTGCTGGGCCTTGGCACAAGGAAAATCTAATTCTGGAGAAGTGATTCAACGAAAGCTCCCTAATATGTTTCTATCTCCATGTTGGTGTATGAGAGTTCTAATCATCTTTTTCTTCATTATTTTATGGCCTCCAATGGAATAGGTTGTGCAGAAAGGCTAACATTTGTGGGTCATCCCAGGTTCTTGCGACTCTACACTTATGGAGAATTCCTTTGCTTTTGGCAAAGGAAAGAAGCCAAAACTCTTTGGAGCTGTGCTGTGGCAGCTTTGTCTTAGGTTTTTAAGGGAAAAATATGGATAACATTGAAGTATTGTAGGACAGAGTTCATCTTCTAGCTTCGCTATTGGCTCCAGATTCTAAGGAGTTCCAAGATTAATCTTTTTTCTTCATTCATCTAAGCTGGGAGAGGTTTTGAGATAGGTGTCTAGGCTGATCTAGTATTGTAGAGGGGTGATTGGTATATTTGGCTATAGCACAGAAAAGTTTTCGCTATTTTGCTTTCTTAGTGCACAGCTGGTCCACTTGTAACTATTCTTCATCTTTTATACAATTTACAGTTTCTTATATATATATATATATATATATATAAAGAAACAAAAATGAAACACTGAAGCGAAATGTATGCTGCAAAGAAAGGAGCTACTGACGCACTCACTTTGGTGAGTGGATCAATTAGCACTCCAACAGCAATATACTAATGATAATAATAACAAAAAGAAAAGAGAAAAGATGAAGTTTTTGTTCATACATATATTCAACAAATTACCTTGTCATCCATTGCATCCTTATTTAACATTGCCTCCATCATCCTTCTCAACATTACCGCAACATAAAAACATTTTGGACGGAAGTTATTGTTATGCACCTAAGAGAAAGAGATATACTGCGGTTAAAAACTCTTGAAGTTGGAAAGTGTCTTCTAAATGAAATACAGGAACATAACTCACAGGGACATTGGCAAGAAACACATCTCGAAGAATAGAAAAAGCTCTCCCTTCCTATAAAAGCATCAAGAATAGTTACTACTAAACTTGCCAGAACAAAACAAAAATTCTCCAAACAACAATGAAACAAAATTTCCTGTGCCGATATCATGATAAAACTTCATAGACTTAGTGGAAATGCTATAAATAAAACAGAATATGGGGACAAAGTTTCAGATAGCAAAGCCCTGGAAGTAACACTTAGATAAGCATAAGGAAAGAGCTTCACACAACGACGGACAGATTACCTTATCGTTTGGTGGACTACCAAATGTAGACCTTTTCACCTGTAATGGTAACGCCGATTAAAACCAAAAGTTTTGTATTTTCCAAAGTCAAAAGCAGAAGATGAAAACTGAAGTAATGACCATATGGTAGAAACTAAAACAGTCATCAATTACATTATGTAGTTATATAGAAAAGAATGTGTTTTGACATAGGCTCCTCTTCCTAATAATTAAGCTTTCAAGATTAATAGTAACTCAGAGGCTTCATATAAATGGAGAGGAGAAGTGCACGAATGTTAAGAGAGCCCCAGAACCTTTCCCTCAAGATACTCCAAGGCTTTCTCTTGTGTGTATATATCCAGGTTTGCACATTCCTGAAATGAAAGCAAAAATATATATGAGAATACATGTTATCATTAGTTTAATCATGTGAGGGCAGAGATGAAACTATTTGCTGTAAACATTCAAAATTAATTAAATATTTGTAGCTTAAAAAATCACTTGTTGTCAAGTATAAATGGTTTTATATCTAATGTACTTTGTGCAAATCCACTTCTGGTAAATTTAAATGGTTTTCTATCTAATGTACTCTGTGCAGATCAACGTCTGGTAAAGTACGGAAAAAAATAAACATAAAAAAGAAGAATATGTCAAGCTTTTGTACTGCTGTCACTTATTTGATTAATTTGTTCTAGGAACTATTTTTTGAAAAGGAAAAGAAAGCATAACCATTGCTTGTTGAGAAGTAAATCATTTATATTTATCTGAATGTTCATCCTTCTGTGTACTCAAAACTACTTAAAGTAACTAAATTTATGGAAATCTTTGTTCCATACAGCAACTTTTACCGATATATGTTATAACCCGATTAAATTAACTTTTTCAAATCTTATGCGCAATGTATCTCAAACTATGCAAATGAGAAAGCTTGCTCCATGAATGTTTCCATCAAGTTTGTTACATCATTTTTATCTGTTCGTGATACGCCAAGTGAATTAGAAGTGCCAAAGATAGACCAAGAGAAATGCCTCCACCCTTCCAAAACAGTCATCCCAATGTTCAAAATCTAGTGACATAATCTCAGAACAAAAAAAGAAGAACGACAGTTCTATAAGGCACAACGTACTTATATACATAACAGTAATGTAACTACAAGTGCTAAACAAGGAAGCATGTATCACGAACTTCATGTGCTATCAATCAAGAAATAATCAGATCACAAACTTTCCAAATATATTAAGGAATGAAGTGCTACCATTTCAGACATTCCAAATATCTGAAATGATACATGTCCAAGCTGGAAAAGAAATTTTGGGCTATACATTCAACTAAAAACATTTTATGACTAAATCCTTATCAATTGCTAAGTATGGGGTGAAAAAGTAACAAACATAATGCTTATGATTAAATACTTATCGACTGCTAAGTAATAACAAACATAAATGCCCTGACAAGTCTAGATAATAGCAATAAGTGCAAGGAAAATTTTCATGCAATCGAAAATCAAATTCCTTTGGATGCTATTAAGAAAAGATGATGACTTCAAGGCTGATTACCTCAATTGAAGGCAAAAGTAAGGCACTATATCGAGGATCTCTTCCAACCATCTGAACAACCTCTTGATCACTTTCCATCCCCATAGCCTTCATTACAACCATGATAGGAATCTACAAAAGTAATTCATAAAGAAAGCCTATCCATTTAAATGTGATAGGAATCTACAAAAGAAACTCTCGAGAAGAGCATATCCATGTAAGTAATGTAAAGAGAGGGAGAGGCAAGTGATGAGAAAAGGAAATTAATATTAAATAAGATTGGGCGTGGCATACAAACCTTTTTCGCAAATTGATTAAGAAGTAAATACATCTTCTCCTTCTCCATTTGAATAACTGTTTTGCTTTTCACTGTCTCTGTGCTACTTGTAACGGATGCATTTATACTGAATACATATCACAAACAAGGGAAAAATATATTCATTAGGGGAATACTAAGAAGTGAGTATATTTGTGAACAATTAAAAGGAAATTTCTCTGGGCTTCGACTCCTATAAAGAATAAGATCCAAAGAAGGCATCCAAAATTATCCGTCATTCTCCGGGCTTTGACTCCTGTAAAGATTAACACATCTGATGAAATCCAAAGAAGGCATTCAACGATGTCTCTCCCTATCTTGGAGTGTTTTATACAAAAATAGTGAAGATACCATAGTTTCCCTCATTGCATTGTAGCTTTTACTTTGTGACAAAATAAATGATGCCAGGAAGGTAATATTTTGAGTGGCATCCATTCCTGGTAATTACATCCTAAAGAATATACTTTTGCTTTTCTGAAAGGAAAAACCCAAGACTCAATGAATCCACAGTTGTAATGGTGTTGCGGTGATTTGGCAAAATATGAATAGCTAACTTTCCAAGGAAAACGAGTAGAAATCCATTGCTTATGGGATCAAAACCTTTTTCCTTTTTCTCGAGTTCTATATTGTGTTTAAAAAAAAAAAAAAAGATGTCAGTCAGCACCTAACCACAGGCTTGCATCTAATAGACAAGGTTAAAGGTGAATTGAAGGGCAGAAGATGACAAGACTTTTACTTTCTGATCTGTACAAGTTTGCAGCATATCTCAAATTAATTTTTGACTTTGATATTCAACAAAACAATCAAAGATGACCTGTACTATCGAAGTTACAGCCAATATGCAGCGAGCACAATAAAATATCCAATGAATGAAAAAAAAGGGAAGAAGCAAAAGATTATGGGAAGAGTTGTGGAGGGATAAATCCAGTCATCGCAAGAAGTACGATCAAGGCAAAATAAAAAAGTATAGTAAGAAAAAGCTACTCACTTCCCCTTCTTGTCAGTGTCAATAATTACTCTGTTCTTCGAAAGTTGTTCTTGTATTAATAGCACCTGAAAGAGACAAGGTCATTACAGGTTGACAACCAGAAATGTTCAGGAAGAAAGCAACAAACAAGTTAAATAAACTAAAAGAAATACTACAGAGAAGAATAACTGACTCTATCCTATGAAACCCAAGCCAATAAAATTCAAAAAAGTTCAACAATTGAGCAGCCCCAACATATAATGATGAGAGAGTTCAGTATGATAATATCAAGGACAAAGTCCACAAGTGAAATGCAACTCAAAAAGATAGCACAAGATTGAGGCTGACACAGCAAAATATCACCTTTTCATATGAAATAAAATTATCTGACATTCAATATAATTTTAACATTGTTACCATAAAAATATAGTAAGAACTTGAGGGAATTAGAAAAATATTCCTACAACTTCAATGGCAATACAAGATATTGAGTAACATTTCATAAGATAGAGTATCATGTCCACAAGCACGAGGCATCATTGAAATGTATATGCATTAATACTAGATATGAATCAGTCACAATTTTCATTAAATAGGTCATGTCAATAGATGTTTTACTGATTGGATAGAAAGAATTGTTTGCTTCACTTGTTTAATCTTATTTTATGTATAGAAAAGTTTAACACCTCATATTGTGTAAAATTCTAAACCCCTGACAACATTAACATGTTCTATTGCATACATCAGCAACAAACTTGCATAGGTAGCTCTGACTCAATTTTCCCTATCTTACTTCCTAAAATTAAAAAGCATAATGCAAATATTACCTTCTCAGTTCCTTTAATGATGAAATATCCACCAGGATCAAGAGGGCACTCACCTAAAGTCAAGAGGAAAAGCAGTAATGATAATTACTCAATGTTAATTAGGAAGCATTCACAGAAGAGATAGATAAGTCATGAATTTTAATTTTCACAGAGAAATACCAAGTCTGGACAGCTCAGCTTCATCTTTTCCATATAAGACACAGCGACAACTCCGCAACATGATGGGAATTCTTCCAATGACAACATCATTCTGCAAGGGAATTAACACATGATAAGCAAACTACCTGTCACAAACAGCAACCAAAAATGTTACTGTAAATTACCTTCTCCATGGTGGTCTTTTCAGTATGACTTCCTTGAACATATTCAATATTGACCAATATAGGCGCAGCATAGCTGAACATACAGCATGTCCATGGGACAAAAACTCAGATGTATGAATACAATTTATAACATAAACCATGTAGGATACAGAGTTAAAAGAATGTAAATGTAGTTTTTATGCCCAGAACACATGCTAGAAGAAAAATTATCTTAGGTAGATGTGAATATAAATAGCAACATGAGTACATACGTCATATCAGATAAGCGGCACATGTGAGGATTAAGTTTTTCACTGACACCATCCACAGTCATAGATGGCTGGCCAATTCTAACATCTTTAAACCTGCAGAAAGAATTCATTGAACAGAGAAAAAAATTCAATAAATAAATAAAATAATTTTACACGATTGAACAAAATTGAATGACTATTTGGATGATAAATGAATATTGAAGTGAACCAAATTGTCTTGTGCATGATTTTCTGTTTACAATTCTAGCTAAAACTGAAGCAATAAAACCAGGTAGCAATGAAGTACGTGATAGTAAATATTCTAAAAAAGAGGAGTTGTATATAAGTGCTAAATCATTTTTAAATTTCTGTAATAACAACATATTGAATAATCAAATTCAATTTTTCAAATGCTATATAAAATACATCAAAGCAAACATTAACCTGAGGAATATATTTGGATCAATTCCGGACACAATACGATCATTTGCACGAACAATCTTCCTAATACCAGTATTAACAAAGTAATTAAATGAGTCCAAATGTTGTTTCACCAGCCCTCTGACCTATAAATTCCAAAACAATAACGAATTTCATAAAAATCGCGATTATCATACAACACCATAGTAAGACCTAAATCCATAAAATAAACATACAGAGAATTTTGAGTACCTTCAAGAACTCAGGAAGAAGTTGGAATTTATCCACTACAGATTTCACAGGAGCAGCAAGCTTTTGCTTATCTGGTAATTGCTCACTACCACCAAATTATTTTCAGTTAGCAACAAGTAAATCAGTAACTGATTAATTAAACAACAAAAAAATGTAAGTATGCGAGAAAGAGATATTAGAAAACTGCTTGTACTCTTTAGGAGGCTCTTCTACTTGCATCCAACCCATAACTGATTTGCTGGAGCTTTCACTCTTCTCAGCTTCTGTCACCAAACAAGCATCAAAATCAAATAAGATAACTTAATCATAATGATAATAATAATGCATTTTCACATATAAAACTACAAATTTTCACATTCCATTGATGAATTAAACATGGAATGCAACTCTATGGCCCCAACCTGGATGGCACAGAGAACTAGCAATATCTTAGGGATTCTTACAACGCTATTTCTTTCATGATTCCATTCATTTCCTTAAAATGAAACGGCAATGGACATAGAAGTGGGCAGTTTAGGTTCAGTTCTGGTCCCAAACTGAATCAAACAGAAACCGATCGGTTCCAAATAATATGAGCCGGAGCCAAAGCCAGATGCCAAACCCAAATTTAGAGCAAGCCAAACCGAACTGAACAGAAATATTTTGGCTTGGTTCGGTTCTAAATTTCGGTTCGTTTCTGCAGATTCAGTTTGGGTATTTTTCACCTGTATTGACTGAATTTTTGTTCTTCATCTGTATTAATTGAACCATACATTTTTTTGCTTTTCACTGTATTAACTACAAGTCTAACACTAGACATGTACCTAGTACAAATTATAAATCCATAATAACAAAACAACAAAACACCAAAAGTTCGCAATATCACATTATCCGAAATAAAAGCAACTCTGAAAGTTTCATTGCCATTGACATTCGCCAAAACTCCGCAACAACACACACTTCTATATTATTCTTTATATTAACAGAGTGAATAAATCCATCAACCTTGTTGCAATCTCATAATATACATTCCAATCGGTGCATCAATTATCCGCATCCAATTTCATTAGCAACAACATCATGATAGAAATCAAATCAAATAAATAGTATGAATGCGTAATGGAAAAAAAAATTAAAATATATACTGCAAAATCTATTAAATTAAACTATTACAGTAATTTAATTAAGGACAAAAATTTAACAAAAAAATAAAAAAAATGAAGTCGACACCTCACTGTCTCTGAAGACTGGCACGATGGCAACGGCTGAACGAGGCTGCAACAGCAACAGTGCCTGGCGACGAGATGGTTGAACCACAATCACGATCTGCCGTCTGCCGTCTGCCGTCAGCCGCAAGCTAATAAAAAATATTGAATCACGATTGCGTGAGTGAGGGGCTGACGGAGAAAGTGAGAGTGAGCGTGAGAGAGAGAGGGGGGCTGGCGGCTGCTGCTGTGCTAGCGGGCTGCTGCGTGACAGAGAGAGAGTGAGACTGCGATTTCTTGCTAACAAAAAATAGTTACTAACAGGCTATCCACAAAAATTAATGATCTAGATACAAAATTATAACTTTTCGAATAATATTTCATCTGGGTTGAGTACAAAATTTAACGAAATATATTCATGGCTGCTGCGTGAGAGAGAGAGTGAGAGTGCGGTGAATTTTGAGGACAATTGAATAGAATTTAGAAATTAGGAATTAGGGACTTAGCGATTTTTCTTTTCTCAATTTGTGATTTAAAATCACCTTCAAAGAAGCCTTTACGACAGCAAGAAGAGTGGGCGGTGAAGGCTGCGTTCGCCTCTCAGGCGGTGACGTACTAGTTAAGGGCGCTCAGGGCTTTTCAAATTTTGAGAGGTTCTTCAGACTTCGTTAAAGAAGGTTCAAGGATTTGCAGGGTTGGCCCGCTCCGGATTTGTCAGTACCGTCCCGGTATTTATATAAAATTTAAATTATTAAACTCCCCTGCAATTTGCTGTGCTGCAGGCTTAAATTTTTTAAAATTCACTCGTAATAATATGAATTTTTCATGGGTTTCATATTTAAAATTATAAATATTAAAAGATATTTTTAATAAAATTTAAATTATATAATTTAATATATAAATTTATAACAATAGTATAAAATTTCACATAAAATACTTAATTTTAAATTAATCAATAGAAGTAGAAAATTAAAATTTTGACATTAGTCCAAAAAAATGCAAGTCCAACATTAGTTCTCAATCCAACACTAATTTTTAAATTTAAGTATGAAATACACATATCTATCAAATGTAAAAATGCTTTTAATTAAAAAAAAAATTAAAAAGTAATATCTAAAAGTAACAACACAATTATGCAAAAGTATCACTAGTGCACCTATAACAATTATCATCTTATATTTTCATTCAAATTCATTCATTACCATTAGCACCTATCTAATACGATTTCTAAAATAATAATTTAAGATTAATATTTTTTTAATACTAATACTTTCTAAACATTAATCTGATGAATAAAATTATAATAATTATATAATAATGCGAGCCGCCACCGTTTGAGACCATGCTTCAAGATCGGCCAGGGTATGATCAGTTTCTAGCATCTTTGTAAGTAAGGAAACCTGGCAAGTAGTCTCCAACAAGTTCTCGACCCAGAGCGTAGTGACCCAAAGAAAAGGGCACTGGGTAGAATAATCTACTCCCAAACAGTCCACAGTGGCAAAAGCGGCGCTACTATCGGTGAATATCTGGGGATACTCGAGTACACCCCTACTCGTGAGCAATTTGATCCAAAGAATAATTATAAGAAGTACATAATAATCCATGAGTATAATTTATATTTAATAAGTATATAATAATCCATAAGAATGTAATAATTCATAATTATATAATGAAATTAATTTTTACATAATAATTATACTAAGTATCAAAATTATTAAACTTCTAAAAACATAATTGAAAAAAATGAGGGTTAGTGGGTACCCATGTAGGTATCCATCGGATATGTGACATATATTAAATCTACCCACAATTTAGTGCATGTTTTAATTTGTGATACTAAATATGTCTGGAATTTGTAAAATTACCCATAACATACTGATTTTAACAGATGAATTTGAATAAATTTACGGATATCATTGCCATCCTTAAGGACTCAAATGTTGGAGATATAAGTTGTTGGATTCCTTGCATGTTTTCCAATTTTTAAAAAGGTTTAAACAAGAGCCCATTGAAACGCAATGTCTGGTGTCGTTTCATCAAACAAAATTTCTCTTCTCCACCAATTTTAGGGCCCATTTAGGGCAATTTTAAGACTCGAAATAAGTTTAAAAAATTAAAAGTTAATTTTAGTATTTCATATATTTTACTTTTTGACAAAATTATCTTGTTAGACAATAGATTTTAAAAAGTAAGAAAAAAAGTTACTTTTTAAAATTTTTATACTTAATACAATTCTATATATATTCTCATATATATTATAAAAATTCAAAATTATCCTTATTAATAAAAAAATAAAATCATTAACTTTAAATAGATTATTATTATTATTATTATTATTATTATTATTATTATTATTATTATTATTACTGCTACTACTACTACAAATTATATAGAGATAACAAATTAAAAAATAAAATCAATAATATAAATATATGTTTTGTTATCAATTATTTTTTTTTATTAAAGACCACCAAAATGTGAGGGTAAGGCATGACTCTTTTATCTATAGATTAATAAAATAAATGAAAAATATCTAAAGGTTATTAAGAATCAAAACCTCCAAGCCAAAAATAATGAACAAATCAATAAGAAAAAGTAAAAGAAAGCCAACAGGATCAATAACACCAAAACAAAGATAAGGCAAGTACAAAACCTAGCAAAAGAGCCACCGCGAAGGCAAAGAAAAGCTAATGGAGAGATTGTCTCTTACGATACTTACGACTAATGACTAAAGTGAATTCTTTGTTAAAACTAAAGGCATGCGAGCCAGTAACACTAAAGTGGGAGCTACGGTCAAGCCCCTTAATACCTTTAGGATCAGACAAGAGATAAGCATCAGCGATAGGATTACCATTAGAACTAAATCCTCATCAGGTTGAAAAGTGATATTTATAGAGCGGCAATTGAAACCCGCTACCATATTATGTTTGGAAAGAAGTAGAGCCTGTAGACACCCTTTGAACAACTGGATCATCCAAAACTAAAGAAGGAGCAATAACTCAGTCAATTAGAGCAATTGTATCCCTCAAAACCAGTATCATCCTAAACCCTAGGCTCAAGAACCAAAACAGACTCAACTCGAGCCTCAGAATGCACACTATCATCTAAGGCTTCAATAGGAGGAACAATATAACTCAAAGGTTGATCATCAGGACTAAGCCATTCCAGAAATCTAACCTTGATCCACATGAGCCTAGGAGGAGATATTCACATAAAAAAAAATTGAGAAACAGGAGCCACTGATATAGGATTCTTCCTCTTATCATGATCGACACTATCCTTATACAAACTGATAAGTGTCTGGGGCTTATAAAGCCCAAGATTCATCACATAACATGTATCAATGGAGTGACCTATATGCTTATATAAATAATGTGAAACCCGCTCAAAAATAATATTTTACTAAACCCAAAGTTACCCTCACTAGTCCATAAGCGCGGAAACAAAGGCCATGACACATCATGCTCCACCAAAATTCTAGTAACAGAGGGCCTACCAACAGAGGTCGTAGTATGATCGACACGCAAGGGTTTACCAATAGCAGCAACAACGTAAAACAAGCTTCTTTGCAGTTAATAAAATGGACATTCATGAAGGTAAAGAAACCTGAACAAGAACAACATGGGACTCTTCAAAACATCTAAAAGCAGCGGACTATTTAAAAACATCATAGCATGACCATTGATATACCATGACTGTCTAATCCAAATTTGAATAATCTTCCTCAAACTGAAGCTTAATTAAAATATGTCTACTATCCAACAAAAGAACTTTGGTATGTTCCCTTTTAATCCCAGTGACATAAAAAACTTCCTTATCACAGGGCGATTGAAAGAGAACTTACCCAATACGGAGAGCATGAAAGGTTCAGCCATAGAAGTAACTTCAGAAGGGGTAAAGCAAATAGCAGGCTACCCACTGTGAAGAGATACAGGCTTGATGGGAACCCTAAAATTGTTAGAAGCTGCAACATCATCCACAAAAGGCTTATGGGGCTGAGTGGTGGAATTAGGATTCAAAATGGTTGCAGGATTAAAGATTGAAGCATATGAAGGCTTGGGAAAGGTGCTACAGGTTTATGAAGGTAAAGCATGTGGAGTAGCCACGCGGCCATCTTAGGGAAGGTGATTCGGCGTTTGGCCTTCTTAGTTGGATCGAATGGGATCAATGTCAATCGGAGGCTGTTTTGGCATAGATGTGGCTGCATGTGGATTTTGGACAACATTGGGTTTGGGCTTCTGTTAGAAAAGTAGCAAAAGAACTACGGTGTTCAGAAGTAGCAAAAGAACTATGGTTTTTAAAGGACGTTTGATACGGTTTGTAGTTGGTAGCTGGCTATGAGAATGCAACGTAGTGCTGGGAAGATTTAGGGAAGCTAGATCAACATTAGAATGGTGTGATGGGTGTGTAGAGGCTGCTAGGTTGCATGGTGGCAGCTGTTCACCATGCACTAGAGCAAGCTCGAGTTATAAGAAATGGATGGCGGCTGGTACGTAAAAGGCGGCTGTTTGGATCATGGGAATGATGGTGGATGTTCGTCAGCCGCATGGTGGTGAGTGGCATCTGTTAGTGCTGCTAGAAGAATGAAGACAGTGGCTGTTGGGGATGAATCGGTGGCAGTTGGCTTAACGTATACGCTTGGGCAGACACAGTTGGTGAGATTTGATCAATATGGTGGTTGGCCAGTGGCTGAAAAAATGGCGAGGGGAGGATCAAGCAGCTGTAAATCACCACCAGTGGTGGCTAAAGTCGACGGCTTGAGAAGCATGAAGAGGATGAGGCTACAATCTACAGGTTTAGTATGATGGCTATTGCGGTTGGTGGAGGGGTTACCGTTTGGTGGAGAGTTGGCCGACGTTGTAGGAAAACTCTGGTGATTGCAAAGAGCCACCAGTAGCAGGCGGTGAGGCGATAACAACTAGCCAAAAGTGAAATAGTTAAAATGTAATGAAATGCAATCTTGAACTTGATAATGTGTAATGCTATGTATTGACCATCAAAGAGTCCGTACGATTTTATTGGATTTATTATTTAAGTAATGATACAGTCACAAACTCTTGTACAAATTTATTTTGTACAAACTAATGTGGCATGATTTAATTGGCTGAATTAAATATCACTTGGTCCACATGATTTGTGTTCATTATTTTATATTTTCTTTCAACCAATGGATTAATGCCACATCAGTTTGTACAAATTTAGTTTGTACAAGAATTTGTGGCTGTATCATTACTCTTATTATTTATAGCATACTGGATGGAGCTCATCCTATTTGCTAAATATTGGTGGGTGCTACAGGGTCCACCTACTTATCAATTATTATATATACGCAATAAAAAAATATTTTATGTAAATATTTATCATATGTAAATAAATTTTATTTAACGTTATATTCAATTCAGTCATTTACATTCTTACAGCAGTTTAATAGTAAAATTCATCAAATACATGTGAATATTTTTAAAATTTATATTTTTAAAAATAAATTTTACTAAATATTTAATCGATTTTCTTCATAATAAAATGTTGAAACCTTTTACCAAATATTTAAAACAACAATTTTTTGAAAAACTACAGTATTACTAAATTAGCCCTTAATATAGTGGCAGTGGGGCTAACTAATTCTCTACGTGTTGGCTCCTAATTATGTATATTTCTTAAATTAGCCAATGATTGACTAATCTTGACTTATCGTGCAATTTGAATGAACGTGCAGATTGTCGAAAGAACAAGTAACTCTACCCTCTTTAGTGCAAGTGAAAGTGTTTCAATAACTCAGCCAAGATCATTTCACACAACATGGGATTAAGAAATAAAATAAACCGACTTCACTTAACAATCCAAGCATCTTGCCATTCACGCTATTCACTCTCTATTTTAAAGGTTTTTCCTTTCTAAAACTTTTCCAGGAGCTCTACAAAAATTCTGACAGCCAATCCTTGTAGAGAATAGTCATATCTTTATATAAGGATTAACAATCTAAGATTGAAAATTATGTGGGATCCTTAGGGTTTTCTATCTCCAGTAGTAGGATTCAAATAAAACTCTTTTATTTGATAATTGGATATAACTCTTGTCCTTAAATTTAAAATTTAAAATATTTCAAAATTTGAATTTGAAATGTTATCTTCTTATTTATCTTATTTAATAAGATAATAGACTTCCACTTAACTACAATCATGTCTGTCAACATACTGTAATTTACCCCTAAATATAGAGAATTTCAAGTGAGACCCTTTATTGATACAATTATTTTAATCAATCCTTCCACCACACTATATTGCACATGAACATCTAAGATTGAATTCAAAAACTCACTGCCGAATTGTTTATTTAATCTTTCATTCTTAATTTTCATTTTGTAATTGGACTCATTAAAAAAAAAATCTTCAAAATATTAAATATATACTTTTATATATAAATAACATAATTTTACAAAACAATGTTGGCCGGCATTTTGAGTCCAATTCATTTATTAAAATTGCCTGAACGTACTTTCTCATAATTGGGAATGGTGGATCTATTGTTGAGCATGTATATACTTTGAATATTATCTGTGTAACCAAATATATATGTATATTGATAACAAACATGATTAGCATCACTAGTTGACAATATCAAAGTCACAAAAAGACTATGCAAAGATATAAAAATTTCCCTGGTCTAAGGATAATTAATAAATTGTAGCTGAACCACTCTTTACTTTTGATAGTGATTATTTTATTTGGGTGTTCTAAGTGCAGCCACTTGTTTGCCTAAGGTCACTACCTCAATGATGAAGCAAATCATTCTATCATATAACAGCACACGAGTGGAGTATTTTAATTTTAACATAAAGTTATCTAGAACAAATATTAGGTTCACAAGGTACTGAAAAATCATTACTCCCAACCTAGTGTCTAATAACCACTAGCATGATTTTTCTACAATGTCACCTAAAATAATCTTATTATCTTATTTTATTTATCACATATAACAAATAAATAAATACCCACAAATATTATAAATTCAAATTGGTTTTGAGAGCACATATATCTAACTGTAAGAATTGTAGCTATCTGATTTTGTGTAATTTCAACAACCATATTAATAATTTTTTACATTGAAATTTTGATTACTTTTTAAAGGTTTACACAGTTGTGTACGTAAAATGCCAGCCAGCACAGGTGTGTCATGAATATCATTACCATTTTATGCATGCGAATGCTAAGTTTTTAGGTGTTGTGCCTATGTCCTTGTACATAACTCTACAGCTCATAAGATGATAAATTTACACTATACCCTCATGGCAAATTAAATAAAAGAATGAAAAGAAAGAATTGATTCTATATGTCGTTGTTTACACTATTTGTGTAGGTACATATTTATACTACATAATTGATAACATAAAAGGAAGAATACATGAGTTACGCATTTGATATAGTAATTTCATCAAACACGTGATGTGCCAAATCAAGTGCACCCTATAATAATGCCAATAATCTTGGCTGAACCAATTCCAATACCTCATATAATAGTATCAAGCAAAATAATAGAGAAATTATGAGTAAATTTCATCAATTAATCGTAACAATATTTCCTTACTACTCCAAGTTTGGAACAACAGAAATAAATCAGTCAATTTTACATAGATTTTTTCTCTAATACGCATATTACAAGAATCATACATAATAGATTAACAGTTATATCACTAGCTGGCAAGGTAATTGTAGCCGAGCTATAATACCTCTAAAATTACTTTAATACCTTAAAAATAAAATTTTTCAAAAAGTTTATGAATAGCCTCTAAATAGGCATTACAACATAGTAGACAATAGATGACGATTAATAACCATCATTTGAAGGGGTGGATGACAGTTGGTTTATTTGCCATCTCCCACAAACTCATTGATTTATGAGAGAGGAATACCCATCATGAGAAATTGATAGAGTTTTACTGTCACAGGTCGGTCACACCACATTTTAGGTAGAAATTTATTTAAATTTCTCGCATGATTTTCAAAATTTTGGCGAGAAATTTGATTTTTGGAGGGAAAATGGGGTGACATTGTTTAAATTTAATTTTGGCATGAAAATTAAGATTAGCATAATTTTGACGTGAAAATTAAGAATTTATTGTATTTTTAATATATATATATATATATATATATATTATTTTAATTATGATTGTGTATTTGGAATTTTAGTTATTGAAAAAATATGAAATAAAATTAATTTATAAATAAAATTAAAACTCCTTAATCATTAATTATTAAAAGGGTATCGAGTGTATCTAAATAAATACTATACTGACATATGATTCGTGCATTGTCACATTTTATTTAAGAATAGGAATATGTGTAATCGGACTCTCTTTTCTTCTTTTTACGTATTACCTATTTATTTTTTTCTCTACACTAACTATATTTTGAAAAAATAAATAAATATAAATATGCAAAAACGACATAAAATCTTACCAAACCAAAAAATAAACGGAATAAAGGATTTTTTTCAAATTCTACTCCCTAAATTAACATATCCAAGCTTATTTCTTCCTTTTCCATTTGGAGTTTGATTGGTAGCATTTGCAGTGTCCATTGCAATTTCAGGATTCTCCTCATCACTAGCAAGAGGATTGTGCCTTGAACTTTGCCTTAGAATGGCAGCAATGTTTTCTTCAGTCTCTTTTTTATCTTTTTTTTGGTTCCTTAGGTGTATATTCTTTTTCAACAGGTCCTTCACCCTTTTTGAATCTAACATTCGGTGTTCTTTGCCCCTTCTTTCTTATGACCTTTATAGCATATAAGCTGCTGATAAGTTCCATGATACTAAAAAAAAAAAGGTTATCCAAATATAATGACGAAATGATAAATAAGAAATATAACTGAGATAGAGAAACTAACATTTTCTTCCAAACAATCATCATCATAAGTGCCTTTAATAAGCTGGGTAGTTAGAACTTCTTACATCGGAGTGGCTAGGTGTCTTCTGTAATTCCTCGTAGATCTCTTTCAACTAATCATCAATTAATTTTCTCCTAGCATATAGCTCCTTCTCTTTCTGATTTGAATACGTCTTTCAATGGTATGAAAGTACAAAGAAGAGGTTATAAATTCATCCACCCTTTGCATATGACCACGGCAAAGATGCTTTCATAATGATCTTGTAAGTAAGCCATTTCTTGCATCTAACTTCAACGACCCATTTTCAGGCTTCTTTTCCACTTTTTTCTATCGCCCATAATGAAGAAACTAATAATCATCAGTTGCAAAAAATGGCTGACAATGAAAAAAAAATTAATGCTGTAACTGAATTTTCTAATCATTTTGTTAACAATTTTTTAGCGCAAGGTCGTATCCTGTATTCTTTAGTCTCTGAGCTCTTTTCCATAGCACACTTCTATGTTGAAATAAAGAAGGAATAAGATACTTAGGCAAATCACATTTCTCTGCACCTGATGAGAAAAATTTAAAATAGAAATTAATAATTTAAAAGATAGATAATGCTATAAATATTTACTATGTAAATTGTATTGAATTTAATTGAATGATAACAAATGGTTATATAGATCTAGACATAACAAACTCCTACTAGTTAGGAGTTACTAACGAAACTAACAGTCCCACAACTTACAAAATAAAGATAGACTCAAATATACCAAATCTTGGACTTCCTACACACAAGGAACCACTTACAACAATATTATTGACTTGAACTAAACTTACTGCAAAATATTAGGGCAGACCATGACTATTTCTACATTAACATTGACACTCCCCCTTAATGTAGAAATCTTACAACTCCCAAATTATCTCCGAAATTAAGGAACTTCTCCAAAGATAGAGGCTCTGTAAATATATCAGCCAGCTACTCATCAGTATTACAATAGGACATCTTGATGCTTCCATTTTCCACCAACTCTCTAACGAAGTGATGCCTTGTCTCTATGTGTCTTGTGCGACTATGAAATACAGAGTTTTTAGTCATTGCAATTGTGGACTGATTATCACAATTAATTGTTGCCTCTTTTTGATGTTGCTTCATGTTTTTTAGAATTCTCCTTAACCAAACTTCTTGACACGCCACTGAAGTTATTGCCATATACTCAGCTTCTGACGATGACAATGCAGTAGATGGTTGCTTTTTGGAGCACCAAGAGATAGCACCTGAGCCGATGTTGAAAGTGTAGCTTGTAGTGCTTCTACGATCATCGATTGAGCCTGCCCAATCACTATCTGAAAAACGACATAACTGAAAATCTCCAACATTAGTGTACCAAATGCCATATAAGCTAGTCCCTTTCAAGTATCGTAGCACTCTTTTTGCAGCCCCATAATGAAGTTTGCTTGGACTCTGCATGAACCTTGACAAAAGAGATGTAGCATGTATAACATCGGGCCAGCTATTTGTGAAATACAATAAACTTCCAATCAAACTTCAATAAACCAGAGCATCAATCTTTTCTTCCCCATCATTCAAGCTGAATTTTTTATTGGTGTTCATAGGAGTTTTTACTGGATTGCACTCTTTCATGTTAAATTTCTCAAGTAAATCATTTACGTATTTTTCTTGAGAAATAAAAATCCCATCATGCCGCTTCACCTCCAGCCCAAGAAAATAACTCATTAAGCCAAGATCAGTCATCTCAAATTCGTTAATCATGGTAGATTTGAATTCTTCCATTAGTCCAACACTATTACTAATATAAATAAGATCATCAACATAAAGACATACAATAAGAATCTTATCCATACTTTTTGTTTTAACATACAAGGTAGGTTCATTTTCGCTCCTCTGAAAATCATGTTGCTTGAAATGCCCTTTAATTTGATCGTACCACACACGTGGCACTTGTTTTAAGCAATAAAGTGCTTTCTTCAATCGGTACACCTTACTTTCTTCACCTGAAACTTTATAGCCTTGGGGCAATTGCACATAAACTTCTTCTTCCAAAATACCATTCAAAAAGTTGATTTAACATCAAATTGATATACATTTCATTTGTAATGAGCAGAAATAGCAAAAACAGTTTGAATTGTATCAAATCTAGCAACTGGAGCAAAAGTTTCATTGAAATCGATACCTTCTCGTTGCATGTATCCCTTGGCAACCAACCTCGCGTTACATTTTTGGATTGAACCATCTGATCTATATTTAATCTTATAGATCCATTTCAAGCCAACAACTTCTTTTCCCTTTGGTAAATCAACAAGCTCCCACGTGTGATTTCTTTCTAGAGCTTTAATTTCCTCATTCATGGCTTGGCACCATTCTTTGCATTCTACGGCATCTTGAAATAAAGTTGGCTCACTTATTTGATAAAAATTGCATCTTGCAGCTTGCTCATAAATCTCCATCAAAGACTTCACTTTCCTAGTTGGCGATTCGGGAGAGGAAGGTGGAGAATTTGGTGGTGTCAGTGGGCTGTCTGTTGGAATTAAATGTCTTGCATCATCACTAGGTGAATCTTCATTCTTTAGTAGCTCATCTTCAATAATTACACCTGGACATTGCTGCAACTCTTTCCAATTCCAAGCACTTGATTCATCCAAACAACTTCACGACTAATAATTAATTGCTTGGTAAAAGGATTATAAAATCGATACCCTTTGGTCTTAATGTAAAGCCCACAAATATGCATTTCATACTATTATCTTCAAGTTTATGTCGCTTTTGAGAAGGAACATAAAGATATGCAATACAACCAAAAACCTTGAAATGATTTACATTTGGCTTCCACCCATGCCAAACTTCAAACGGAGTTTTGTTGTAAACAGAAAATGTGGGACTCTGATTCAGAATATAGGCTGCAGTGTGAACAGCTTCTGCCCAAAAACATCTTGGTAAGCCTTTTGCAATGAGCATGCTTTTGGCCATTTCCACTAGGCTTCGATTTTTGCTCTCTGCTACACCATTTTGTTGAGGTGTGTAGCTAGCAGTGAGTTGCCTTCGAATACCAAATTCTTCACAGAATCTGTCAAACTACTTTGACACAAATTCACCACCACGATCTGTCCACAAGATCTTCAAAGTGTCTCCACTTTGTCTTTCAGCTTCATTCTTAGGCTTCTTGAAAATTGAAAAAACATATGATTTTTCTTTTGCAAAGTAAACCCATGTCATCCTACTAAAATCATCAACAAAGACAATAAAATATAGGTTGTTATTAAGAGAAGCAACTTGCATGGGTCCGCAAACATCTGCATGCACAAGCTCAATAGACTTCGTAGCTCTCTTTGCCAGCCCCTTTGGAAAAGAATTTTGGTGTTGCTTCCCATGACACAACTTTCACATATTTCTCCTGTATGCTTTAGTGACGGCAATCCATCCAACAATTTGAGTTTAGACAAAGCCTCCAAGCTTCTAAAATTCAAATGCCCATATGTGTGGTGCCATAGCCAATTTTCTTCAAGCAAAAAAGCCTTAAATGCATGCATGTCAGAATTAAGAGTGAGTGGAAAAATTGTGCTCTTGGCCATGGGAACTTTCATTAGCAAGTGCCTTCTAGTGCTATCTTGGAACACAAAACAAGCCTTATCCTAAAAAACTATAGAATAACCTTCTAACAAAAATTAACCCACACTCAATAAATTTGTATCTAATTCAGGCACATACAAAACATTTTTAATGCAGCCCATTCCACATGATTTTACCTCAGCAGTGCCTTTACCATGTGCTTCTTCAATTGTTCCATCACCCATTTTCACTTGAATGCTTGCCAATTGATCCAAGCTAATAAAAGCCTCCTAGTTTGCTGACATGTGATTTCTACACCCACTATCAATGTACCAAACATCGTGACCACATTCTTTAGCAGAATAACAAGCAAAAAATAGTTTTTCATCTTATCTTTTTCTTTCTCTTCAGCAAATTTTGCATGTTTTTCTTTTAATCTGCAAAATCTTTCAATATGGCCAAATTTCTTACAGTAATAACATTGGCTTACGCTTTTGACCATCGCCTTTATCACTAGCCTCACTTTGCTTTGGACTACTACGTTCACTATCTTTACCATTTTTGTCACCTTTTTTACCATGAGAAAAATGACCTTACGCCCTTTCTTGCCAAACTCACGAGCCCCATTTGACTTTTCTTTGGACAGACAAGCATTCTCAACAGGCTGATCATCGTAACGTTTCATCCGCTCTTCATGGGACAAAAGTGAGCCAAGCAACACATCAACAGTTAGCACTTTTAAATCTTTAGATTCTTTAATTGCCACCACCACACGATCAAACTTTTTGGGCAGACTTCTAAAAATTTTTTCAACAACTTTTTCATCAGTCAAAGTCTCACCAAATTTTCGAATTTGATTTACAACTTCCATCAAATTACAGAAATAATCATGTAATGTCTCACTATCTTTCATAAAAGAAGTTTCAAACTTTCAACGAAGAGTTTAAAGTTTGGCAGTAACTACCTTAGTATTACCTTGATACCCATTTTTCAGTGCATCCCAGGCTTCTTTTGATTTTGTTGCTGAAGAAATTCTGGGGAAAATAGCTTTAGCTACAGCTTGCTGAATGAAGAACAAAGCTTTGGTATCTTTCTTCCGAGTATCCTCAAGTACCTCTGCTGAAACACCTTCTTCTGTGTGATCCCTATCCACCAGCTCCCATAAATCTTGAGAGATAAACAATGTTCGCATTTTTGTACTCCAAACATTATGACCAATGCCTTGAAAGAGTGGAAGAGTAGGCTGTGATGGAACAAGACTATTATTGTTAGCCATTGGTGGAACCTGGCTCTGATACCAGATGTTGAAATAAAGAAAGAATAAGACACTAAGGCAAATCACACTTCTCTACATCTGTTAGGATGAGAGAAATGCAAAATAGAAATTAATAATTTAAAAGATAGATAATGCTATAAATACTTGCTATGTAAGTTTTATTGAATTTTATTGAATGATAACAAACGGTTATATAGAGCTAGGCATAACAAACTCCTACTAGTTAGGAGTCACTAAAGCAACTAACAGCCCCACAACTTACAAAATAAGAATAGACTCAAATATACCAAATCGTGGACTTCCTAAACACAAAGAACCACTTACAACAATGCTATTGACTTGAACTAAACTTACTACAAAAGATGAGGGCTGACCATGATTATTTCTACATTAACATTCTATCCACTGACTCTTCAGATAGACCTATTTCAAAGCACCATTCAGTAAATAAGGTAAGTTAATCTCTGTAGTTTAAAACAAAATAAACTTTCAATTGGTATGAAGTTATAATTTCTTGCAACAATCTAACATATGCTCTTCGATTAAGGCTATGGTTGTACTTGTTCAAAGCCCTCTTCGTCTTATCAGCACCACTGACTTTATGTATAATTTGAACATTTTATATTATAAATAAATTATAATTAAAAATTAAAATTTAATGGAAGTAAGTGAGCGATACTCATTTTAAATTCTTTCGATAAGCGTAAATCAGCAAACTTTGCTTAAACAGGTAGCTTAATCTGGGGGGGTAATTTCCTACGGTTATGTTTGAATGGAATGATGTAGTTTCTTGTTAGCATGTCCTTGAAATTCCTAAATACAGTACCGACTGACCGTAACACTTGTTTTTTACCTTCAAGATCAACAATCAAATGACCTTAGCACCAAGGAAAAGTTATAGTAAGTACTGGTAGCATTTGCAAAACAAATTATTATTGTGAAACGATATAACAGATCAATAACTTTTATGATATAACTCTATGGCTATTACTTGAATAGATGTCTGCATACACTCTTTTGTCTCAATTGGAACTGTACGCCAACGTTGTAAAGAATTGAAACTAAAGTGCGAGCCAACACTTTAAGAAAACTAGCCAATTCAATGGCTTTGTCGCCTATTGGAAGACCTATGGGATTTTATTGTACAATTATGTTCTCCTTCCAAATTAACACCTTTGTCTTCTTCATCATGTTTAGAGTTAGGTCCTATATCTACAGGGATATCAAGGTCAGAATCTTTATTAATCAATGCATCATGGTAATCATATTCACAATCCAATATATCATCATCAATGTGATCATGCATATCATCATCAGCAACACTTTTTCCCTTATCCATAGGAGTACGCTTGAAATAAACATGCACAGTTATTTTAGTACCAAAAAAAAAAAAAAAAAACTTACCAAACAAATATGATTAACAAATATGCAAAATCTAGAACTGCACTGTTCAAAAGTTAAAAACAATTAGTACTTAATACAAATTTAAAAAAAAATCAATACTTCACATAAATTTAGATGCTATACTCATCATACATGCTTAGTCAAACAATCAGTACTTACTGCCAGCTCTATGAAACTTCAAATCAAGTGTTAATTCAAATTCCTTCTTTGCTATTTCATGCATAAATCTCATATTCACCATTAGCAGAATTCAATAAATAATTAGATGGAAATTCTGTTGCGAATGAAGGGCGTTTTGTTGCATTAAATATATTGTCTTCATTCCTTGGGTTAACATTGCCTCTTATAGGCATATGACAAACAATCAACCACCTTTTTTCAATCAGAACATAAAAAACTTGTTTGGCTTGAGAGGCTAAAATAAATGGATCAGATTTATGCCTATTATTTTTAAGTCTACTGAGGTGAATCCAAGTTCATCATTTTTAACAGAGGGAATTGCGTGGGATATGCTCCAGACCTCCCAAAATACCATAAATATACCTCAAACCATTAAAAGCTCTCGTTTTACATATGTATACTGTCAAAAATGAGAGAAAATACGAAAATGACCTCAATAAAATCACAACAAAACCGAATCCAGCAACATAAAGCAAAACTAAAGAAAAGAGGGAAAAATCAGAACAGAACCGAATCAGTCGAGCAACATTAACAAAGCTAAAGAAAAGAGGGAAAAATCAGAACAGAACTGAATCACAGTCGAGTAACATCAAGCAAAGTTAAAGAAAAGAGGAAAAAAAAACCAAAGCTCTTTAAAGAACAAATTGCGACTGATTCTCCTACCGCGACTGATCCTCCTAACTCTTTGAAGAAGAATCTGCTGTCACCATTGTCTCATTGGGTTAGCACCACCTCGTCTTGCCTCCGTTAATTGGCTGCTAGGTAAGTAATTCTTCAATTTTTTCTTTCTCCTGCAAATATTCAAAGAGAAAATTTTTGAGTTTTGCTGAAAACAATAAGTGATTCTGTGAATTGGGTATGCTTGCTGGGAATCCAATAACGATAAAAATAGAAAGAATTAGAAGTGTAGCTTAAGAAATGTAATACAATATATCACGAACAGACATACAAAAATGAATGCTGGACAACATATTTTGCTTTGATGCACTGAATCAATGCAGACAAAATTAGAGTTGAATGCCTAAAATCGGGCATAGAGTTCAACTATGAACTGGAAAATGGTTGTTCGCATGTTATTAGCCTAATAACAATTGAATCATTCAGTATCAAGCTTCATATTGTTAGGTCAAGTGCCTAGTCGTACATGTTCATGGTATAAAATAGAATTTTTTTCTCTTAAAAAAGTGATTTTGTAATTTAGAATTCGAATCACTATGATTAGTTTCTGAACCCGTTTAACCTTTGCGTAAAACTTTTTACTTGATCATGCAGGTTCTGGACCACATACCGAAACATACCGAAAAGAACATGCCATCCGATGATAATTTAGATGATGATGATCAGAAGGCGCTTTTGGTTAAAGTGTCTAATATGTCATCGTTGAAGGCACTTTCACTTATCAAGGAACGTCTCACAGAGCAACAATATGAAGCGTTTAAGGGAACATGCTTTGGTCATTTTTTGTACGTTCAAGATCTACAATTCTCTGGCCAAATTATTCATGCATTATTATTACGATATGTAAGATCAACAGATAAGGCAATATACTTTAAAATAGGACAAAAAGAGTGCAGATTTTCTATGCTAGAGTTTGCCTTGATTACGGGACTAAAATGCCACAAAGAACATGATCTTTTAGTGCATGAGAAAGATTGATGGTTTCCCATTTGCGTTGGAATCTGTGCTGCTAGGAATGGAGCGAAAGAATAAGATTGATGATCTCCATATCTGTCTATTAGACAATTTGAAAGAATTCAATAATTATCCATGGGGTCGCTTGTCATTCAAGGCAACAATGTTGAGCTTGAAGAACACAATTACAAGGAGAAGCAAAAGAGTTGGTTCGCTGGATCCAAATACGGAAGAGAAATATAGCCTTTATGGTTTCCCATTTGCGTTTCAGGTGAGGATGCTTATTTAATTTTTTTATGAAAAATACATGAATTTTGTATGATATTGATATAGTGTTCAACATTACAGGTGTGGACATACGAGGTTATTTCTGAATTCGGCCAAAAATTTGCAATCGAAAAGGGTGATTTAAAGGTTCCAAGAATTCTTAAGTGGTTTTGTAAAACTAAAATTATGGCTGATGCAATAAACAAAGCCTTGAGAGAGGAAGACATGGTAAGTATTTCACGCTTAGTTAAGTGCGAAGTATGAACACAAGTTATTTTAAGCATCAGTACTTTGTTGGTGTAACTTTATTGACATCTATATTATATAGCTTACTGTAGCAACAACATTGCATGCCACCAGAAGCGATGGAACTTATGAGATTGCACAACATTACATGCATTGGTTCTTAGCTTCAGAAGAGTGGAAGCAAGAGCTCAGTGAATCCTATGCTGTGAGGGGCAATGAGCCTGAGACCGAATTCGATTCTACACATTCAAATGTGCGAATGCAGCAGCACGTTGATGTTGTTATGGACGATAGGCATGCAGTCATTATTGATGATATTTTGCAAACACCATTCTGTGCATCTTCCCCAAGAAATTTTTCTACGCCACCTAATGCGTCTGCTTTTCAGAGGACTACACCGTTCTCCCAAAAAAGAAGCAAAACTGTAAGCTAATGAATTTGTTTAAAGACAATTTTATGTTTTGATTTTTCAAAGTAACTTAACAGTATATTTTAAACTGATGATTGATTTTTCATAGGTCACTCTACCTTGTCATATCTCCATAGGCGATCGCATTGCTCCAACATTTCGGAAAATTGATGATCGATTAAGTAAAATTGAGGAGAAGGTGCAAAAGATTGATGTGTTGGAAGCAAAGCTTGACAACGTTACAAAAGACTTATGGAGAATGACAAATTACTCGAGGAATTTCTAGTACCTTGTGATGTAGGCAAAGATAAAACCAATGATCAGGTTTGCAACATTTCAAACACCTTTAGGAGCAACTGTTGAATTTATTTTTTTCACGCAATACAACCACTATTGCATAGTGCTCCTACTTCAGTGGTTGTTCATGCAGACAAAAATAAAATTGATGTTAAATTCGTTTGACAACAATTATGAGAGAATTCTAATTTTTTTATGTTTATTCATAATACAGTCACCTGCGCATATTCCTCATACCTCAGTGGCTTCTGATGTAGACACAGTCACAATCTATGTTCAGGTTCGTAATATTAAATCAATTGATGTTAAATTCAGTTGACAACAATTATGATAGAATTTTAAAATTTGTTATATTTATTAATAATACAGCCAGCTGCACATGATGCTCCTACCTCAGTGGCTTCTGATGTAGAGACAGATAAAATTGATGTTCAAGTTTGTTATATTAAATGTAGTTGATGTTTAATTCAGTTGGCAACGATTATGTAAAGAATTCTAAATTCTGTTGTATTTATGTGTAATACAGCCATCTGCACATGATCCCCAGTGGCTTTTGATGTAGCCATTGATAAAATTGCTGTTCAGGTTCGTAATATTAAATTCAGTTCATGTTGAATTTATTTGACAATTATTATATGGAGAATTCTAAATTCTATTGTATTTATGCGTAATACAGCTATCTGCACATGATCCTCAAACTTCAGTGGCTTTTGATGCTGCTGTTGAGAAAATTGATGTTCAGGTCCGTAATATTAAAATCAGTTCATGTTAATTTTATTTGATAATAATTATGTAGAAAATTTTAAATTTTGTTGTATTTATGGGTAACACAGCCACCTGCACACGATACTCCTACTTCAGTACCTGGTGTAATTAACATTACTGATGAATTTTCTACTGAGTCTCACCTTAAAAAAAAACGCTAAACACAAGATTGTGGTCCATTGGAACGACATTATCTAAGAAAAACGAGAAAAAAGTCAGTATATATTAGCACACCTTACACTGACCCTTATAAAAAGTCACGAAAGGTTGTAGTCACTGAATCAAAAGGTGCAATAAATGATGATTGGATGTGTGATGACAAAATGGAGCCGTAAGTTTCTTTTATTCTTCCACGTTTATTGTTATCATCATTTATTAAAGTTTCTATGTAATAACACATTTGTTACTTTTTTGTGTGTAGTTTAATAATAAGATGGCCTATTCACGAGGCAAATAAAGACTTTTTCCGCCGATTATGCAAACCAAGAGCATGGATATCTAGCGTAGTAATAATTTTTGTTAAGATATTTAATGAATATGTTAAACAATGCATATAATAATTGTTTCTTTATTATCCTCCAGCACAATGCATATAATAATTGTTTCTTTATTATCCTCCAGCACTTGGACTCCTTTTTTTATGGTATGCGACACACCTTGATCAACTCTCCATCTTATGATATGCAACGATGTGCTATAATGGACACTATATATCAAGTAAGTTTTTAATTACATTTATAAAGCGTTTAAGAAAATATAAAATGTTATCTTACACTTTTGTTTTACGTAATGTTAGCGAAAGTTAGAGCATTTGTATTCAGTTTACGTGATCAACCCTGAAAAAGTCCGGACAGATAATGCTGCGAACTATGTCGTTGATTATGCCAAAGGTGAAAAACTCAAATGTTCTGTTCATTGGAAAGATGTTTCCAATGTAAGTAGCCTATATTTATTTGATATATTGACTGTAATTTTTTTTTCTCAAACAATTTACTGGTTTCATGGCTTTTTCTGTAGGTGTATATTCTGCTTCATCCTAAGCAAGAACATTGGGCTCTTGGAGAGTTTGACCTTTTAAAGGAGACAATTTTTGTATATGACTCGATGTTAGATTATATGAATGACACTACATTCGAGAAGGAGTTATTGCCATTTGTAGTCATGATGCCACTGATTCTAGATAAGATATCATGATATGCTTCACATTCTGATGATAATTGTCTAACTCGTAAGTGGAAGGCTGTGCGAGTTTTAGACACCCCGCAACAAAAGAATAAGTAAGAAACATTGTCTTCTCTCTTTATATTGTCTTTTACGTTATACATCATTTGACTAACCACCACGTTCTTTCTATCTCTTGTAGCAATGATTGTGGTGTTTTTGTTATGTATTACTTGGATGTACTTGTAAATGGTCAAAACATTTCAAGCAGCGTTCCTACACAGGCAGCCATTAATGCATATCGAAAACAAGTGGCGACAAGGTTGTTTACTGACAAGAAGTTGATCGAGGAATGCAATTGATAATGACAAGCAGTTGATTCTTTGGCTTTGGATAACAATGAGTTAGCCTTGTATTAACAATAGTTTAGCTTTTGAGATGATGTTACTTAAAACTTTAGGAGCTGACTTGTACGGTTACAAATGTGTAAATTAATTAAGTTAAATATTTGAGTTTCTTTGATTGTTTAGTCAGCATTAAGTCCCTAAGAAATTTTGTACATCATTTATTAAAGTCGGTAATGAGTCGGGTATACTCAACTTGTTTCATCAAAGTTGGGTAAATAATGGATAATTCTCGACTTGCTTCAACGAAGTCGGGTAAATAGTCGAGAACACTCGACTATAATTATAATTTTACCCAAAATTCAGCAAACACTCTCCTTTATTAAGTACGGTAATGAGTCGGGTATACTCGACTTGTTTCATCAAAGTTGGGTAAATAGCGGATAATTCTCGACTTGTTTCAGCGAAGTCGGGTAAATAGTCGAGAACACTCAACTATAATTATAACCTTACCCAAAATTCAGCAAACACTCTCCTTTATTAAGTACGGTAATGAGTCGGGTATACTCGACTTATTTCATCAAAGTTGGTTAAATAGCGGATAATTCTCGACTTGTTTCAGCGAAGTCGGGTAAATAGTCGAGAACACTCGACTTTACTTATAACCTTATCCAAAATTCAAAAAACACTCTCCTCTCGTCGAAGTCGGGTAAGAAGTCGAGAATACTCGACTTTAATATTAAAGTCGAGAATACTCAGCTTTGATTGTTTTAGTATGTTATCATATATTAAGATATGTAATAGCCATTAAATAGTATCTGCAACAACTGCAAATTATCCAACAAACATGTAATACAATATCATGGCATAACAACTACCAAATTCGTCATCGTACAATTTTAATATGAAAATTCTTATACAATGACAAGGGATAGTCTTTTAGTTGCTCCAAACACCGAAGCCATGACCCAAAACCTCCCGATGCCATCATTTAAAGACAACCTACCATATAGATCCTCCATCAAATCCTGTATGGACATATAATGTTAAACTTGGTACATGTTTGAACAATATTAAGGAAATAAATAAAGCATAAATTATACTTACATTGTATATAAATTTGAAACAATGTGTCAACCGTCATGTAATGGCATTGGTGTCATGCATTTTAGTCGATTGTGTCCACGACCACCACACCGACTGCATTTACAAGGCAACTTTTCCTAACCTTTAGATGGTATTCGATTATTCTTTGGACGCCCACTTGACCGCTTTTCTAGAGGAGGATATACTTCTTGGGCACATACATCACCAGAAATATCCCACCCCTCTTGAGGATCAATAGGGTAAATGGTCTCAGAATATGCTAACACCCATGTATCACTTGAATAGTAGTGAGATGAATAATCATAGATCGAAAAATCTCGATGCCTGCACACCGCCACAGCATGTACACATGGTAATTGTTCGAGTTGGAATTCTCGACAAGTGTAAGTTTTTTCCAACATATTCACATGTCCATCAAGATCACCATCTTTGACAATAAATTCATATAGATTTAAGTTGATCACCCGAAACTTTTGAGCTGTAATTTGTCTACTTCTCACTACCTTATCCGTCCATTTTGTCAGTCGACCATTTGTTGCCGCGGCCTCTTCACGACGGTTACAAAACCTCTCTCGTAGTTTGTCAATTATCCCATCCATTAGTTTGTGAATAAGTAACAATCGATCAGATTTTAGAATCCCATTCATGCATTCTGCAATGTTGGTATTCATAATACTGTAACGTCGCTCGTCGAAGTGCGAACGTGCCCACTTATCAATCCCCGCTTCCTCGAGATACTTTCCAACTGGCTCGCTAACCTTATATATCTCATTCATGTAATATGTGAAGTGTACTAGTCGATATGCTCTTGAAGCTGCTTCAAATATGCCACCAACATCAACGTCTTTAAAGTGAGCCCTAAGGTTTTGTTTTAAATGGTATATGTACATATCCCATCGATAGCATTCGGGAATATAGTAGATACACCTTTCTTAATACTTGGATGGCGGTCAGAAATGAAGACTAAATTTTCAACTTCCCCAATTGATTCCCTCAACTTTGTGAAAAACCACAGCCAAGATGCATCATTCTGACTATCACCGACACCGAAAGCCAATGGATAAATCTGATTGTTACCATCCTTGCATATGGCAATGAACATAGTTCCTTTATATTTACCTTTGAGAAAGGTACCGTCAACTGCAATAACTGGCCTAATGGAGGAAGAAAATCCCCTCAAACAACTTCCTATTGCCATGAAGAAGTAATTGAAGTGATTGGTGTCATCAACTTCAAGAAAAGTTCGGGTTCCAAGATTCTTCTTCTCAAGCATTGCCATATATTGAGGAAGCAATCTATAAGACTCTTCAGGTGAACCTCGAGCAATTTGCATTGCACGTTCCCTTGCTCTCCATGCTTTGTGATAACTTATACCATAACCATATTTCTGTTGAAAATCCTGCCTAATGTCTGCAGCCCTATATGAAAAAGACGAGCCATTATACTTAAACTGAATATTTTGGACAATTAGTTTTGCAGAAGCTTGTCAATGATTTTTCCTCGAGACATCATGGGAACAAGAATGCACATGGGAATACTTTCTGATTTCGAACATACCACAATCATTGACCTTAACAGCACGAAGACGCCATTTGCAGTTTTTATCCGCACAAGTGACAACAAGTATATCCTTACCAGGCTTCAAGGTTTTATATTCAAAATTTTTTGTTAAAGCATATGCGCTGAGCATGCCTTGCAACACCTTTTTGGAAGAAAATTGTTGTCTTTCCAAAAATCCATCGCTATCATCGCCAACTTCATTTGATGCAAAATTGCTAACACTAAGGAATGAGTCATTTGTGTGTATTGAATTACTACTAGCCAGCAAGCTAAGTCTCGGCAAATAGTTGTTACTAAAGTATGGCTGAGTTACGGTCAACACTGGTGGATTATCAGTTGGTGCTTCAATATCAGCTAGTGTTCTCTCCTCTACATGAAGATGGACTTTGGTTGGATCATGTTCCACATCAACCTCAGTGTTGGGCATGAGTTCTTGTTCTAATTCATTTCTACTGCCAAAATGGCCAGGAATAAAACCATCATCTTCTATATTGACTGTTTCAACTTCATGTTGGGAGGTTGATAAACCAATGGTTGGATAATAATGACTCTCCTCCCATGAAGGGTGCATTGCAGATGGACTATTCTCTGCTGTCATATGATATTTAAGCTTGACGATATTTACTTTACGTTCATAAGTGATACAGAGAGGATTTCTGAAACCGCTACTAGCTTCTTCCAAAAAAAATTCTACGTTTGAATCATTCAAAATTTCCATAGGTGGCAAAGGCTCTGATGATGTTTTGAACTTGAATTTCATGCTAATAACAAATTCAGAAAGGCCAATAGAAATGACTTCTGCAACTTTTTGGACCAGTTCCTCAAATGTAGTTGAAAGTGGCACTTTAATACCTCGTATCTGAGTGCCGGTAAATATGTATTCACCATTTTCCTGAGTCCATTCACCATTAAATAGAATAGGAACACATACAGTTGCCATTGACGAGTTAATGCACTGCAATCATTAAAAAATTTTTGCAAAAAAATTATTGAAATAATTGATTAAAATTACATTTTAAGGCTTACTGGACTTATTTAATTAACTTACTCGATTGGATCAAATGACTCACTCGGCTTTATTACTTGGCTTTTACTTGACTTGTTCAGAAAATTTTCTGGATGTTTACTCGATTTGTTTAAAAAATTACTCGACTTTTACTTGACTTAATATTATTTGCATTCAATATACTTATTTGACTTCTTACTCGACTACAAACTCGACCTACTCAACTCTTTATTTTCTTACTCGACTAATTACTCGACTTATTAAAAAATGAACTAACTCTTACTCAACTTGTTTAAAAATTGCTCGATTTTTGCTCGACTTAACATTGGACGCATTCAATATAGTTACTCAATTTATTACTCAACTAGATACTCAACCTACTCAACTCTTTCCATTTTTTATTCAACTAATTACTCGATTTAATAGTCGACTCCTTAAAAAAAAAATTACCTGACTCATACTCGATTTATTAAAAAGATTTACTCGATATTTACTCGACTTATTTAAAAAATTACTCAACTTTTAACTCGACTTAACACTAGACGCATTCAATATACTTATTCGACTTATTACTCCACTAAATACTCGACCTACTCAACTCCTATCATTTTTTACTCGACTAATTACTCAATTTAATACTCAACTTCTTAAAAAATTACCTTACTGTTACTCAATTTGTTCAAAAAATTTACTTGACGTTTATTGAACTTGCTAAAAAATTACTAGATTTTTACTCGACTTAACACTAGATGCATTCAATATACTTACTTGACTTCTAAGTCAAATAGATACTCGACCTTATCTCGCCTACTCCATTTCTAACTCAACTAATTACTTGATTTACTCAACTTCATACTTGATTTCTTTAAAAATCTACCTAACTATTACCAGACTTAATACTCGACTTATTTAATCTTCTTACTCGACGCCGTACTTGACTACATACTAGACTCACTCAACTCATTTCACTTCTTACTTGACTGAGCACTTAACTTATCTAACTTCGTACTTGACTTCTTTAATAACTTACATAACTCTTACTCGACCTATTTAAAATGTTCACTAGATTTTTATTCAAATTTCTAAAAAATTATTAGTATTCAACTTATTTAATGGACTTACTCAACTTACTACTCAACCTCATACTTGACTTATGTCCTTAACTTTTTACTCGACTAAATACTGAATTTACCCGACTTCATACTCGATCTATTTAAAAATTACATAACTCTTACTCGATTTGTTCAAAAAATTTACTCGACTTTTACAAAATTATTTTAAAATTACTCCACTTAATACTCGACTCATTTAATATACTTACTCGACTTTTTACTCGACTAAATTCATGACTTGTTCATCTCTTTTACTTTTTACTCGACTAAATTCTGGACTTACTCGACTTCGTACTCAACTTCGTTCTGCACTGATTTTTCAATCACTTGAAACTTAAATTGAGGTCTTAAAGCCCTACATTTTATGCAATGTGTATGTGCAAGCAAAAAAATGAATAATACACTATTAAAACTCATTAATCATTAGTAAATATACTTGTAATGAAATTAAATCAAACCCTAACCATACAAAAAAGTTGCATTTCAAACTTACCTAATACACAACTTCACAATGCAGCTTTTGAATAATTTACTTTTATCAAAAACTTTGTATTGATGGTGGTAAGAGATGAAATGGCGGGAGAGAAGGTGGGAGAGAAGGGAACCGTTGTAGAGGGAAAAAATGGTGAGGAGAGAAATGAATGGTAAGATAAAGAAGAAGAAGACATTGTGTAAATTCATAAGTTTTTTAAGGGTATTTTTGACTTTTCTCACCTTCATGAGCCATATGTATGTAATTGGGTATACATTTAGTATTTAAGGGCAAACATGGGATATTTAAATAAAAAACCCTTTTTAACACCAACATACTGATTATTAACAAATATTGGTCAAGCACCCAAACCTCATTTATTACTCTATAAAACTAATCATGTCACATATTACAAGATTATTGTCTTTTGCTCTAGCAACTTGCATGGTTTCCACTTCTATAGTTACTCTACAATTTTGAGTAATTCTAATTGAGTCTCGATCTCGTGTTACAAAATGGAAACCATTAATATCATAACCCCTATGTTTAGCTACAAAAGGAAAGGGGTCTTGAAATATCCAATGTAAGGAATCTGATACATCATCACCATTTTCTATCATTTCATATATCTAACAATTGAGAAATTTATGCATCATTAACTGTATAAAAAAACAAACATATTGACTTAGCCAACTGACAAAGGTATGATTGTGTTCCTTTTTGCAACCATGTCTCATTTTTACTTGGATAAGAATCTTCGAACAACTCCATGTGCTCATAAAATTGTGGAAGTTTAGTTTGTGAGATAAAAAATCTAAGTAGAGTAATCTAAATCAGCAGCTTCAATAAATTATCTAATGAATGGTTGAACTTTTTGTGTGTTATGCAAAACATAAAAGTGTGCTTGATCCAATGAAGTTGGATCAACATTCTTCTTTTTTCCATCTAATAAGGACTCGTCAATTGACATGTTTTGCATATGTTCATTTGGTAGACCAATTATACACAAGTTTGACATTTATTCAGCATAAAATTCCAATGCTTCCTTCGTAATATATCTAGGCTATTCAACCCTCGAGATGGTTATGGTTCTAGACATAACCTTTAAGGGATTTTATGTACCTCTAAAAAGGATACATCCATAGAAGAGAAGTTAAGCGACATTGTCTAACTTCAAAGACTGTGTACAATAAGATGAATCATGATGTCAAAAAAAGTAAGGAGAAAATATTTTTCTAGCGCACATAAAGTCATTACTAGTTCTATCTATAATTTATCTAATGTTGTCACATCAACCAACATTGCACATAAGGAATTAAAGAAGAAACAATGATCAACAATGCACATAAGGAATTAAAGAAGAAATGGGTCCTATAATAGCCTATTTAACATGTTTTGGCATGACACTCCTTATGACACCGGGTAGGATTTGTTCTATAAAACATGACAATCATGTGACTTTAGGCTATGAAGTTTCAAGTCCTTCATGGACACAAGATTCTTGATGTTTGAAGAATATCCATGAGGAACCTTGATACTTTTTAAGGCTTTGCAAAACATTGTTTTTCCGCTCTAGTTAATGTGAAACAAGCTAGCAGAAGAAAGATCCATCTATTTTTATTGATTGTTAGTGCTAATTTTTCCTTAATTTTTATTACCACAAGATCTTCCTAGATTTGCAACCATCTTTGGTCTTTCCGGAAATGATAAGCAATGTTCTACAAATGCTTTCGCACATTTTTTTTTTTCAATCTGCATAACATCTAATTAGTGTCGCTCAAACAAGTATTTCCAATACTCTAAATTATAGAATATGGGTTTCTTCTTCCAATACACAGGTAATCATTCTTAGAACTTTTGCTCTTTTTAGTGTTATGCTTGCCTTATTTAATCAACCAGACACAAATCTCCCACCATTCAATGATTCTAGAGCTAGATCTTCTTCTATTATGTTATCAAAGGCTTTTATTTAGAATTAAAATTCATGTTCAGAATAAAGCCAACGACGTGGCCTATTTAAACATTTTTATCACTGTGTTTAAATCTACAATTATGTGTGCCAACTCCATAATATGGACAAGCATGCTTTAATTGAGTTTATGGATAATTACTAAAATTAAATCAACAACAATTAGAACATGCATACATCACAATTAGTTCATGCATATCACATAAAGGTTGCAATATCAACTTCATGCATGTAACTATTTTTTTTAAAAAAAACCAAACTCAAAACTACCATCATGCGTGCTCATTATCTAATTAAAAAGATAGTGAAGAAAGTGCAGTTTGTTTACCACAGAATTAATTTTCTAGTAGCTGCTTGAACTTAGCCGCAAAGCATGGATTTGGAATAGATGGCATTGAACAATCCAAGGCTAAAATAGAAAATATAAAACAATATTTCATGTGCAACTTGGACAGTCCAATCATTTAACTAATTTCTAATTTATATGTTTCAAGGTCTCTAACAACAAATACAATTTCAAATTTACAAGAGCAATGATATGACCAAATAATATAATTATAAAGCTGCATGTAATCAACATTGTTTCGACAACAAAAACAATATGATAGTCACAAGCACTATCTGCTGCTAAGTAAATATTGGTCAGTCAGAATCACTCGAAACCCAAATATAAACATTCATAAGACTTAACGTAGCACGTTATGCTTTCTAGAGCTCGTAAATCAATTTCAAATCACTCAAAGCCTTAAATCAGAATACATAATGAAGACCTAACCAATTTTTACTCCCAATTTTAAATTTGAGCTTGAATACAATTAGAAAGTTTTGGCTTCAATTAATATGAACACAAAAACTAGCTACTTGATAATATTCACACTTGAACCAAATTCATGTGCTCTAAGTATTTGATAATATTTGCACTTGCACCAAATTCATGTGCTAGACACTTATGGATGACAAAAAAAAACTCTACTTAATTTTTGGTCCAATTGATCTAACCCTAAAATTTAGCGCTTTAACCCGAATCTAAGGGTCAAGGGTTGGGTTTGAACTTAAATACTAAGGCCTCATCAAATTCAAGCTTGGATTTGGCCCTGCCTGCACTGATCAAATGCGACTCTAACACTTAAAAAAGCGAAAAAAACACTCATACATACGCATTACACACATACACGACACATTCACACTCTCAAAACACAAAAACATCCCTAACCCTAACATGTCACACACGTGACTCAAGTGAACCCTGCTATAGCGCTGCTCCTAGTTTCAATCATCCTATCAATCTTTATAAGATTGATGACAACCATGATCTCACTAAAATTTGATGGCAATCTCGATCTTAATAAAAAGTGGATAACGACCTAAATCTCGATAAGATTGGATCAAGTATTTTATTCACATTAGAATGCAACAAGGCCAAAGTGACGATCTCAATCTGAATAAAATCGAATGATGATCATGATCTCAATAAGATTGGATGACAACCTTGATCTTAATAATATCGGGTGATGGCCACAATCTTAATAAGATAAGATGACAACCTCAATCTAAATAAGAATGGATCAAGCAATTTAGTCATATTGGACTGCAACAAGCCCAAATTAGCGACCTCGATCTCAATAAGATTGGATGACGACCATGATTTCAATAAGATCAGATGATGACCTTGCTCTAAATCAAATCGAGTCAAGCGATTTATTCATGTTAGAATGCAACAAGGCCAAAATGTTGATCTCAATCTCAATAAGATCGGATGATAACTATGATCTCAATAAATTTGAATCAAGCGATTTATTCACGTTAGACAATAACAAGGTCAAAATGATGACCTCAATTTCAACAAGATCGAATGATGACCATGATCTCAATAAGATCGGATGACAACCTTAATCTGAATAAGATCGGATCAAGCAAGTTATTCATGTTGGTTCACAACAAAGCCAAAATAATGATTCAATCTCAATAAGATCAGACGATGACCACGATCTCAAAAGATCGAACGACAATCTCGAAATCAATATTTGGGTGATGACATGGTTTCAATTAAATCGGATGACAACCTCATTCTTCATCATATCAAATCGAGTGATTTATTCACAGTGAACCTCAACAAAGCCAAAATGACGATCTTAGTAAGATTAGGTGATGATCATTATCTCAATAAGATTAGATAATAACCTCGATCTCAATAAGATCAGGTGATGACCACGATCGCAATAAGAATAGATCAAGTAATTTATTCACGTTTGATCTCAACAAGGCCAAAATTCATGACTTTGATCTCAATAAGATCAGATGATAACCATGTTCTCAATAAGATTGAATGACAATCTCGGTCTCAATAAGATTTGATCAAAATTTGTTCATGCTAGACCTCAACAAGACCAAAGTAACGATCCTGATCTCAATAAGATAATATAATGACTTTATCTTAATAAGATTGGATGACAACCTCAATCTTAACAAAAATGAGTGATGAGTATGATCTTTTAAGATTGGATGACAATTAAGATCTCAATAAGATTGAATGACGGCCTTAACCTCAATAGGATCAGATCAAGTAATTTATTCATGTTGGATGGTAATAAAGCCAATTAACAACTTGATGTCAATAAGATCGAACGATGATCATGATCTCAATAAGATTGGATGACAACTTCAACATTAATAAGATTGGATGACGACCACGATCTCAATTAACTGG
This sequence comes from Murraya paniculata, assembly GCA_030449075.1. Classification (NCBI taxonomy): domain Eukaryota; kingdom Viridiplantae; phylum Streptophyta; class Magnoliopsida; order Sapindales; family Rutaceae; genus Murraya; species Murraya paniculata. The sequence goes on from JAEVFN010000009.1 coordinate 3,127,222, forward strand.
GATGACTACCTCATTCTTAATCATATTAAATCAAGCAATTTATTCACATCGCATCTCAACAAGGCCAAAATGACGGCAGAACAAGATTGGATGATGATCACAATCTCAATAAGATCATATTACAACCTGGATATAAATAAGATCGTGTGATGACCACTATCTCAATTAAACCGAATGACAATCTTGACTTAATCATATCAAATCAAGCCACTTATTCATAATAGACCTCAATAAGGCCAAATGACGACCTTAATAAGATTGGGTGATGACCATGATGTTAATAAGATCAGATGACGACTTCGATCTCAATAAAATCAGTTGATGACCATGATCTCAAAAGACTGGATCAAGCAATTTATTCACTTTAGACCTCAACAAGGCCAAAATGACGACCTTGATCTTAATTACATCAGATTATATTTATTCAAGTTTGACCTTAATAAGGCCAAAATTTATGAGCTCAATCTCCATAATATTAGATCAAATGATTTATTCACGTTGGACCTCAACAAGGCCAAAATGATGACCTTGATCTCAATAGATCAGATGGCAACCTTGATCTCAAGAATGGTGACCATGATCTCAATATATATGACAATATCAACCTTAATAAGAACTTATGAAGACCACAATCTCAATAAGATTGGATGACAGTCTCAGTACTAAAAAATCAGATGATGATATCGATCTCAATAAGATCAGATCAAGTGATTTATTCATGTTTGACCTTAAGAAGGCCAAAATGACAACCTCAATCTTAATAAGATCATATCATACTTATTCATGTTGACCCTAATAAGGCTCAAATTGGCAACCTCGATCTCAATAATATTAGATCATTTTATTCACGTTGGACCTTAATAAGGCCAAAATTATCGAACTTTGATATGAATAACATTGGATCGTTTCAATCACATTGGACCTTAATAAGACCAAAATGACGACCTCAATCTCAATAGGATCAGTTCATACTTTTTAGTCAGTTGGAACTTAGTAAGGACAAAACTAACAACCTCGATCTCAATAAGATCAGATTATACTTCTTATTCATGTTGGACTTGAGTAAGGCCAAAATTTACAAGCTCAATCTCAATAAGATCGAATCATTTTATTTACGTTGGACTTAATAAGTCCCAAAATTGATGACCTAAATCCTAATAAAATTGGATCATATAAGCAGAAAGCTAAAAAGTATTAGAAATGCACTTCTAAATAGCCTCGTTGATTGCACTCATTGAAATAATTAAAGTTACAAGAATTGAACATGAATTGAATTGAAATGACAAAACAAGAAAAATGAACTTTTATAACATAGTTAACAGGGAAACACAACCAAGAACATTAGTGCTGTGTTGGGCCTATTGATAATACTTTCACAAATGCTCTGTATTTTATGCTTTGCCAACAGCTCTTTTATTTGGATAACCCAATTTATAAACACCATTTCCAAACTGAGTGTAGCACTTTATGTGGCCGTTCTCAGCTCTGCCCTAGGAATCTATCACCTAGTTTTCTAGTAGACTAGTTGACTTTGTCGAGCACTAGGTCTCTATCTTTGAATTGTCATAGTCGAACATTCTTATTGTAGAACATAACCACTTTCGGCTTGTAAATTGCTGCTCGGCCTTTTACTGCCTCTCTCTTCTCATCAAATATGTCCAGATCTGGCAACATTTGATCCTTGTTCATTTTCCCATCATAGTACTCTGTTCTATATGACCCCGTAGATTTCCACTCGAATTACTGCCTCATATCTAATGGCAAGCTCAAACGGAGTCTTTACTATTAAAGGCTTTGGGGTTGTACTATAAGCTCATAGCACTCCGAGGAGCTCGTTAACTGAAACTCCCTTCTCCTCACTATATTTGTTTTTTCAAATAGTCACTTTATAGCCTTGTTCACCGCTTTGACTTGTCCATTTGCCTTTGGATGAGTAGGTGAATTAAACCAAAGTTTTATATTGCGTTGAGCACAAAATTTCTTGAAGTTTTTATCGCTAAACTAGGTCTCATTTCGATAATAATTACTTGTAATAGGCCATATTTGCATATCACATTCCTCTACATGAAAGCCATTATTTGTTTCTCAATTATTGTTTGAAGTTGTTCAAATTCAATCCACTTGTTAAAGTAATCAATCGCTATCAGAATATATTTCATTTGGCCCTTCTTGGTTAACATTAGCCTGATAAGATCTACCCTCATTTTCTAAATGGCCATGTGCTTGAAATTGTGGTCATGTTTTCTGATGGTTGCCTTGCAATAACGGCAAGCGTTTTACATTCATCACATCTCTGAACCAGCTCTTGGGCATTCTCATGCATGGTTGGCTAGAAATAACCTTGCTTTATTATTTTATGGGCTAAAGATCTACCTCCGCTGTGATCTCTAAAAATTTCTTCGTGTACCTCTCTCATTACATAGTTAGCATTAATTGAACTCAAACACCTTAGATAAAGTAAGGTATAACCTTTCCTATAGAGTATGCCTTTAATGATGGTGTAATGTGTCACTTGGCATCGTAAGCTTCTTGGTTCTGCTTTATCTTAAGGTTGGAAGATAATATATCTTATGATAGGCACCATTTAGCTCTTCTTATGCTCTACCATACAACTTTTATCTTGACTTTAGATAGACACTGTTGTGAAATATATTTAAATTGATTATTTCAAAATACAAATTTCAAACTGAATTTTTCAGTTGCCATGAATTTGTGGAATGAATCTTGAAACCAACGTGAAGTACATTATTCATGGCTGATTTCTTGCAATTGGTGGCTGATTTTTTTGCAACAAATCAGAGGTTGAATTGGTCATGGATAGTGGCAGATTTGATGCTTGAATCAAGGAGAAGCACATTGCCTTTCTAGTATAAAATGCATGCATGCAGTGACCTTATGGAGAAGCGAAATGATCTTCTTTCCTTCTCTTTTCTTTCACTGCAACCTTATCAACATTCACTTCCTTAACAGAAATTATTCCTTTTCTCTGCTGTTCTTGACTGATATAATTGGGAGTGCGTCCTTTTATCAGTAAGTCGTTGGACCCTAGAAGACAAGACTGTTGCAATTCCTTTACGCATCAGGAAATTATCCTCTAAGGGGCAGAATTTGTCTTTAAGAACAATGCAATCTTGCATGTCACGACCACCAGCTGTTGCTTTATTTCATTTACTTTTTCCTTTTTGTAGGTTCTGGAAAGTTGTTGGCTTGAATTCAATAGCTTTGCTTAATTGCTGAGACAAATTTGGGCTTTATAGAAGAGGCTGGCTTCTTCAATATATAATTGTCATTAACACAACATTTATTTATTTATTTATTTTTTCATCATTCTTAAAGACAAATTTTACAAGATGGCTTCCTCAAATGTTCCGGCTTGTACTTTAAATCTGATTGCGGCTTCCTCAAATGTTCCAGCTTTTCCTTCAAATCTGATTATGGCCTCCTCATCTTCTCCAATTACAGCAGCCATCACGACATCCGAGAATTTGCCAGACATATAAAAAATAGAGCCATTCAGTGGAGACCATTTCAAGCGTTTATAAGAAAAAATACACGACGTTCTCGATATGCACAACTTGGCTGACTATCTAAAATTATCTGCCCCAGAACAAGGTTGTGAAGATTATGAGAACAAAATGAAAACTTGGACAACAAATAACAATGTCTGCAGGTACACAATTTTAAATGCTCTTTCTAGCAACCTTTATGACATTTATTACCCTTACAAAATTGCTTCTGAAATATGGGATCAGCTTAATAAAAAAATATATTACAGAGAAGGCTGGATCCCAACAATATTTTATTGGAGATTTTTTACATTTTAGGATGGTGGATAATAAACCTGTTACAGACCAAATCCATGACTACCACTTGTTAGTTAATAAATCTTAAAAGTGAGGGTATTGAACTTCTCAAGAGACTTTTGATTGGCTATTTAATTGAGAAGCTTCTTAAATCATGAAGTGATTATATTAAAACCTCAAAGCATAAGAAGAAACCAATGAGCCTTGAAGACATGATTGTGCATATAAAGATTGAAGAGCATAATAGGCTTAGAGATATGGCTAGAAACTTGCATTCTAGTGCAAATGAAATTGAGACTAAGCCTCAACCTGACCAGAGACAGCATAATCCCAACAAGAAATATCTGAATAAAGCTAAAAATCTCATTGCTAAAAAGAAAGGTCATTGTTATGTTTGTGGAAAAATTGGACACTATGCCTATCAATGTAGAAATAAAGCTCAGAGAAAGGGAGACAACAAAAATCCTCCTAAAGCCAACTTGGCGGAAGCAGATGAAATTATAGCTGATGTGGTTGTCTCTGAAGTGAACATGGTTGCTGGAAACAATGGATGGGTAATTGATTCTAGAGCCACCAAACATATATGTGGTGACATGAACTCATTTTTTTATTATACTTCAATAAGAGAAGGAGAAGAATTTGTTTTCCTTGGTGATTTCTGGTTTGCACTAGTTTTGGGCAAGGGAAAAGCTCTTCTCAAACTTACTTCTGGGAAAACCCTCTCACTGAGTAATGTTCTCCATGTTTCAAAAATTCGATACGACTTGGTATATGTTTTTGTACTGGGCAAGGCTGATAAAAGTGTCTTTTGAGGGTGACAAAATTGTAATGACAAAGAATGGGGTATTTGTTGGGAAGGATTATTGTTCTGGGGAACTCTTCAAGCTTAATGTACTGAATTTTATGAATAATGGAAATGTTTCTTCTTTTGCTTATATTTATTCTTTTGCTTATGTTGTTGACTCTATTGATTTATGGCATGGAAGACTTGGTCATGTGAATTTTTTTTTTATATTAAGAAAATGAAAGAACTTGGTTTACGGTCTAAATTGAACATGTCAAATGACAAATGTGATGTATGTGTGGAATCTGAAACCACAAAGAAGACGTGTAAACCAGTTCAAAATAGAGAAACTGGACTTCTCAGTTTAATTATAGTGATCTTGGTGATTTGAAACAGACCATGACCAGAGGGGGTAAAAGGTATTACATTACCTTTATTGATATTTCTCAAGACATACAAAAATTTATCTATTGAGAAATAAAGATGAAGCAGGTGAAAATTCGTAATCTATAAAAGTGAAGTTGAAAATCAACTTAATAAAAAATTAAAAGATTAAGAACTGGTAGAGAAGGAGAATATGATTCAAGCATGATAAATGATTATTGAGAAAATAATGGTATCATCCATGAGGTGACAACTCCCTATTCACCTGAATCTGATGGTGTGGGTGAAAGGAAAAATAGAACATTAAAGGACATGGTAAATGCTACGTTAATAAGTTCTGAAGCAACGTTGAATTTGTGAGGAGAAGCTATGCTGTCAGTTTGCCACATTCAAAATACAATATCCCTATGAGAAAACATGAAAGACACCCTATGAGTAATGGAGGGGCTTTAAGCTAAATTTATCATACCTCAAAGTGTGGGGTTGCTTAGCAAAGGTTCTTAAACATGTTCCCTAAATAACTAGGTTGGGACCTAAAACTGTTGACTGTTTATTTATAGGGTATGCCTAGAACAGTGCTGTTTATAGATTCTTAGTACTAAGGGATGAGGGATATTTGTTTGAGGTGGATACTATCATTGAGTCTAAGAATACTGAGTTCTTTAAATATATTTTTCCTCAGAAAGCTAATATTAGTCATTTACCCCAGAAAGAGTCAACTTATGATCCTCATGAGAATTTGAATATTAAACCAAAGAGAAGTAAAAGGATGAGAACAACAACTAGTTTTGGTGAAGATTATTATGTTTTCTTGTTGAGAATGATCTTCAAACTTTTAAAGAAGCAAAGGCTTTTCATGATGCACCTCTATGGAGAGAGGCAATTGGCAATGAGTTAGATTCCATTATGAGTAATCATGTATGAGAGATAGTTGATTTGCCTCTAGGTACTAACCCACAGGGTGCAAATGGATTTTCAAAAGAAAATTGAAAGTTGATGGATCAGTTGATAAGTATAAGGCAAGATTAGTTGCCAAAGGGTTCTCACAAAAGAAAGACATAGATTATTTTGATGCATATGCTCTTGTGACGCATATTACATCCATTAGAGTTTTTATTACATTTACTGCAATTCATAACTTACACGTTCATCAAATGGATATCAAAACTGCCTTTTTAAATAGAGACTTGGATGAAGAAATCTACTTGAGTCAACCTCAAGGCTGTGTAGTACTAGGCACTGAGCATAAGGTATGTAAATTGATTAAGTCAACATATGGCTTAAAACAAGCACCAAAACAATGGCATGAGAAATTTGATCAAGTATTAGTGTCAACTGGATATGTGATCAATGATTCAGACAAATGTATCTACTTTAAATCCATTGATGCTTTTACGTATGTGATCATTTGTCTCTATGTTGATGACATACTCATCCTATGTCATAATCTAGAAATAATAAATAAGACCAAGAGGATGCTTGCTTCTAACTTCAATATGAAGGATACGAGAGAAGCAGATGTTATATTAGGCATCAAAATCACTAAACTAGTGATGGTCTCAGGTTATCACAAGAACACTATGTTGAGAAAATGTTGAGAATGTTTGGGTATTATAACAGAAAATTTGTCTTTACACCATATGATGCAAATACCAACCTTAAAAAAAATTTAAAGCATAGTGTTGATCAATTGAGATATGCCTAAATCGTTGGTAGCCTAATGTACTTAATGAATAATACAAGGCCTGACATTGCATGTGTTGTAGGCAAATTGAGTAGATATACTCAAAATCCGGGTAAAGATCATTGGGCTGCCATTGATAGACTTGTGAGGTATTTGAGAGGCACCATTGATTATGGACTTAACTATAGTAGCGCTCCACTAGTGTTCAAAGGGTATAGCGATGCAAACTGGATTTCAAGGTCTGATGAAATCAAATCCACTTGTGGTTATATATTTACTCTTGGTGGAGGTGTTGTGTTTTGGAAATCATCTAAGCAAACATGTATAGCTCGTTCTACCATGGAGTCCAAGCTGATTGCCTTAGAAAAGGCATGTACTGAAGTTGAGTGGTTAAGAAACCTCTTAAAAGATCTTTCCATTTGTGCTCACCCTCCTACTTCAGTGTCATTACACTATGATTGTCATGCGGCTATTGCTAAGGTAAAAAGTAAAATTTATACTGGGAAAAGCATACACATACGTTTAAGACACAATATTATAAAACATCTGTTAGAATTTGGTGTAGTGAGCCTAGATTTTGAGAGGTCAGAGTCAAATTTGGCCGATTCTTTGACAAAACCACTAAACAGGAGGTTAGTGGTAAATACGTCTAGGGGGATAGGACTTCTGTCTAGAACATAAGACAAGGTGATGGTAACCCTACCTATGTAATTACAGATCCCATGAAGTAGGTTCATAAAGGTAATAACAAGTCACTTGTTGTTTGATGGCACCATCAATTTATATATATTTGAGTCCTCCCTATAGCGAGATAGTTGCTAAATGCAGTGATTCAGGATGAGTTATTGTGCTTTTAATGAACTATATAGCTTACTTTCTATATAGTGGTGTGTCTAAACTGCAGGACACACTTGATGGAAGTTTACTTATATGAGTGTAGAATTGGGTCGATTCCTATGAGAGCTAAACATGTATCTTTAAAGCACTCATGAAAACCAGGAAGGCACAGGGCCATTAAAGTGCCAAAGCGCCAACACACAATAGGAACTTTGGTTCATAGAAACTACAAATTTCACCTTGTTCCTTTGAAGCAAGATTATTTGCTCAATGGCTGGTTCATAGCCCGAAATGCACCAGTTCGTATATATTAAGTTCTTCTTAAAATATGGAAAAAGAAAGATAAAGATATATGCGTATTTTGAAATATGTGGGGATTGTTGTGAAATATATTTAAATTGATTATTTCAAAATACAAATTTCAAATTGAATTTTTCAGTTGCCATGAATTTGTTGAATGGGTCTTGAAACCAGCGTGAAATACATTATTCGTGGCTGATTTCTTGCAATTGGTGGATGATTTTTTTTGCAACAAATCAAAGGCTAAATTGGTCGTGGATAGTGGCAGATTTGATGCTTGAATCAAGAAGAAGCAAGTTGGCTTTCTAGTATAAAATGCATGCATGCAGTGACCTTGTGGAGAAGCGAAATGATCTCCATTCCTTCTCTTTTCTTTCACTGCAACCTTATCAACATTCACTTCCTTCACATAAATTATTCTTTTTCTCTACTGTTCTTGACTGATATAATTGGGAGTGTGCCCTTGTATCAGTGAGTCGTTGGATCCTGGAAGACAAGACTGTTGCAATTCCTTTACGCACCAGGAAATTATCTTTGAAGGGGCAGAATTTGTCTCTAAGGACAATGCAATCTTGCAAGCCTCGACCACCAGCTGTTGCTTTATTTCATTTACTTTTTCTTTTTTTACAGGTTCTGGGAAGTTTTTGACTTGAATTCAATAGCTTTGCTTAATTGCCAAGCAAATTTGGGCTTTATACAAGGGGCTGGCTTCTTTAATATATTATTGTCATTAAGATAACATTTATTTCTTTATTTATTTTCATCATACACAGCTCTGAAACTATTTCCAATGGGATTCCTCGTAAGAACTTTGAGCATTCTATGGTTGCCAGTCTTGCTATATAATTTACTCGATAATTTTCTCCTCTAAGAACTTGTTCCAAATGGCTTGATCAAAATTATCCCAAAGTGGTTGCATCTTGCTGAAGTACTTGGACATGTTTTCACTTTAGCTTAATATGTTTTATTCAAGTGATTCACCACTAGTTATGAGTTACTTTTCAATTTTAAATGTCGAACCCTTATTACCGTCGCTACTTATAAACCCAAGATGAAAGCCTTGTGCTTCACTTCATTTTTTATAAGTTAAAATTCGTACTTGAAAGAGTAGCAAACTTTTACCTTCTAGGTTCATGGCCCCGTCTACATTAAGTTCCCATACATTATAGACCTTATTTGCAACCTTCTTAGTCTCCTACTCGAGTCCATCTCTCACTCCTTTCACCGTGCTCATTAATAAAGTCAATAAGAGTTTGCACCTTAATTGACGACCTTAATTTATAGTGTATGTCGAACTAGCCTTCATGAATGTCTGGTTTGTGCAAAAATTTGTCTCATATTTAATATATCTCATGAGCATAGAAACATGGCCTCAACTTTCTCATAGCTACAACTAAAGCCAGTGTATAGTGCACTGGAGGTGGAACGCTACCCTTTTCTCTAATCAAAATTGAGCTAGTTGAGTAATTCAAGATCACCAAGTAGATCAATAAAACATCACCCACTAATGGCTTCCCTAGAGTCAGCAAGTTGGCCAGATACGCCTTTAGTTGTTGAAATGCTACTTCATGTTCTTCTGACCACTTCAGTTTTTTTCCCTTTCTTTATTAACTTGAAAAAATGGAAGGCATTGATATGATGCTTCTCAAATGAACCTGCTCAGTGCAGCAAATTTCTCAGCTAGGTTTTAAATGTCCTTCAGGCCCTTCGGTAATCTCATTTTAAGGATGACCTCAACTGTTTTTGGGTGGGCTTCTATTCACCTCTAACCCACCCAAAAACTTCACCTATACTCTTTCAATGGTGCACTTTTCCAAGTTTAGCTTCATCTGATTCTACACCAGCACTTCAAACATCCCACATAAATGTGCCACACAGATAGTTAGCTCAACTTTCTTCATTATCATGTCATTTATACATACCTCCTAGTTTTATCGATCAATGGCTTAAAGAACTTTGTTCACCAATCTTTAATACATAGCACTGACATTTTTTGACCCAAATGATATCACTTGGTAACAATACAATCATTGGTCAGTAAGAAAAACTATCCTTTATTTGTCAATAGTTGATGTACAAATTTGGTTGTAGCCCAAAAATGCATCCATAAAACTCATCAAGCCATGGTTGACAATAGAATCTTCTAATTGATTGACCTTTGTACAGAAAATTGTCTTTGGAACAAGCTTTGTTGAGGTTGGTAAATTCTACACACATCTGACATTTCCCATTCGCTTTTAACATTACCATATTTTAAACCCATTGTAGATAATTCTCTTTCTGATAAACTGATCCACCTTAATATGAATGGCCTCATTCCTTTCCTGATTGAAACTCTCCTTTTCTATTTCTTGGGCTTTTATTTTTGGTTGATAGCCAACCAATGGCATTAATCCAAAGACCTATTCCTGGCATATCTTCATAACTCCATGTAAATATACCGTTGTACTCAACCAATAAGCTCTGAAACGGGTTGGAAATTTCATCCATCATTTTTGTCCTTACTCTTACTACTCTGCTCAGTTCATCTTTACTTACCTGAACCTGTTTCATTTCTTTATCAAGTTACTGCTGGCACAATCCATTTTCAACTCGCGAATCGATACTCGTGATCTGTATAGATTCTTTCACGGCCATAGTGTAACAATTCCAAACAACTTGTTGCTAGCCTCTCATTACTCTGATCCCACCTTGAACTCTAAACTTCACGTATTGTATGTCGGTTGAGCTCACAACTCCTACTATCCTATTGAACAGTCTGCCCAAAATAACTTGATAAGGGCTAGGCTCATCAACCACACCCATGTCACCATCATCACTTTCTATAGTGGGTTGGACCTTATAGTCAATAAAAGATTAATCACCCCAAAGGAAGCCAAGTCAGCTCCTCTAAATCCTATTCACAATGTCATGATAAGATCAAGCTTGAGGTCGCTATCTACAAACCATCTAAACTTGACTTAAACAAAATGACAACAAAGCCATCTATGAGAGCCTGATTCAACTCCTGCCTTGCCAAAGTAGCTTTCACTACAAAGTGTCTTCATATGGATGCATGATCGCTTACTCATCTTCATCAGTTAACATGATTGACACCCTTTGGACTTAATTCCCCTGTCGGCTCTTCACTCAATCATTTCATCTTTCTCAGCCTACACCTATTAGTGAGACATGCCACCCTTTATGATTTCTTTTCCAATCTCGATTCGACCCCTCTAGTTGTCTGTAATTAAATAGGTGTCTATTGCTGAAGTTCGTCCATGAGCTATACCCAAGATTATCTCCCCCTTTCTTGGTTCTCTCCTTCCTGCCAGGCCCATTCTCTGTTCTTTAATTCTCCTTTTTTTTCTTTATATGCATCTTTAGTTTTCATATCTAGTTTTGCCTAATCGTATGCCTCAACGTATGTTGTGATCCCGTTGCTTACAAGCTATTCCACAATTAATTGATTCTCAACTATTTCTTTAATATTTCCAGAGCATCTGAGTGATTAAAGGCCCCTAGAACAGTAACCTCCTTATGATAAATGGTCACAAAACTTCTTAAACTTACATGGTTAAAAAGCTTCTTAAACTTGCAAACTTGCTTTGGGCTAATTTTTTCAGCCTGCTTGTATCGTGTTCGTGCATGCATGAACCTATCAAATGCACGGCAAAGAGCTCATACAACTCCTTGAAAGTTCCTATACTTCCCTTTTTCAGTCTCTGATACCATTCACGTGCCTGCCTTTCTAAAGTTAAAGGAAAAACACGGTATTCTATAAATCATTAAGCCTTAAATCTGGTCATTTCATTAAACCTCTCCACATGGTGATCAGGTTCAATTTTTCCTTCATAAACCAAGGCCGAAACTACATACATGGGTGGCAAAACCACTGCCATTACCTCCAGTGTTAAGGGAGATTAGTCTTCAAGTAGTAGTCTTCCTACAATTTTCTCACCATTACCTCTAATGCCTCTAGAGCTCCTTAAAATTAGAGCATTGCTGCTCAACCTTGTTTGCTCATTAGGGATTTCCTCATTCTATTAACATACATATTCATATCATATTGATTTTGATGATAACAAACTAGATTAACAAAGTTGGAGTTTTTAAATGATCAATTTTTAAGCCGTATGAAGTTTCTTAGACAAGAATAAGACAATGGAAATAAATGGATAACTATTGATCTTAAGTCGACAAACCGATTTCTAAAGAAAGTTTTAAAATTTTTATTCAGGAAGATAACAGCGAATTGTTTATTAGAAAATGGTTAATTGATAAATTCAAGCGAGCAACTTAATAGAAAATGCAGAATCGTTTAATGATAATGGCTAACCGACAAATTCTCGAGACGAATTATTTTGCAAACGGTGAACTATTTAGAACAAACGACTAGCCGATTATGTTTTGCAGGTTTCTGGAATTAAACGGCAAACCAATAACTATAAACGGTGAACTGACTATTCAAAATTCAACATAACGGTCGCTTGCACAAAGTCAAAATGATGATATGACAGCAGTTAATCGTGGTCCGAATATGCCCAAAAAGTCAATAATGACTAGTTTTCTTCTCCAACTATAAAAATACTCAATCAAATTCAAATTAAAACGGATTCTACGATCATTATTGAGCTTATTATTGAGTATTCAATTATGCTTGTGCTAAAATCTTGTTAATCTTTCCTTTATTCACACTTTCGGCATTCATTTGTAAACACATATATTATGTGAAGAAAACGTTGTGTAATTTTCATTTTAAACACTAAATTGAGTGTTTAAGAGTCTGAGAAACACTTGATTTAAGAGATTGGGGATAATCTCTTATTGTAAAGGTTGATTGACACATGTGAAGTCAATTGTAAGAATTCTTGAAAGCCTTGGAGGTTTGGTTAGTGGAATCCTCAAGCTTGGCAAGCTTGGAGGCATGGACATAGGCATGGTTTGGTTGAACCACGTAAAAATCTTTGTGTTCGACTCTCTTTTCCCTTCTCTCTTTATATTTTGATCACTTTATTTATTAGTTATTGTTTTGTTTTTATTTTATATTTGCATAAATTTTTATTCAAGCACTGCATAAATTTTATAAACCCTCAATTTCTTGATTTCTCTCAAGTTTATTTTTGAAAGTTCTTTTATTTTTCCTTCTTTGAAATCCCTTAAAACTATAAAAGACTTAGTTTTCAATTTTCCAATTTTTTTTTCACCCCCTTCTGCATAGCTAGTATTTCACATTCTTCCCTCTTTTTTTCACGATCCAAGTTGTCAATTTGCCCTCTCAACTCATTCATCTACTTTCTAGCATTTTTGTTCTCCAGTCGTTCCTTAGTTTAAGGTAGTCCTAGTTCTCTCCATCATTCAACATGACGCACTTCTCTCTATCGTGCTTTACTATTCTCCAAGTTAATCCTTTGATCCTGAGTCCCTCTGACTCGCACATCAAATAATCTCTCGATCATTTTCTCAAATCTTTCCATTTGCCTTTCAACGGTTTCTCTCCATCTTTTACTTATATCGACATTCACTTCCTCTACCATTTGGCCCAAGGTTTGCCTATCTCCACTACCATTGTCCACCGCCATTTTCTAGTCTTATACTCTCTTCTTGTAGAATATTCAAACGTATAGCTTTTCATACTGTTTCCCACAAATGGCGCCAAGATGTTAATAGTGAAAAATGACCTTAACAACTAAATTTGTTCTCTCAGGGATAACAACATGAATCATACCTCATATGCAAACCCAAATGCAACTCTTGATACCTACCAACCACAAAACATGATTAGAATACATCGGAGAGGATTCCATCGTAGATCTTACAATGCTAAGTCATATATTTGGCATATAGGAAAAGGAAAAAAATTTGACAGAAATTGGACACAAGCTAAAGTTCAAGGGATTTAGGGTGTTATTATAAAGATCATGTAAAAGGTAGAGTTGTAAAGTGGTTGATGTCTTATAAAGTTTTCAATTAAATTTGCTCCTTCTCTAGCTTAAATAGGCTCTTGGTCATATGGATTATTCTTTGATTTCAGAACACTCTCTCAGTAGTTTGAGGGTGGTTTAAAAGATGGTGGCACTTAACTTCGTTGAAAAAAGGCAACGTTTGTCATGTTAGGCCAACATATTTTCAAGTCAAGATAATAGGCTTTCTAGTTTGGATTAGTAGATAATTTAGGTCAGATTAATGGACTTCCCGATCAGACTAGTAGATATTCATGTCAGATTTGCTTGGTTATTCCCCTTGATGACATTAAAGAAATTCCATGTGGGGCTAGTACATTTTTAGGACAAGCTTCTAGGTTGGGCTAATAGTTATTCAAGTCGAACTTGCTTGGCTATTCGCTTTAGTGATATTAGAGAAATCTAAACCCAAACATCTATAATAACCACAACAAGCTTGTCCAATATCCAAGGAAGTGAAGTGAATCTTTTAGCAGACCTCTAATAGCCATTAAATAGAAATCGAAGTTGATTACACAGTCTTGTCAACGAATGTTCGACTTTTAGGATTTTTCTTTTCAAGCATTACCATGTTCAAGGGAATTAAGGTATGAATCTTCCAGTGTGCCTTTAACCATCTCCAATGCAAACTCCCTTACTCTCTATGCCTTGTGACAACTTATTTCATAATTGAACTTCTTTTGAAAATCTTGCCTAATATCAATAAGCTTATAAGAAAATGAAGCACCATATACTTGTGCCAAAAGTTTTGGCCCATTAGCTTTGATAAAGCTCGCCATCTTTTGCTAGGAATCAAATAAGCAAGTTTGAACATTGTAATACTTTCAAATTTCGAATATATGATAGCCTTTAAGCCTAGTTGCATGAAGATGCTTGTTCAATTATCATCCACACAAACAACAAGTCTTTGTCTAACTTTAGGGTTTAAATTTGAACCTTTTTTTTTCACAGCTAGTGCTATAAGCTTTTCTTGCAAACCTTATTTTACTCAAAGACTTCTTTTACCATCGACGCATTACTATCACCAGCAACTTTCATTGATAATAAATTACTACTACTAACAAGTAAATTTATTGTAGGCATATATGTATTGCTTGAGGTTCTTGAATTTACATTAGCTAGAGCATTATTTCTTAATGCTAGATCAGTAGGCATGTCCAAACAATCAACGGCAATAAAAAATCCATCGACTAGTTCTTGTTCATCATTAGGTTGCGTTATGCACAAATTGAAATGGTAATTTGTCTCCAATAGTAAAATTATTCAGACCGATGCTATTAGGATTCACAAGTGATGTAGGCACATAGCTCGAGTAAGCATGACTCTCTTCGCATGAAAGACAAAGTGAATGTTTTCTACCCATCAGAATTGCTGAACCCGCTTTCTGTTCAAAAGTAACATAAAGTGGGTTTCTAAACTCCATTCCATTAGTTATTCCCTCTAAGAAAAACTACACATGGTGATTGGTTTTAATGGTAATTCATGGCATAAGATCAAATACCTTAAGCTTGAACTTCATTGTCATTTCAAATTCTAAATAGTCTATATCAATAACTTTAGATACATTCTCTACCAATTTTGCATATGTTGTCAATCATGGTACTACAATTCCTTTAGCCTTAAAACCGTTGAAAATATACTCGTCATTTTTTTAATCAATACTCTATCGAAGAGAATGGGCAAAAGTACCAAAACCATATTTGTTGGTACAATAAAATCATCAATATCAAATTTTATACACAAATAACTATGCGACTTATATGACTTATATTACCTATACGACTACTTGATTTACATGACCTATATGATTAAATTACTTACACAACCTGCATGACCGGTTATAAGACTTATGCAACTCACAAGACTACATGACCATGTGACGTTGTGTATGCCACGTAGTCATGTAGGTCGTGTAGCATCATCGTGCCACTATAGTTGATGTGTTACATGAATTTGAAACAATACATAGTATTACTAAAAACTTTTTTCATCTTTAACACATGTTCAGCAAGTACATCTTGCTAAAAAAAAGAATAATTAAACCTACATTACATACATTTTGACATTTAAGGAAAAAATAGTGAAAAATATGACATAATAACGTGAGAAAATATCTTTATTTTTCTAGAAAATGTGAAACTTAAAGATCCAACAATATTAACATACCTTCGTGGATTGTTTAATAAGTAATGCGCATTCAATGTTAAAGATGTGAATAAATAATTATATTTGTTTGAGAGGTTTTGAGGAATTTTGAGAGATTCAAGAGACTTTGAAGGCTTACTTAAGTGTTAAAAGAGAATGAGAAAGAGTAGATTTATTCATTAAGGGTATTTTGGAATATACATGCATTTTTTAGCGTATCCACGAAAACCAATAAATAGAAGGGTGTTTAAATAATTTTCAAACTATTAAAGGGTGTTTAATTAAAAACCCCTAGCTATGTATCTAATAAGAAAGGTGTTGATACTACCACTAATTATTACTCTTTAACATTTAATAACAAGTTCAACACCTTTGTATTGACAAAATATATCCAAGTTATTTTACTTTAGAATTTTAGCTCAAGTTGAATGAAATTCAAAAAACTGCCTAACACTTATGTTTTATTAAATTATATATTAATAGTGGATTTACTAATCCGTAATCGGAATAAACTGGAATTGAAACAGACTGAAATTGGAATGGGTTGGAATCAAAATGTGAAATGAGAATTAGAATAAGTTGTTTACTTTACTGTTGGATTCGAAATTTGAATGAGTTGTATCACAATTGATGTGTT
The DNA here is from genome assembly GCA_030449075.1 of Murraya paniculata. Taxonomy (NCBI): domain Eukaryota; kingdom Viridiplantae; phylum Streptophyta; class Magnoliopsida; order Sapindales; family Rutaceae; genus Murraya; species Murraya paniculata. Next base: position 3,143,738 of record JAEVFN010000009.1, read on the forward strand.
TACGTTATCTTGAAATTAGAATGGATTATTACAAGTTACTAAATAGCCTTATTTTATTATTGTTATTATTTATTACGATAATTGTCATTGTGATTATTATTATTCAAAATCATTATTGTTAATAATAATAAGGGTCATTCTATAATGCCGTAATTAAAATTACGGCATCAATGCCGCAATGGACGTGGACCGTTAGATTTAAATAAAAAATCTTCATAATTAATTCTAAATAAATAGGTAACCTGTAACCTAAGTAACAGGTAATTGTTCTTTTTTATTCAGGTTGCAGGTTACATTTACTAGTTTTATGTGTGATTACAAAATTAATGTATCATTTGACGTTTCATGTTAATTTACGCGTTTAATGTAATTTTTCTAAGTTTTGTTTTGTTTACAATTTCTTTTGTCTATTTACAACTCCAACATTAATTTACCTATTTTTTCATAACTTTACTAGTTTTATGTGTGATTTAAAAAATTAATGTGTCATTTGACGTTTCATGTTAATTTACGCGTTTAATGTAATTTTTCTAAGTTTTTGTTTTGTTTACAATTTCTTTTGTCTATTTACAACTCTAACATTAATTTACCTATTTTTTCATAACTTTACTAGTCTTACTGTATGATTTACAAATTTTTTGTTTCATTTTACACTTAATGTCAATTTACAAGTTTTGTGTCATTGTTTCAAGTTTTTGTTTCATTTACAATTTCTTGTTCCAATTTACTACTCCAACATTAATTTATCTATCCTTCCTTTAAATTACTAGTCGTATGTGTGATTTATAAATTTTTTGTTCTATTTTACACTTAATGTCAATTTACAAGTTTTGTGTCATTTTTCTAAGTTTTTGTTTCGTTTACAATTTCTTATTTCAATTTACTACTCCAACATTAATTTACCAATTTTTTCATTAATTTACTATTCTTATGTGTGATTTATAAATTTTTTGTTTCATTTCACGCTTAATGTCAATTTACAACTTTTATGTCATTTTGCTAAGTTTTTGTTTTGTTTACAATTTCTTCTTTCAATTTACAACTCTAACATTAATTTATCTCTTTTTTCTATGATTTACTAGTTCTATGTATAGTTTATAAATTTTTTTGTTCTATTTCACACTTAATGTCAATTTACAAGTTTTATATAATTTTTCTAAGTTTTTGTTTTGTTTACAATTTCTTTTGTCTATTTACAACTCCAACATTAATTTACCTATTTTTTCATAACTTTACTAGTCTTATGTGTGATTTACAAATGTTTTGTTTCAATTCACACTTAATGTCAATTTACAAGTTTTGCGTCATTATTTCAAGTTTTTGTTTCGCTTACAATTTCTTGTTCCAATTTACTAGTCCAACATTAATTTACCTATCCTTTCTTTAAATTACTAGTCGTATGTGTGATTTATAAATTTTTTGTTCTATCTTACACTTAATGTCAATTTACAAGTTTTGTGTCATATTTCTAAGTTTTTGTTTCGTTTACAATTTCTTATTTCAATTTACTACTCCAACATTAATTTACCAATTTTTTCATTAATTTACTATTCTTATGTGTGATTTATAAATTTTTTATTTCATTTCACGCTTAATGTCAATTTACAACTTTACGTCATTTTGCTAAATTTTTGTTTTGTTTACAATTTCTTCTTTCAATTTACAACTCTAACATTAATTTATCTCTTTTTTCTACCATTTACTAGTTCTATGTATAGTTTATAAATTTTTTTGTTCCATTTCACACTTAATGTCAATTTACAAGTTTTATATAATTTTTTTAAGTTTTTGTTTTGTTTACAATTTCTTTTGTCTATTTACAACTCCAACATTAATTTACCTATTTTTTCATAACGTTACTAGTCTTATGTGTGATTTACAGATTTTTTGTTTCATTTCACACTTAATGTCAATTTACAAGTTTTGCGTCATTTTTTCAAGGTTTTGTTTCATTTACAATTTCTTGTTATAATTTACTACTCCAACATTAATTTACCTATCCTTTCTTTAATTTACTAGTCGTATGTGTGATTTATAAATGTTTTGTTCCATTTTACACCTAATGTCAATTTACAAGTTTTGTGTCATTTTTCTAAGTTTTTGTTTCGTTTACAATTTCTTATTTCAATTTACTACTCCAACATTAATTTACCAATTTTTTCATTAATTTACTATTCCTGTGTGTGATTTATAAATGTTTTGTTTCCTTTCACACTTAATGTCAATTTACAACTTTTATGTCATTTTGCTAAGTTTTTGTTTTGTTTACAATTTCTTCTTTCAATTTACAACTCTAACATTAATTTATCTCTTTTTTCTATGATTTACTAGTTCTATGTATAGTTTATAAATTTTTTTGTTCCATTTCACACTTAATGTCAATTTACAAGTTTTATGTAATTTTTCTAAGTTTTTGTTTTGTTTACAATTCATTTTGTCTATTTACAACTCCAACATTAATTTACCTATTTTTTCATAGCTTTACTAGTCTTATATGTGATTTACAAATTTTTGGTTTCATTTCACACTTAATGTCAATTTACAAGTTTTGCGTCATTGTTTCAAGTTTTTGTTTCGTTTACAATTTCTTGTTCCAATTTAGTACTCCAACATTAATTTACATATCCTTTCTTTAATTTACTAGTCCTATGTGTGATTTATAAATTTTTTATTCTATTTTACACTTCATGTTAATTTAAAAGTTTTGTGTCATTTTTCTAAGTTTTTGTTTCATTTACAATTTCTTATTTTAATTTACTACTCCAATATTAATTTACCAATTTTTTCATTTATTTACTACTCCTATGTCTGATTTATAAATTTTTTGTTTCATTTCACACTTAATGTCAATTTACAACTTTTATAGATTTTTTGTTTTATTTTGCATTTAATGTCAAATTACACGTGTTATGTCATTTTTATAAGTTTTACATTTTTTTGTTACAATTTTAGTGATCAATTTACCCCTTCAATATTTCTAAGGCCCCTTTTTCCTTCAATGTACTATTTCTATGAGTAATTTATTAATATCTTGTCTTATTTCACGATTAATCATTATTCATATCATATTTATCTAAAGTAGGTATGTACCATTATTTATCTAAAGTAGACAGGTATATGCAATATATATGATGGATTTGGAAAGAAAAAAAATCATATCATATAAATTCTTGTACAAGCTTGTTTTCTACAAATTGATGTACCATAATTTATTTGGTTAGATTAAGTAGCTCTTGGTTCATATTATTTATTTTGATTGTTTTTTAATTTCATTCAATCAATGAATTTAGACCACATCAATTTGTATAAAAATAATTTTATATTTATTTAATAAAATATAAAATTAAAAAATGTGGCATTACTGCTTATTAATAAATTAATAAATTGAAATGTAGTTACATTGACACCATATTATATATGATCCAATAATAATATAAAATAAAAAACTAAATAAACAAAATTAGTTTTATATTAGATTTTTTTATGTAATTCATTTGTGGATTGGACATAATTAAAAAATTTTAGTCCGCAAATCAATCCGTAATAGAGATGGGACCAGAGGAGACTGACATCCCGTACACATGCTCACATCCCGTACCTATGCTCGATATTTTGCGAATGTCCCCCTCTAGTTATAATTGCTTAAAGAGATCCTTGTCCCCTCCCCAAATAATATTAGGAGATCCCTGAATAACCCTGAGTAATCGATATGTTTTTATTTTTTGAATTTGATTTAATCTATATTAAAGTGAAAAACTTTAATAAACGTAAAGTTTGACAATATATCTTAGTAAAATTTGGATGTTATAGCTTTAGCCTTTTACTTTAGTTTTTTTGTTTTATTAGATAAATGTTTAAACCAAAAATTTTGGGCAAGTCCTTTTGAATAAGACTTGACCAAATATTAATACAAAACACAACTAGTTAATTATGCCCGAAAGTTTCATAATATATTTGTATAAATATTTTTTATATTTGTTATTTATACTAGTATTTAATATTTTATTATTTAATTAATTAATAATTCTAAAAATAAAATGAAAATTAAAAATGGGTAGGGGGTATGGGATTCCAACTCATACTCGTCTCTTCGCTTAAAAAGAAATTAAGTGAAAAACCACCCTATCCCTTTTCCAAATGAGAAATTTGGTATAAAATCGTCTCTTACCTTTCCCAAATAGACGCTAAGCGACCTGTCCCTATGGGGATTTCTGCTATACCTAATCACATCCTCATCCGATTCGCAGACATATGGTTGGAATTAAATTGAATTTTATTCTGTGGATTGGATTGAAAATTTATAATCTACAGAATTGTAGATTAAATATGGACTAATGTCCAATTCGTCAAATCTTGTTCATAAACACCGCTAATAGTTTTATATATCTAATCTTTCCATGCGACATTAATTTGTACATATTTTTTTATATAAGGCAGTTGTGGTTCTATATATATTTTAGGTGTATATATAAGTATATGTGTGTGTGTCTGTTTAATAAAATCATAAATCTATCAATTTTATCTTTAACTTATGTGGAAAAAAAATGATGTTATAATAAGTAAGACATAAACAAGAACAAAAAAAAAAATTAAAAATGTACTAAAACTACGTCGTTTCCATATAATATTCATTTTTTATATTTTTTTTAAGTGAAAGGCGGTAAAAAAAAAAAATTAATCAAATTCTCAGTTCTCAGCGCCACCATAGAAGATGATAAAAACAAAATGGAGAATTGAAAAACACAGTCCCTATTCTTCATTCCAAATCTGAATCTCTCTCTCAATTCTCCAAACATGCAAAGTTAATACCCGCCGAATCTGAACCCAAATCCACTAGCACGTAGGCCGTCCAACTCTTCATCGTTATCCGAGATGCAATGCCGGATTCCAGACGATATGCATCTCATTTCGGATCAGTAATTCGATGGGCTCGAAGGATCTCGGAGACGGCTTGTTTTGCAGCTACATGGCCACGGATTAAATTGGATCCGAACCCAACGTAAATGACTAGAAACAGGGGAATGCAAATGTGAGTGCTGCGGTGAGGGCGTCACTGGTATGGCAATTCTGTTGATGGGACGACGTCATCTTCAACGATTTTTGAGTCAATTGAGCCAACCAACTAATGGATCCCTGTTCCTGTAGCCGTGTTATGGACTGTTCATCCCAAACTTGCCAAAAGGTTGGATTTCCTCTACCCCCCACCTAAAACCAAAATGTGGCACATTTATGCTTATTATTGTTTTTAGCGTATGGGGGATATAAGGAAAAGAGAGAATTAGAGTGGTTAAACTTGCAAATTTGACCGATTTGCTGGTTTGTTTGTATTGGAAAGCTGATAGCGTCGGTTTTCTTCTGATTGTTTGTAGCTGGTGTTAAAGTATTCGAAAGAGTTATGGCGGTCATTAATAGTCTTTAATTTCTATAATGCCTGCTCATAGTTGATAGCAAATGCTTATTTGGAATCATTCATTGGTGCCTGGCTATTAGATTTCCTATCTGTACAAGATTGAGTTTTAGATAAAAAGTTCATGCTTATATTTTGGTTATTATCACTTCATGGGTGCCTAGCTTTTTAGATTTCCTAGTTGTGGAAGATTGAGTTTTTCAATTGTAATTTCATGCTTATATTTATGTTTTTTAAATAATTATTTTCCGAAGTGCAGGATTTAGCTGTTTTGGGAAGCATGCAATCGGCTCTAGAATATGTTGTCAGTGCAATTTTTGATGGGTCAAATGAATTTGGTGGAAATACTTCTAATGTCCACCTTGTGCTGTACAGAATATTTGAAGGTCTTCTTTTTTATTTTTGTGTATCTGTTAAAAAATTTTGGACTTTTATTTTTCTAGTTCTACTGAAAATATTTTGACAGCTCTGACTTGAAGGTTTACTTCACCTTGTGCTGTACATCTCTTCGCGAGAGACGAAAAAACTAATTCCATCAACAATATGCTCACTGTATTAAGAATCCAAAAATAGAATTAAAGCGATAACAATGTTAATGAAAAAATAATAACATATGAAAAGTGGGTTATGAGAAAATCCAATTACTTCTTAGGCAATTCTTCTTGAAATATATATTGTAGCAACTTCATGTCTTCCTCTGAAAATGAATTTAGTAGAGTGATTGAATCATTAAAAATTTTTTGTTTACTTCTTCTTTTACGAAACTGATTATAAGGGGATTTTTGGTATGGACCAGGCTTTCGCTTTCGGGAGCGCACATCTTTAACCTCAAATATACTAAGTTGATTTGATGATCCCTCTTCAACAGAACAGTCCTTGTTTTGACCGTTATCCTACAGAGGGGAAAAAAATGATGTTTTATATCTTAGTACTCTTATATGCACTACTATGTTTTACTTGCCAAAGACAAGATCATAGTTTATTACTATATACCTGTATAGCCGCACTGTTGAAAATTTGCTTATGCTTCCCCTCGTTTAGGTATGACTCCCTCAACAAAACTCTCTCATCATGTTTCTCTTCAACATTCTCCTCATCTTGTAATTTCTTCTCAAGAATGTCATCTCCTTCTGCCCTTTCTTTGGCTCTCTTCATTAATTCTTCAAAATTAAAATTTTCATGGCTTCATTCGTCATACTTTTGTCGCTTTCGAGAAGGAGAAGTAATTTCAACAGGAGTGCCATTATTCTCCTTGTGCTGCTCTACTTGCTTCTGGTCTAACTTCTCTTTAATTGTTTCCATTATTTGTTGCATTTGTTGCATCCAGTCACCCATTGAATGCTTTAAACCATCAAGCTCCAATGCCATGCGACCAAAATCTTTTTTAAGAAGTGATAATTCATTCTGCTGTTGACAATTATGCATGCACTCTTCATTCTTCCGACTCCTTCCATCAAATGTTTCTTGGGCCATGTTTTGTTGAGGATGGATTTCTCGCAAATTAACCTGATAAATACCACATAGTGTTAAATACACGTCATTTCAATCAGAAATGTCAATATATAATTAAAAAAACAGATGCCATACCTTTGAGCTCCCATAACCACCATTTTTCTTAAGAAAACTCAAGAAGTTACATCTCGATTTGTCCATGCTGTTATTGGACTCAAAGATTTATCAATAGGTTTTCGTGCGAATGCTACAATATCCATGTAAAAAAGCTACAATATAATTGAAAAAATGATCAAACAATGGAAAAAAAGATAATAGCATTTTAAATGATGAAATCATTTTAAAAAAAAATTATTACCTCCAAAAATAGTACACAACCATTAACAACTTTTTGTTGCCCTGCCTTAAACTTTTGTATGCCCTCAACAAGCCCTTTGAAAGCCCACATTGCCCAATTTTTTTTATTTATGACACTAGTGTCTTTCAAAAAAGCCAAGTTATAAGGGGCTAAATTCAACCCCGACTTAAGAAAAATAAGTGTAGCAATAGCAAACAAAACAAAGCTTCTTTTAAAGTTATCATTCACCTCCCTTTCATTCACTAATTTTGTCTCCAAAGTTTTCAGCTTAATGTATCCACTATCATCACAATATTTATCCTTCAATATATCGATATCATCAATATCAAGATCTACATCAATGTCAACTCCACCATCTTTTATTCCCATAACGTACTCAAAATCTTGAGGTGAGATATTGATATTCTTCCCATGCAAAAAAATACATGAAGTAAATGGATCAAAATTTTCAACTAACCATGAACATAAATCTCGTTTCAGTCGACCACATTTTATGTGCAGAAGACTTTCAAATCCCAACTCCACAACAGCTTTTTTTTTATTCTCTGACAATTTTGCAACCAGCTTTGCAAAACGATCTGGAGCGCATCTAGTTTCCATGGCTTTCTTATTTCCTTTTACATAGTCATCTTCTTTGTCGTTATTTTGTGCTATATCATTAGCAACCATTGTATATTTAGCCTTCTCTTCTCCACTCAAATTTTTAAAACATTTCCCTAATTTAATTCTATCCTGAAAAATTAAAAAGCATAACAATAAGTTATTGCTTGAAACATGTCCTAAATTTAATGGAAATTAATTGATTTCATAGCTGCACTTACCACTTTTTTCCCTTGTTCCCGTAATTTTTTTGCTTCTTGCTTGCTGCATTCAATTGAATAATTTTAAAAAAATTATAATCAGTGTACTGTCACATTATTATGCTCCATTTAACTACACATTCATAAATTTACCAACAATCAAACACATAATATTTAATATAAGAAGACTTACAAAAACTCAATGAAAGGCCGATTTTTTCTTAAAATTTCATTTTCCTGGTTCACATTATCATACTCCTTCAGATCATTCTCGTTACACTTGTCCACATTTTCAGCCATTTTTAAGTTTAACACAAGAACCTGTACATGAAGATATTAGATACAACAAGGGGGTAAAAGAGAAAAAAAGAAGAAGAGGTTTACATGAAACTACCATCATCAACATTATTCAAGCATTTAGCCATTTCAAGTTTCAACAAACAAGCTTTTGAAGTCATTTAAAAAGAAAAGGAAAAAGAAAAAATTATGGACCAAGCTGAAGACATAATGGACAGCAATTAAAGATCTTGAGTTTTACTGGGTTTTTAAGGTTATAAATATCTTACCATTACATGATCTATCCATTAATTTCTCTATATCAAAATAGAAAGTTTGGTAGTTTACATATACTATATAACAAAATGAAATTAATATATGTATAGACAACTTTGCTTCAAAAAAAAATAATTAATCTGAACTTAATTTAAAAAATATAAACAAACTAGCTTAAAATCAAATAATGATTGTTTCCCAAAATTCTGACGAAATGAAAACAAATACTGGGTCTTCATCAATTCATTTCAAATCAATCTAAACATTTGACCTTGGTCATCGACTTCATCACTTGTGTCATTGAAAATGTGCCAATTCTAGCACATATGTTCAATATTCATCACATCCAGTGGACCGTGCAAGCAAACAAAAAAGGCCTTTCTTTAACTAATAGCAAATTTAAAGTTTTATATATTTGTCATGAAGAACAAATGGAAACCATAATTATGCAAAAGACTAATAGCATCAAACATTTGATATACACTATATTCTATAATTCAACTATATACCTTTACATGCGAATCAGTTTATTGATATGATAGCACTCAGCTCTGAGTAGATTTATTGTTTGGGAGCTAATTAAATTGCTGGCCAAATATAACCTGCTAATCAGCGATTGATATAATCAAATCACCCAACTTCATTAATGCATCAAATAAATAAACATTTCAATCCAAGTAAACATTTCAATCCATAATTAAATCCCCCAACCATGAATTAGGAACACTTTTCCTGAAAAATTAAGCTATTATTTGCATCCAGAACAGTTACTAACAATAACCATTTACAGCATTAGTTATAATGAGGCTCTACTAGTTAGCTGACCTGACAGTATTGCACATTTATGATTTACCCATAGCAGTAACTCGAAAACAATGACAACTTACAATGTACGTAATGTATTCTAGCAGAGCTGTATTTTGTACGGAAAATTAATTTTCAGTCAAGAAAAAAATAAAAATCAACATAGAGAAAGAATTATAGCTTATGGAAAATTAATTTTTAGTCAAGAAAAAAAATGAAAATCAACATACAGAAACAATTAAAAACTATAATTCTGAATGAAAATCGAAACTATAACATTTGTGCTAAAGTATTGGTCAAAGGTAGGCTTGGCATGAACTAATCATTCAGCTAGCAAACTCTAAAAATATCACAACCTTTGCTGTCATCTTACTACTCTTCTAAAATTTTTCTGCAACTTCACCTAGTTCACTGTCACTGCAATCAAATTTGAGACAACAACACACTTCTAGTTTCAGAATTGTGGTCCCTTACACTTAATTTACTTGCTTGTGTCTGATTTATATTTTCATTTCTTCATCATCCCCATCCATACATCCATCCATGATCCACCACACATTTGTTTATCTGCCCATCTGAGAGCAAGCCATGTGCAAACTTACTGTAATTTTTCCATTTTCTGGACCCAACACAACTATAATTCTGTGATCATATACAGGAAGTAAATTAAGTTCTAGCCAAAAAAGAAATCAAATATCTAACTGAAAATTTTTTAACCATATATATTTTCAAGATGATTGTTAGGACCAGCTAAACCGAGTCCCCATTGTAATTAGACTATATGTTGAAATGATTTGCAGCAAACAAACAAATATACCAAAAATGGGCTTACTTCGTGTGGGCGTTCCGGTGTGCCACGGCTTATGTTGATTATGTTTTGTGAATGGTCACGACGGATGGGTCAAAGAATTTGGAGGTGCAACTGTTAATTACAATCTGAAAATATGATTAATCCGAAAATATGAGAAATTAATCCTAATATATTTTGAAAAAAATGCAAAGAAAAATTGAGAAATTGAGGCAAAATTGTGCAACGAAATTAAACCAGCTGAGAACATGGAGCAACTTAAATTTGATTAATGCAGCAAATTAAATGAACGGACCAAGACACTTGATTCCCCAAAAGTTAATGTCTTCAAAGTGTTGAAACTTGAAAGGAAAACACAACCCTTCGGTCGAAACCAAGTCCTAATTGATTAAGATAGCCATTTCATACACATGAAAGATATTACAAGGGCTAATTTGCTTTTCTAATAATCTCTTTCTTAATGATGGCATCTTGAGTTGTGTGGGAATGAAGTGGAAGCAATGATGGTGGTGGAGAGAATAATGGTAAGAGGACATGATTACTGATGTTGGCTCAACTCTACTGGTGTTGAAAGTTGAAAGAAACGAGAGAGAGATGATAAAATAGAAAATTCATTCTAGGGTGCACGGAAGGAATACTCTTTTAGTTAATATAAAATTGAATGAGAGATCTGGAACTAAATTGATTAGTAAATTCAGGCAAAGAAAACTAAATTGCTTAGCATAACATGAAACCTTCGACTCTTCAAAGTTGGAAGCCAAGGATTAAACTTACCTTGAAGGGGTGACGACGGCCAAACCAAGATAGAGACAGCGATGGCAGAGACGCAACAGTTCGAATGAGGCAGAAAATTGACTCACATGGGTAGAAAATCGACTCAAGAATGGCTGCAGTCTACAGGCTTATCGCCGGCGCACCTGAGTGGAAGTTACTGCGGCGGTGGGTGTGACTCTCTCTTTTGCAATTCATTAATTAGGGATTGAATATTCCCTTTATATATTTTTATTCTTTTAAAAGCCAAATCCGTTTCTTTCTTTAAATTAATACCGGTAAAATTTTACTTTTAAAATAATATTTACCGGATTATAACCGGTTAAATATAATTTTATTAAATTTTTTATTATATTATAATTATTATGTGCTGTTGATCTAATTTAACGGTACATAATAACTACGGCATTGATACCGTACGGCATTATAAAATTTTCCTAACAATAATAATAAAATTAATAAAATTTAATAAGAATAATAAGAATAACGATATTAATAACAAATAATAAATAAATTTTAATAAAATTAATAACAATCATAATGATATCAGTTACAATAATAATAGGAGGAGTAGTAGTAGTAGTAATAATAATAACAATTTTTTAATAATATGAGTTGTGATATTTGACTCCCTCATTATATCTTACCAGCCCCCATTAATCAGTTTTATGCTAATACCTATTTTATTCTTACATGAAATAACTTAAAAGGGTAAATAACATTAAGTGCACCCACATGATAATTTTTATTAATATTTAATTTAGCTAATCTAATTTCTTAAACCTTAATTTCTCTTTTAAAATTATTATCTCTTTTCAAATATTTTATACTCTACTTTTGTAATCATAGAAGAAATTAATTTACAGTAAGATCAAAGAGATATAGTGTGGGATCATGGAATATTCATCTTGACAAGAAATTATCTACATAATATGATAAAATATGTATCACCTTAATAGAGGGTGATGAAGAAGTATCAAATCTTTTTTTTTTTTTTTTTGTAATGGCAATGAAGGATAAAACATTTAAAAAGAAAGAGAGAAATTATAGTAATAATGAGAGTTTTTCTTTTAAATAGATTTTATAATTTTTATATGGTGGGTACTTTAAAAATGATAAAAATTATAGTAACGGTAAATTCGGGATTAGGTGGGTATATTAAGAGATAAAGATTAGTTTTAAATTTTTAATGGGGTTAATTGGAAAATGAAGTATGATAAGATGTAATAAAGGGTTCATATATCACCACTCAGGAATTAAGATCCCATTCCTTAATCCCTAAAATATGTAGGCCTACATATTTCATTCTCATTCTCCCTTCTACTGTAACAAGTAAATACCATTAATCATTCACATTTCGAATTCCCTAATCCTACAAGTAAACACCCCAAAATTAAGATACGTCTACCCCACAACATAAACTCCTCATCTCAGTGAAAAGTAGCCATGCTGGAATGGATGTTCTGGAAACATTTTATCATAACATATGCTCTAAATTCTTCGTTCAGCTTATAAAAATAATATATAATTAAACTCCTCTATATTTTAGTAATCATCCAAATATTATGATGGATGGATAAAAGAGTATCACGAGGACTAAAGAACAGTGAGGTAGTTAACTAGGTCATGAAATCTCAAGCAAACTCGAACACCGGTTGCTTAGTGAAGCAATATCATAAATTATCCAATCCAAGTATGAAAGGCAGTAGGGGATGGAATGAAATTCAACTCTTGCTAGCTGTGGAGCAATAATCACACCAACTGTCTCTTAATGCTATTACTAGTGAGCAAAGATTGATTTATTAAGACTCTATTTGGGATTGAGATTGGGCAGTTGTTGTTTAAAAGTTTTAGTATTAAAATATTTGATAAACACTAGTTATTATAGCTTGAAAATTAAATTAATTTGATTTTACACTTACATGATAAAAATCTATTATATCATTACTAATTTTATCAAAATTATTATTAAAAAATTATATTCATTATATAATATTATCTTTTATTTTATAGTTATATTTTTAATCTATAATAACTATAATTAAAAGTTACAGCACCTCAATACCAACTAGACCAAACCTTACAATTGTGTATCTTTCTTTACTCTCATATTCTGCAAACTAAATACTTAATTTGACTTTATTTTGAATTTTTTTATTTTTCTTAATATATCATGATCTTTATTGCATGCTTTCTAGATATAAGAACTTTTTTTTTTCACTTTTTCATCAGCTTTTGTGTTTGGCAAAAATTAATTTCTATAGTCATTAACTTTCATAACTGATATAAAAATTTCTATTAGTTAGTGATATTATATATTTTTAGTTAAAAAAATATATCTGAATGAATTGATGAAAATATGTGAAATTGAGAAAAGAAATAGATGAAAGGGTTAATTAAGTATTTTTTTTAATTTATTTATATAATAAAATTCTTAACTAAAAAGAAGGTGTAGAGAGTAAATTAGTAGGTTCAAATACTCCTACTCTAATGATTATTACAATAAAGATAATTAAATACTGTTATGATTGCATACACTTGACTCATCAAAATATAATTCTATACAAGATTAGGTTATCTACTGCTCAATTTCTCAATATTTGTCAGCTTGGCTGATACCATTGCCCACGAACACTATATATATATATATAGTTATCAAATTAACGAACTAATAAGCTAGATTCCAACCATATTCATTCCAGATTTGTGGTGATTATGGAGCCTTCATTGTGTGTTGTTCCTGGTTTTCGGATGAGATTACAAACAAGACAGAACGGAGGCTCATGAGGAATTGCGATCGTTGCAATTTGAATTGATACAAAATTTTGGTTATGCAAATTATGTTTCGACATTAGAAATATCAACCATTTTCTTGTTACCTTGTCTAACCAAAATTCTATTTACCAGTCACATTCGTTTGCGTCTAACATTTCTGTTTGTCATCTATTTTTGAAAATCTAATCTAGACCACTTAGCTCTAAGTTGGAGATTATCCAACTCAGCAGCTCCCAAATAAATAATTACAGAAATCACTCCAAAAAAAAAAAAAAAATACCCATCTAACCACTTTCCAACTTTCTCCTTCAAAAAAAAAAAAGCACTCCTTTCTTCTTACAATATCAACTGTTTACAAGTCTTTTGGACCAAAAAATTCCTAAAACTAAAACAAAGAAAACCAATCCTCAGAGTAATAGCCAAACTCCATCTTCACATTCCAACAGCACAATCTGCATTTCACCCATCTTACATTCATCAAGCAAAAATTATCATCTAAGTATCACTCATCTCATATTCATCAAAAGAATTTTTAATCAAGCACTAGTGGCAAAATCAATCAAAAATTTAGAGTTCAAGAAGAAGTTAAGGTTAGTATTTGTTTAGTTTTTATTTATTTTGGGTGGGTTTGGCACAAATGGGTGCTTTTGTTCATCTTTTTACTATATGGGTACATTAAATGACTAATGTGAGATAATGGATTAATAGATTAGTAAAATTTCCGTAAAATCTAGCGAAAATGGGTGTTTTCACAATCTTAAATATGAAATCTAGAATCCTAGCGACAAGTGCCATCACCCGAATATGGGGTGTCTTGGCTATTGATTAAAAGGTAGAATTTAATGATGAAGACAAAATGAAACAAGATGAAAACTGGCGAAATTAGGTGTTTGTAAAGTATGGCATTTTAGGTTTTTGTTAAAATATCTCTAATCAACTATTGCTCTAGAATGATTGTTAAATTGAGTTTAAAGAGAAGATTAGCATAACAACATTTTGGGCTGTTGACACATGGACTGTCTTGCCCAAGAATGGTGTGGGCATTTGCTCATGCCAAGCTTAGGCAACGCGAGCGTCGCACTAGTGTCACCCAGATGGAGTGCCCATTTTGCACACACCAAGCTTGGATTTTTTGCACACGCCATCTAGTTGATAGCATGTGATCACCCATTTAAAATTTGGCGACAGCATGCCATCGTATTTTTTTTTTAATGTTAAATTAGTGCTAATGTTGTCCTAAATTAATATTTAGATATGTCCGACGTGAAGATGCAATCCTTGTCACTAAAGATAATAATCAAGGATCACTTCCAAGTAGTGTCACGAATTTAATGAGTTGGGCTTTGTGCTACACATATGTGGGATAAGTTGACTAGTAATCAACTTGAGTTGTTCGATAAATCAATTTTGTAGTGACTCTTAAAACATTAGTATGAGTCTTTATGTTCTTGTTTCATATTCATATTTTCAGTCGTCATATACTCGTCTAAAAAAACAAAAATATCGAAGTACAATGATTCTTTCTAGAGGGCCTCATTCGGCCCTAATGGGAAATTTTGGAATCATAAAATACAAAACAGCATGGCAAAAAATGTAAGAGTTGAGTGAAAAAAAAAAAAAATGAAACGCATAGCAAAATCAAGCAGAATTACAATTTGTGAAAAAATAGGCGACAGCCTTGTCGCTCAAATTTTTCGCGCGCAGGCTCGTGCTAAATTCTTGGTTGCATCCATCGCCTAGTGACAATTGCCCGCTGCCTAGATCATAAGCGCTCGTAAGTCCAGACGATGCAGGCATTTCCTGGGTGACACAAGGTGCACGCTAAATTCTTGGGAGACCGGCACCCGTCGCCCAGCCGTCTCCCCAATTACAAGGGCTTGTAAGTCTTGGCGACGCGCCGGTGTCGCCCGAGAGATTAGCTCTTTTCTTCTGAATTTTGGGTTTCGTCTTCAAGGTCGTGAAACACCAATTTTCGCTGGATTTTGCAAAAATTTTACTAATCTATGAATCTATTATCTCACATTAACCATTTAATATACCCATAATGTAATAAACTGAACAAAAGCACCCTTTTGTACCGAAGCCACCCAAATAAATAAAAATTAAGCAAACATTAATCTTTAACTTCTGCTTGAACGTTAAATTATTGATTGATTTTGCTGTTAATGCTTGTATAAAAATTCTTTCGATAAATGTGAGATGGGTAATACCTGGAAATAATTTTTTTTTGAGGAATGTGAGAAAGGTGAAATGGAGAGTTTTTTGTTGGAGACGTGAAGATGGGGTTTGGCTATTACTTGGAGAATTGGTTTTGTTTGTTTAAAGTGGTAAGGGTATTTTTGTCCAAAAGGCTTGTAAATAATTGATATTGTAAGACAAATGTGGATGTGATATTTTTTTTTTAAGTGAAAGTTGGAAAGTGGTTTGGTTGGCAAATTTCTCAAAAACAGTTTGTTGGGTTTCCGAGACTAGTTACTATAAGCCAAAGATAAAATGGGATTATCCCTATAATTTTAATTCTGGTGGAATTTCAATTTGATTTTGATATATTATTTTATCAAGAATCAGACAAGTTAAACGTAATTTTAAAATTGAGTTGTAAAATTGATTTTATAAGATTATTGTTAGGCGAGAGTATTTTAGTATTTAAGTGAGATTATTGAGTAAAATTTAATTTTTAAATTTTAGTAGTAAGTTTATTGAGCAAATGAATGTATGAAAGATTTTGGTAAGTTCAAATATCTCTCTTATATTTCAAAAATCTTGCATTGGAGAAATTTAGAAAATACAATCAAGTTATAGAGAAAATTTTCCACCCCGATTACAATAAATTTTAACTCAATCCGACCTAAATTCAAACTTCTAAATATTCAGATTACTTTTTCACTTACCTGAACAGATAAAAATCCGATCTAATTGATCCTAAACCTGAACGTGATAACACTACAAAGAAGCAGCAATCTTCTGATTGCTGACAGCTTATGATTATCTAATTATTGATATTAGTATGTAAATGTCAAGAACAATTTTCTTTTTCTTATTTTTCCTATGAAGTAGTAGTTTCCTAAAGAAGAAAAATCCTTGTATTGTAAACTTGTTAAGTCATCATTTCTGGCTTTTGCTAGCTGCCTATATTTATGAGCATCGGAATCAAAGCATTCAACCACCTTTGGGGCATTTATACTATTCATCACCCTGTAATACTTTTATTCCTATCCTGCCAAACAATGTAGTGGTGAAATAATAGTTTGGCAAAACTTATATGATGATCCGAAATCGGCGGAGCTTTAACGTTGAGTTCAAGATTAGAAAACCATTTTGCCTCATTTCGAAACTTTGTAATATAGCTGACTTAAACGGAGATTCTTTTAACAAGCTTCCTTGTTCAAGACTGGAATTTAACAAGAAGTTTTCCGTAACGAATTAACTCTCTGTTGAAGCCTATCGAATGCAGCAAAAAGAATTTCCCAATTGAAAAAAAAAATTGCAGTAAACAGACATTCGTGAGGTTAGAAATTGGGGATGTCATCAGGAAACAACCATCAATAATACTTGAACAAAATTATTTTTTCATTAAAAGAAAAAAAAATTGCAGTAAACAGACATTCATAATGTTAGAAACCGGGGATGTCATCAGGAAACAACCATCAATAATACTTGAACAAAATTATTTTTGCATTAATGTCTTTGAGTCCAGTGGATTGGATGTGAAGTTTCCAAGCTGCTAACTATTGCAAGAATAATATACGCTAGAGGTATTAATGGAACATCAACTATAAGTGTTAATAACATATGTATGGACAACTAAAATATGTTATATGCCTAAGAAACATTGTTCGTACTCAGAGTGGAAGGCTC
This sequence comes from Murraya paniculata, assembly GCA_030449075.1. NCBI lineage: Eukaryota > Viridiplantae > Streptophyta > Magnoliopsida > Sapindales > Rutaceae > Murraya > Murraya paniculata. The sequence continues at coordinate 3,161,323 of JAEVFN010000009.1, forward strand.
TGGATTGGATTCAGATTGAATCTGAATCTGCGGTACCTCTTGGGCCGAAGTTTCTGCCTGTACAGAAGGGGATGATTCAGCTGGACTTGATACTGAAGCTTGGACAAATGCTGGTGGCTTTAAATTTGTTGATATAATAACTAAGTGATGGCCCATTGTAGTCAACCGTCTGCATCTGTGGTGGGTTCTTACCAACTTGGAGAAGTATTGATGAAGCTGCAGCTATAGTGATGAGGGCAATACCGGCAGTAATCACTATTGTTTTCTCAGTTCCAGCTGCAGATGAACCTGCACTGCCAGAACTTATTGCGCTATCTGCTACATACACTGCAGGCTGGAAAAATTGAAGTTAATAGATGCAACCTGCTAAACGACTGAAGAGAAATGGAGTTGGAGAAAAATTCAGAGATGGCTACTCTACTCTATAGGCATATTATTAGCTTATATTTACACTTTGGCCAAGGGAATATTGTCTCGCTTGCTGGATTCCTTTGGCTCACTATTACTAAAGAAAACAAAGAGCTAAATAAAATCATCAGCAAGTTGCCATAGGATAATGAATATAGAAAGAAACCTTCATATAACAAGAGATTTTAATTAATATATATTGCCCCTGCATTCTTGGGAGGAGGAAAATCATTTTAAGACTAAAAATAAGCCAAGAGAAAATTAAATGCGGCAAATATAGGAGAAACTAATAAGCTAGCAGGTTTGAATTAAGCTTCAAGTCATAAAGCTGGAGGCTTTAAATTCATCCTTATCTTCAATATGTCTTGGTTACGGTATGGACTGAGATATTGTGGCTTTTAATCCACACTTGTTGAATAAGCTTCAAGTCATAAAGTTGGAGGCTATAAATTCATCCTTATCCTCAAAATGTCTTGGTTACGGTACGGACTGAGATATTGTGGCTTTTAATCCACACTCGTTGAATCTCACAAGTACAATTGGGTAGAAACTTGAGCTATTTTGTTTTCAAAATTAACCAGAAGCACAATAGTTTCAAACATACCCTAAATTTAGTAAAACTGCCCACAAGCTGATTATTATTTAAGCGAATAACAGGCAGGGGAATTTTCCTTATCATTAAACGGGTCCTGCAAACACATTTATATCCTCATCCTAACGCAATGCAAGTAGCTTCATATATAATCAATAATAGATAAGATAACGAACCTCGACAGCATAAATGTTAGTCTGGCCAGCAGTATCCTTCTCAACATAACCTGTCCACTCCTTTTTCCGAGGCGGAAATGTACCCACAACTTTAGTCTTTTCCCCAGCTAACCATTCCATGCTCACTTTTCCCACCTGCAAAAACAAATACAAATACAACCACCATCAATGGAAATTGCTTTAAAATGTAAAATGAAAGGGAAAAGGACAGCTACACCCCATGCTTTGGCAAAGTAGTGGGTCTACGTGACCATTTATGAAAACAAGTCCGAGACCATTTTGCCAAACAATGGGCTGCAACTGTCCTTTGAGTCGATTTTTAATAAACAGTAATACTAGTAGCAGCTAAGCTAAGCAACACAAAAGTTTCAAGTTTCTAATTTTTCAAAGGATATAACAAGAACAGTGAACGTAGAGAAAAGGGTAGAGAAAATAATAATAAACCTCTTTATCAGGGGCGCATTCTTCATCGTTACAATCATCAGAGTCATCAGAGGAGGCACGGACGGTGAACAAGTTTACATTTCTATTTCTATTACAAAGCTTATTCTTGTGTTTTCTGTTAAAGAATAACTTTGGTGAAGTAAATATGTATGAGTTTGCAGAGATCATAGCCTGTGATGTGCATGCCATTCTTGTTAGTACTTGGCTAATTCCACAGCCGAAAATTTTAAAAAATCCTTTTGGGGATCTGTTTCTTCTTTTCTGGTTTATGGGTTTAAGGCGAAGTAGATGATAAGAGAATGAGATGGGTCTTTTGTGGTGGATTTCGAATGGGTACGTGTCAACAACCTAGGCTTCTAATATGTTCGCGCGCGTGCAATAGACTTGAGTATCGAGGGCTAATATTGTGGAGGAAGTCGAGTGGGCATTGGGTTCGGTTCCATCGGAATCCAACTGTACCTAAAATATGTTAATTCGATTCGGTTAATAAAAATTGAATAATTCAAAGAATGTGAACCAATCAATTTTTTATTTGAACCGAATTGAATCAAAAACTGATTCGGTCTAGTGTTATAACTAAAAAATATTAATTTATATATATATATACAATAATTTTTTTTTGGTAATTTTACATAAAACATGAAAGTAATTATAATTAAATTGAAAGTAATCAAATTTAGGTGAAAAGTATAAAAATTTATCTAGTGTAAAATAAAAATATTAAATTTCATAAATTGAATCATATAAAACCAAACCAAAAGTAAACATTTGGGAGTTTTATCTAAATGAAGAAAGATCTAAATGAAAAGTAAATATTATATTGTAGAAATATCTTTATAAAATTTACTTATTTTTAACCTAATCTCCTTTTTTGTTTTGATTTACAAGGATAGAAGTGTCAAATAACTATATCTTAAGATGGATTTTATTTATAAAAACAAACAAGATGCCACTTATATGTACTCAGATATTTAAAACAGAAAACAAATATATTGTTTTGATATTAATATTCAAACCCATTTAAATTTTAGAAAAATTGAAACCCGTTTAGATTTCCGACAGAGAAACAAACGCTACCTCAACTTATTCACTAACAATCAATTCATTAATATCATAAACATATTACATGGATCAAATTTTCCTAAAAGTTAATAAAAGAAAAATTAATTCTCTCGCTCATGTTGATTAACTAAAGCTCCAACGGATCTAACCATATATTATAGTTCTTTTTGACGTTCAATAATCATAATTTAATACTTTAGCGTATTTTCTTTTGTGGTCTAACTACAAAATCTTTTTAACTTTTTTTTATTAAGGTAACATTTATTTTTTTAATTTAAAATTTGAATGGGTTTGAATTTAGTTGAAATCTAAATAGGCATGAATATATATATTTGAATGACATGTTTGTTTTTTTTAATATCTAAATATAAATGTTAAGTTGTTTGTTTTCAAAAAAAATATGAAATATGATATTTTGATATGTGTGTGTGTGTGTATTATTTATTTATTTATTTATTTATCTGTTAAACACATGACAAGTTGTAAATAAATTATTTGATTATTTAAAAAACTTTGATAATATGTACCTAATAAAGCATGAAAAATAAAAAATATATCTAAGATATATATATATTACATTAATATATGATATTTATAATATTGTTTTCAGTATATTTTATGATATTTTTTCTTGTTAATTACGTAAACCAACCAAGAATTGTTTCATCATTTGGATTTAAATTAATGTATTAATTAATATTCAAAATCTATTAGAAAAATTGTAATTATAAATACAAACAAATGGTCCTATTATAAAATTTGCTCACCTAAAGTCCTATTATGTTTAAAATTCTCATTCATGATTAAAAAAAAATAATAGTTGGATAAACAAAGAACAAAGAAAATGGATAAATAAAAAATAAAAATATGATATTCATATAGTAAGAAATAAATGTATTTAATAAAGGTATTAATGAAAGAGAATATTAAAGTTACACTTAGATGTTTTGTCATTAAATAAAAGTTAGAATATTTAACTTTTTCCATTCAGACTTAAATATCTTATAATAAGTTATTAAGTTATAGAAAAAATACAAATTAAAAACTCCAAACGACTGAAAATAATTAAAGTTTAAATTTCAGACAAAAACAAACAACCCCTAAATAGATATAGTATTGAACAAAATTTATTTATATATTTATAAGCATTTATAAAAAATATTTTTATTGTGTATATATAATAATTGACAACTAAAATAAATGTTTTATATTATTAATTTATTGTTATTTTATTATTTCAATATAATTGGTAATAATAATAATTTCTATTAAGTTAATGATTTTATTTACTAATTAATAAAGATATTTTTGGATTTTTGTAATATATATGAGGATATATACGTAATTGTATTAAATATAAAATTGATTTTCAAAATCAGATATTGAAAAGCTACTCCTTTCCTAATTTTCAAAATTCCTTCCATTCTTTTTAAAATCTAGTGTAGAATGGAGTAATTTTATCTAAAGTAATTGATAAAAAAACTTATCATATACCAAAATTAACTTTAATTTCTTAAAATTACTTTTGAGTTTCCAAAAGCAATCTTAAACAAAATTTCTTTCATTTTTTTCAAAATTATTCATTTCCTGCTTTTCAAAATTTCTTTCATTTTTTTCAAAATCTACTGTAAAATAGAGTAATTTTACCTTAAGTAATTGTTAAAAAGACTTATCATATACCAAAATTAACTTTAGTTTTTTAAAATTATTTTTGAGTCTCCCAAAAGTAATTTCAAACGATTCCGAAACTTAACTTGATATAAAGCCAATAAGATAATTCCTTGGCAATTTAAAAAATAAAATAGAAATTTTATTACAAGCACATGAAACCGCACCAAAATTTTAAGCAAAAGACTCGAGACGATCACATACGCATATCATTTACATACTGGATTGGAACGAATAATTTAGATTATAGAGTTTTCTTCAAGACTTGATGTTCTTATTCACCAGGTTCAAATGTTTCTTCAATTTCTTGAACCAACCTTCTCGCTTTTTGCTAACCTTTTGCTCACCTGCGAACCAAATCTTACCCTCATCAGTTTCCAAAATAAAATGGTAATAGTCACTTGCACATTATACATAAATAAGCTCCAAACAAAGCTACGATTAAGTTACATGATTGGATAACAACATTGGTTAAAGGAGGACCGTTAGATTTAATCGACCGATTGGAAATGTAATGAATAATAAAAGAGGAGCTATGAAATGTGGTAAAAAATTGATGGTTACTTTATCAATTCCCTTAATATATATAACATGTAATATAAGGTATCAAGGACCATCACATAAATGTCTTATTATACTTTTTATATTTTATTTTTTAATTTGTCATAATTTATACATATACTATAAATTGAGTTCTACAAGATCTAACGGGTATAGTTGAGAAATCTGTACATACTAAAGACACGATCTTTATCCTCACATCAAAGATATACTTGAAAGAGAGATATCTACCCATGTCCATATTTATAAAAATGAATTTGAGACTGAGTGACTCGAACTACTAGGGTAGCAATTCATCGCTGAGCTTAACATATTTTATCTCTTACTATTGTTTTCTTAGGCAAAAAGTGAACGTATGTTTAGAAATTGATGTTAGTTTTTATTTATCTTTTTCCAAAAGGGCCAGAGGAATTGGACGTTTCTATAGTCACTAAATGCAATAGAGCATCAGTTTATATTTTGTTATCAAACTCAAAGAGTTTTTCAGTAAGCTTGAGGATCTAAATTACGGATTGGGATATTATCAGATACTCACAAAACATTTCTTGTCATATCAATTCACTGCCAAAATTTTCTGACAATTACATTTTACTACAGAATATTTTTATTAATATCATTTTACCATCAAGACCTTAATACTGTTAAAAAATTATTAAGATCACAAGAGTATTTCATAAATTTCAAGCTGAAGTTATTTTTAAAATTTTTATCTTTTTCTCTAAACATCCGATTTACAAGTTGTTTTTTTATTTATTTCAATTATTAGAATTTTATTATACTAAAATATCACATAATAAAATTCTAGATTTTTTGACAAAATGACACTAATTAAAAATGTTTCATGCATTCATAAACAAACCGATTCCTCATATTATTTTCAGTTATAGAAACAAATTTCACCATATTGAGCTTAATTATAATAAAACCCTGAAAATAGTTCATAAAATTTTGTACAAGTGAAAACAGTATCATGAATTATTTTGTTTATAGATGCATAAAAAAGTTTCAATTAGTATCACTCTGTCAGAAAAGTTAAAATTCTATTTTGGGGATAATTTAATATAATAAAATTCTAATAACTAAACAAAAAAAAAACAAAAATAGGCTCGTAAATATGATGTCTAGAGAAAAAAATCCCAAGAGAAAAAATGAAAAATGACTACAGCTTGAAATTTCTTAAATACCCTAGTGAATTTAGTAATTTTATAACAATGTTAAGAATCTGTTGGTAAAATAATAACAGTTAAAATATTATATGATAAAATATAGTTGTCAGAAAATTTTATTAGTAAATTGATATGTTAGGAAACTTTTGGTGGATATTTGATAATATATCTTACACATTTACACTTTTTATCTCTTAAAATGGTAATAGTAGTTTGAGGCCCGCGCTGACAAAGAATTTGCTGCATTTATGTAAAATATTTAAGAGAATAAAGCAAAAGCATACTTAAAAGGGAAGGGTGAACTCTTAGTCCTCCTACTACAACCACAATCCTATCTAATGTGAGTTTGAAAGAGTATTCAGTGCGGGAGGGTCTTGGAAGAAACTCGGCGCCTTGACCACAGACCACAGTTACCATTTGGACTAAAGGTGATGCAGCTGAGTACCAGGCCAAGGGCAATCTAGATGCTCTGAAATGAACTCACTCGAAACCCAAGGTTCATGCCTAAAGAAACCTAGCACCAAAAAGAGGTTTGAGTGACAAGCTTGTCTAACTCATTTGGCTCCTTCACCATCCGGCCACTGAACAAACTCCCTACAGTATCATAGATACTAATGCCATGTTTGGTTTGAATAAACGAAAGGAGTGGATAAGAAAGGATGGGAGGAAAGGAGCAAAGGAAAAAGAAATAAGTGAAGAATAGGTGATTTCATGTCAAATCTATCAATAAAATTGAAATTGACTCTCTTTTTCCCTTATTTCTCTCCTGCTCTCTCTTTTCTATTTCTCTCCTCTCCTCCCATTTCTCCCAGCCAAACATGCACCAAGGGCTTGGATTGGGTAGACAGTTTGCTATCTTAAATGAATTCACCCTAACCAGAAGATGTTTTTTCCAGCCAGCTCCCAACTATTTCGGACATGGTTAGAGCTAGGAGGTCACCAACATTATCATCAATGGATCCAGTCCTCTCAAGTAATCAACTTACAAAGTTTTAGAAGTGAATGGAAGCTGCTTTTAATAAAATAAGACAACTTCTAGATATCTGAATATGAAGTTCATGAAGAATTTCTAATAAATGCTAAAATGGGGTTTTAAGTTACCACTTAAAGCCTAAACAAATTTAGGTTATTGTTCATACAATGGTGGGATTCAAAAATCAGAGCAACTATAATAAAACATGCTTTCATTCAATGTTTAGAAAACTATACTTGAAAGTGTATGGCTTAGTGATAAAATGCGAAAAAGGGGTTTTCAGTTATAGTTCACACAATGGTGGGATTCAAAAATCAGAACAACTAAATCAAAACATGCTTTGATTCCATGTTAAGAAACTATACTTGAAAGTTTAAGGCTCAGTAATAGAACTTAAGCTCCAGCATAACCTTTCACAGCAAGGCACATGGCCCAAACATATGCACAAACTTCACAATATGACATAAGATCACTTTGACAAGAACAAAACTACTTATTCCTGTTACCACCTGACCTAGATGCTTAAATTGTATTAAAAAGCCCAAAGATTATACTTAGGATCTCACGTGAAGGATTTAAGAATTATAGCAAGAAAAATCCAAATCCAGAAGATAGAGGATAAAATCTGAACTTTCAGGTGTAATCAGAATATAAACGTTCATAAAACTAATTGTCCCCCCAGGGGCTCAAACCATTAGATTACATTGATTAGGTGAAATTGGTAATGCAGACTTGGAAATCAAATTTTGGTCTGCATATTATATAATTCAGGCTACTCAAAGTCAAATCCCTTCCTCCAAATTCGTATTTTCAAATGCAACTAGATCGTATTTTCAAATGCAACTAGACACCATGATATAGAAATCTGATTCAGAGATAAACTGAATTGATAAGGATGAGGAGAAAATTGGCTCCATGCTTAACTCTATTCAGACAGATGCTAAAGCTTTTTCAACAAGAAAGCACCAACTTAATCAATGCGGAGTATTATACTTTATACAAACGAACAAAAAGGGTCACTCTATCATCAACTTCCCATAAGATTTAGTTATAAGATCTGAAAACAAGTAGGAAACACTACTCTTATCCTAGAAGAGAAAACAACAGTCACAGGAAATAACAACAAAAAGCCCCCAGGAGCAAAGAAGCATTCCAGAACAAACTAGTACTACATATGTTGTATCATTTTCAATGTTTAAGTTGCAGAGGATATTAAGTTCCCAAATCCAAACCATCTTCCCCAAACAAATGAATAGTTGTTTTCAGGAAGTATCCTCAGATCTGTCTCCTAATAATCTATTTTACCTCCTCTCTTTAAGTCAATATCGTCATTTTTATTCATCATTAAAAGAATGAAAAGAAAGAGTGAAAAGAGAAGGAATACATGTAATCTCAACCTAATTAAGTAGCCATTACTAAAAAAGAATGAGGGTGACGTGCAAGTTTAAAGCTGCTCTGGATGAGATTTCTGTTCTGCTCTGGATGGGGTTATTCTTACCATCAATCTTTTGATAAGAAAGTTAAAGTTGTCATGGGGGTTATGTAGACATGCCAGTGTTCATTAAATGAAAATTTTTCATTCTCTTCATTCAATGAAAAATTGGAAAGAAGTACAAGAACTACTCCCCCAGTGTTTCACTTACACCATTAAGAAGGCAGGTCATACAGCACTGTGGTTAGTTAAGTTGGCGAGTACTAGAGTTGAATTGTCCTAGTAAGTGGCAATTAGTTGAGAAATTTGGACTTACTGCACTTTCTAATTTGCTGTAATTTATGTAGAGATGCCATGATAATTAAGTAAATCAATTCTTACAGTCCAAAGACAAATCTCTTAAATAATAGTCTAGTAATGGTATTTAAGTATCCTAACATCGGTTTGAACATGCTGTCAAATGTTCCTGTGTTAAACTGATATCGAGCAAAACACACCTTGCAGACTGATTCCAATGTTGCTCTGAGTTGAATCACTAGCCAACACATCAAACTTTTCATATTGATAAATTATTTTAGATTTTTGCTTATCAAAACTTACAGATAATTTCCCTCTTAGTTTCTTGATGTTTCGAAGTTATTCCCTTTGAAACTTCATAAATAATGTCTTTGTCTTCCACTGCTCTTAATACAGTAGACTCAATCAAATACATTCCATCTCTAGCATGCAAAATCTATGGATTTCAAGATTCAACATGTTGTAATACATAATATTTATGTCAAGATGCATAGTCTCAAAGCTAAGAATCAAAAAATCATCAGACGTTTTAAGAAGTAAACCTTCTTCTGCATAACGACAAAGCAAGAACAAACACCATACGATAAATGGTTCAAGATAAAAAATTACTTAATCTGTAACATCACCAAGCAAAATCCTCTATTAACTAAAATTTTAACAATATACTCAGCAAGGCTGGGGCAGAATGAAAGAAACAGGGTCATGTAAAAACTATATTTACACAATGTAGCAAGGAGGAGAAAACAATTCAGGTTCTAGATATTATAGTTACCATCAGGCAAAGCATCAGTGGGAGCTCCAGAAGGCCCCAACAATCCAGGCTTCATCAACCAGTATTGGTCAAATCTTTGCTTCGCATATCCAATGTAGTCAAAGTCAATTTCATTCACATGTTCCTGCAAAGATAAAATTCAATTAAATAATAAGATCAAAGAAAATATACATTTTAACACGGTTTCCTAGCTTTTCAGCAAAACAGCCATAAATTAGCTACAAGAAAGAGGCTATAAATATCATGTAAGAAGTAGTAGGAAACTGACTAGGCTGAATAGAAAACAAACAGAGAATTTTAATTTGGACCCAGAATCTGTAATGGACATCAAGCAGTCAGCATGTCAACAATAGAAGAGAAGAAAATATCCCATAGATGCATGCGAATGACAAAATGATGAATATAAAAATAAATAAAATAAAATAGAAGTTATTGTTTGTTCAGGAAAATCAAGTAAAGCGTTTTCTAGAATAATAGGAAAAAAAGACAAGGTACGTCAACTGCCTACAAGATAACAAAGGGACTGCTTCCTAGTTACAGTGCCTGAGCTTTCCAGTCATCTAGGTTATTGTCAGAACAGTAAATTTCAAATCAAGAAAGTTATTCTGAGTAAGCACAAATTACTGAGATTATTCCCCACAAGCCCCAGCTCAGATGGCTTGCAAGTGTATACTTCTCAACATCCTGAAGTAGTTGCTTTACTTCCACATCACTAGGTTGATCACCTGCAGCAACATAAAATAATCACTGATGGACATAACCAATCAACTTTATACATCAGATATCCAAATTATATCCAATTCATCCATTAACCCAGAGTAAACTTGTTGAACAATTGCCTTGCTCATTTTTAAATTAGTGTAAACACCTATATCAAGAAAACCAAAAATAAAAAGCCCAACCAATTGCCTTTGTGAAATGACTTTCTATTGGTTAACAAGTGTATAACACAGATAGCAAATGCAGCTTAATAGTTCCTATAAATGAAGACAGACTAGCAACAGTAGCTTAAACAACTGATAACAAATTATTCTTATTTCTGGGCATTTTGAGTGCAAATGATAAAATAAAATAAATAAATAAGTCAGGTTTTCAATTCTTTGATATCATCAGGAAAAGAAGATCTATATGTAAAACCTAACATTCACATTATATCAGAGAGTAAAATAACCTCATGATTGAGGAATATATATTATTACCAGTGGAACTCAGATAAGCACGCAGAAATCGTTGACGCTCCTCCAAATCTGTCATGAGACCAAGGTCAAGAGAATGCCTATTCCATTGAAAGGGAAGAAAAAAAGAAAAGAAGAAGAAGAATATGCGGACAAAACAAATGAAAGAACAGAATTTCACTTGCGTCACACACCAGGATATTTACTGTAGTCCATCAGATGTGGTGTTTCTGTATGATAGTCGGCAGCCATCTCACAGAAGTGATTTGCAATATCATATGCTAGAGGATTGTAACTTGCATACTCATAGTCCTATTAGAGGATGACTATACATATCAATGATAGCTAATTAAACATAATTGCATTTAATCAAATAGAAAGCATTCAGAAAAAGGAAATTGTGAGAATATCAGTCAATTAGAAATGTGAGGATAGGTGAAAAAGATGATTCTCTTTAATCTCCTACAAAGATATGCCTGCAGTATAGACCATCAAAATGCAATGAGTAGCTGTACTTTAGGAGCAAAATTGTTGCACTGTAGTTCAAAAGAACTAAAGCATGTATTGACAGCCTAGGTGAGGTAGATTTCCACATCATGGCTCTATATCGGTCGTATACAGGTTCTACATGAAGGCGACTCTTCCATGACACAAAACTATGGACTTTCCATGAGACTTAACTGAAGGGGTGATCATGGTACACAAACAAAATAGTTTACTCAAAAAAATAATTGCATATGATATCAGAAAGGGGAAAAAAGGCAATGGAAATTTCTTTCTAACATCAGTTTTACCTGAAAATTGTACCTCCACTTGATCTCATTCAACTGAAAATCCATACTACCCTAGTCACTCCATCAATGACCTATGAGTTATTCAACTAGGCAGAGACACAACTCTACATGCATGTCATGCTAATGCATCATAGTTCCCTAAAAAATATTTATGTCACAAACAATTACATTGATAAAATAATAATACTACATGGGACAAGGATAAATGCACCATTAACTAATTGGTATGGTAACACATTCCAACAACCTGCTTTCAAACAGGTAGGAAATATGGTTCACGAAATTCAAATAATTCCATGACATCAAAATTCAAATTCCAGTGACATAATCCTAAACCTGCTAGAGGTCCCCCACCCCCCAAACCCCTCAAAGACCTAAAACGCCAAAGCTTCTCAATGTGCGTGCACAGGCATGTAAAATTCAATTTATGCTATTTTTTGCTTTTGTTGTGTAGAAGATGAAAGAAAAATAATTGCTACAAGAAGCATAAAAAACTAAGCTATTCCAACTCTCTATTAATAATTCCCACCATTTATTTACAACACAAAAGGTATAATATGTACAATACCATCTATTTAGAATTTGTGAAACAATCAAAAATGCCAATCCACCTAATATAAGGAGACTACATAAGGAAACAAATGAAAGTCATATATCTTTGCACATGAATGATATTTATAAAAATTTAGAAGAAAACTAATGGCCGAACAATCTGATTACAGATTTATCAGAAAATTGACATAGAACTTCAACATCAAAATGCTGGTAAGAAAATCATGCATTGTAGGAAACAGGGGAAAAGAAAGAAACTTACAATTATGGTTATTGACTTAGTCTCTTCGTCAATCATTATGTTACCATATTGTAAATCATTGTGGCAAAAACCAATATGTTGATCATTCCGATAGAGTGCCTTTTCTAGTGTAGAAATTTCCTCCTCAATGGCGTCCAAATGAAATGCTTTAGCTTCTTCTGGGGGAGACAAATTCTTGGCCGCTGTTAGCCAATTTCTGGGAATTGAGGGGGAGAAATGTTATTCGAGTATTTTGATGGGAAAGAATGAGCGTGGAAGAAACAGGAACTTACCGCGACCTATCCCACAGGTGGACAATCTTTTGACCAGGCATATTAAGGTCATGGAACTCCTTCAATTTTGCTGCTATAAGAGCAGAAATTTCTGGATCACAAATATCAGATGCTGATAAAGTCTGAAATTCACATATATAGAGAGAAAATGAAACAATAAGCTGATCTATACTTCCATTTTAATAAATAAAATAAGCACTTAAATGTTAAGAACGAAAGAAAAACTATTGACTTGAAGTAGTTTTTCCTCACTTTCCACAGCACTAAGTTCAAGCCACCATTTCCACCATGGTCATCACTCATCAGTCAAGATTTTCTTTTTAAAATGAGCAAATATTTTACTTAAAAAGAAAAAAGGGGCTTCAAACTTTACTAGAAACTCAAAGGTTGAATTCGATTCGCCTCACCCGTTAGACTGCTCATTTTTGGATTTTGTGAAACATAAAATCATAGACATACATCATAAACATACAACACATTTGCACCCTTAATTATAGATGAAGTAACAGCATCCATTCCTTGGATAAAAGAGACACCAAAATTTTTTTTTTTGTTTGGGGGGGGGGGGCGGGGTCTGCATTTTTCTTGGGTAGATAATTTTAAGTTGAATTTGATTTGCCTCACCCATTATAATTCTTATTTTTGGATTTTTTTACCCATATAACAAATTTTGCACCCTGAAATAAAGACGAAGCAACAATGTCCATTCCCTTAGATAAGAGACATTTAAACCCTCCCTCGTCTACCCCCAACCTCCCTTCTTTTTGTATTTTTTTCTTGGCTGGTTAATTTAAATTTTAGCACATTTAGCAAGAAAAGAATACTTTCCCTAATGCAAACCTTTTTTAAATCTAGTTCTTCAGTGACTTGATAACCTGATTAACTTAATAATGCAGTTTAAAGAAACACAATTTACCAAGATGACTGCAAAAATAAAAGCCAAAGTTCCAAATAAGAGCAAAGTATCATTCTCAGAGCAAAGTATCATTCTCAGTTCATATGCCAAAGATCATCTAATGAAAGAACATCATTTCCAATTATTGTTACTGAACAATACAAAAATACACGATTTAACAATAACAATCACACAAGACAGATATGAATAATACACAAGTGAGAAGCACGAATACACATTGCACTCTACAAATATACATGCCTCTCTGTCTGACAGACAGAAGGGTTTTCAACAGACGAAAAATTATTAAAGAATTGCGGCCAATTCAACTTGGGTTGTTTTGATGGAGTCCAATTGCATTCCAAAATTCAGAACTCAAGTACAAGGATGAAATTGTCAATGCCATGTAGATGTGTATAGTAGAAGATATTGAGGAAAATTAACATTAAAATACCCGTGCATGGATGAACTCTTCAACTCGGCCATTAGGAAACCGCCCCAACAGACGAGGTCCCTGCCCGTGCTTTGACATAAACTCAAATGTCCGAATCTCATCATTCCTGTCAAAGAAAACCTCTACTCCCTCACCATATACCCTAAGTAAAACCTTATGCGAGAATGTTTCTGTTTTTGTTGGCCATTTTATTTGGAAGACCTCATTGGTCATTGCACCCTTAACAGGGATAACCTGAAGTGCATTCCTATCAACTACATCTTCCCACTCAGATGCCAAAGATTTCAGAAGCTCCTTGGCTTCCACAGGTATACGGCTTTCTTTGTTCTCCATAACATTTTCTATTGCACCCATAACAAGAGACCTACCAATCAATTCTCCTCGAAATTTACAGCTGACGTGCTATCTGTCAAAAAAGAAATTAAAACAAAATAAAATTAATTAACCAATTCTACTTCCGCAAAGATTAATTTACCCATAAAGCATCTTCCTGCCTTCCAATTCTAAAAGACAATATCAATATATATCATAAAAATTCCTTCTCTAACTATATTTTGCAATTTTCTCATATTATAATTTCTCTGGGACTTGATTTTACTTAACTCAGAAATGTGTTTTCATTTTCTAGCAATTTGATCTAATTTTTCTGTACGATTATAATTTAAAAGTTCTATTTTAATCCACGAATTTTCTCGTAAATCAAACAAAAGTATATTCTTTGAATCCAATACTATTAGAATTGATTTTATTTAATGAAAAGGATACGTAAAGGACTAAAAATTATCAGCAAAATCAATCAAAGTCATACATTTTCCTCTTCTTTGATAATTAGATCTAGTTCCTCTATACCCTCCAGGTCAAAACAGGAATTTCATCACATCATTAAAAACTTCTCCTCAATCAAACAGAAAAAAGGCAACTTCTTTGAATCTAATACTAATAATATTCTGCAATGGATCAGCACAATTCATTTACTTTTTAGCAACTGCAAAAAGGACCTTATATATATATATATATATATCCTCAATACGCACCTCGAAAGAGAAGAGATTTTAATTTTGATTTTTAGATTTTCAAGAGGGCAAGGTCACCGTCCGGTCCGGTGAAGAAGAAGAAGAAGAAGAAGCCGTTTCCTTTGCGCGGGTTTTGTTTTTACCGTACAAATTATAGAACTGAAATAATCAGATTCGCTGGTTTTAAAATTCGCGAGTTGGTTTTGCCAAGATTGAGTTTGAGCCGTTGGATTTTCAAGGTCGTTGCGAGTTTACGGATGTACAAAAGACGCGTGAATAAACCAACGGAAGATGCCATGCTTCGCTGGGAACACTAATGAGATCAAGTTTTTGGAATATTTTGACAAACACCTCTGAGGTAAGGTCTAATATCAATTTATAACCTTATATATTACGAACACGGGAATAATACCCCAGTAATTAGACAATTCGTTATATCCTAAGAAAATCTCTCTCAAACATACACGCGTTACACACATATAAAAAATTTTCAGTCAGGTTTTCGGCTTTCCGCGCTTTATTAAAGTGTACAAACCTTCACCAAATAATGGTATGTATACATATAAATTCTTGGGAAATTTATAAAAACAACCCAAAACTTTTGGGTACTTTCACAAATAACCACCCTAATTTTTTCTCTCATTAGTAGTCAATTAAAATTTTTTTAGACCAAAAAACCCTTCTCTTTCCAACTCACTCTCTCCTCTCTTTCTACAACGGCGGCTTGATCATCCTCTATCGTCAACTCTTTTCCAGCACGATTGACGATGACTCGACGGGCAGTTGACGGCAGCATCAATTCCGATAAGACGCTGCTACATTTCCAGCGATTGGACGGTGGTTTGTTCTGGTGATTGGGTGACGACTATATCCCGAGATTATGAGATTAAAGTAAGATAATTTTTTTCTTTTCCATAACATTGAATCGTCAGTTGAATGTAGTTGAGTGTATATTTGTGTATATCTCATGATAGATGAGCATTTGGTGAATATTATTTTTTGTTAAGCTTTTATATTACAAATGACACATTAGATGTTTGATAAAATACCTCGTAGACTTTACTTATCTGATTTGTTATACATTAAGGCGTTATGGGTTGTTAGTGGCTTGGGAGATTGTCGCACGGTAAGTGTTTTCAGGCGAAAAGCACCTATCGCACGAAAACACTTGCTGTGTAATTGTGTGAGGCTCGGGCTGTACGACGGCTAGCAATGGTTGCAGGATATTAGGGCGACGGGCGCCTGTCACTCAGGAGACAGCTGCCCATCACTCTAGATTCCAGAAACGTTGCTTCTGGAACTACTAGAACTTTGAGCGACGGGTGCCCGTCGCTCAAAGTTCCAGAAACATTAGCAATATGCCCCGTCGCTCTAAATTCCAAAAGCAAGTTGTTTCTCGAACCGCCCGCACCCTCAAAACCGTTCGCGGACGTTGATATGGTGTGTATTTCTACCTTATTCAATGTTGTTCTTTTTATATTTAAAGACTTTAGATGTAATAATATTGGATGATTTCACTTTTTACCATATCCAAGTTTTCATTCCAATTAACTTAGAAGACAATCATTGTGTAGTAGTCCGAGTACACTTTCGTCGTAAGCAGGTCTCTATCTATGACTCAATGAAGGAATTTTACAATGAAAAAATGTATACTCAGCTATTCAAGCCACTTGAAGTTATCTTTTCTCGATAGCTACAAGATGTTGGATTTTACAACATTCGAACGAACCTGCAGAATGCTGAGCCTTGGAAACTCATATTAGTAAAGGATGTGCCACAACAACAGCCCAGTAGTGGCAATTGTGGGGTGTTCGTATTAATGTTTACGATATATTTAATATTCAAGACAGTAATCAAGGGCAATATCTTAGGAGGAAGATTGCCGTTTACATATTTAATGGAGACGTTAAGCTGTAAATTATATAATTAAAATAGTTGCAATATGAATTAGCTCATCTTATATTGGCCTTTACAATTCTCAAACACTTGTTATGATTGTTAATTTGAATGATCAAATACATGATCATTAGTCTGTCATTAATTTGAATTGTCGAATACATAAACAGAAGGCTATCCAAACAAATAATTAGATGCTAATTTGGATTCGGCGCAATGAGATTCTTACCTTTTTTTCGATTATGTCCACGTTCCTTGCACCGAAAACACATTCCTTGCATCGAAAACACATCACAGTTCTCCGTGACACGTCCTCACCAGCAAATGGTATTCTCAGCTCTAGACGACGACCCTGAGGTGATTTTTCTATTGGTGGGTTTACCTTCAATTGTTGAATGTGGAGTGGAACTTCCCAAGAACAAACATCGCCAACCGGATTGATTGGTACAACATATGCTTTCAATAATGATTCCTTAGAGTAAAAATAAGAATAGAGACCTATGTAATCCACTCGAGCATGGAGGGAGACAACTATTGCATGAGCACAGACAAGTTGATCAAGTTGGAAAACTCTACAACTACAAATCCTACAATTTATGTCAACTAACCTCTCCTTCACACCACCACCCCAAACTTGGAATTTATGCTCAGATACAGGACGGACATTCATTCTTTCAGCTTGATCTTTTCTCTCAGATACTAAAAAAAAAAACAAAATATGAGACAAGCACCTGTCGCACGTTTGTTGTGCGACAGCTTGTGTGCGACAGGCACCTGTCGCACAAGAGCTTGTGCAACAGGTGCCTATTGCACATTTTGGGGTTCATCTCCCAATTCGTTTTTACTCTAAATACTCGTATAAATTCAAATAATCCAAAGATAAAAGTACATATTGTGTAAAAACAAATACTAACCTTAATTTCTTGCTTTCCAATTTATGATTTGGTGAGTTGAGGGTGGTGAGTTTTGGTGAGATTTGGTTTTAGTGAGATTTGTTGGCCATTATGTTAATAGGTCTGAGGGTATTTAGGTCTATAAATTATATATGTGGCTAGATATGATACAAAAACTTAGAGTGACTATTTTTAAAAATTATCAAAACTTTTGGGCTATTTTTATAAATTTCTCTAAATTCTTAGGTGCAAATGCTTAAATGCATATTTCATATAAGTTTACTATTACACCATATGATATTATAGCTAATTCAACAGAACATTTAGGCACTCTCACCTAAAATATATACACACACACAGTGGTTCTCCTATGCGACCGCCCACGTCTCCTCCAAAATGTAGATTTTTATTGCTGGCCATTAGATAAATCCAACAGTTGCAAGAAATTCAGATCTATGGTGAATAAGGAAGCAAATTTGAATTTGTCTAATTCAAATGATGGTAGCTACTCTTACTCTTCCATAGGTAGTATCTGTCGTTAAAAATTTGATTTTGCAATTTACTATATTAAGTTTATATGAATTTATTGTCTCTTGTTAGAAATAGGATTAACTAATTCTTTTCTATTTAACTACTATTACAGGATGATGGATTTTTATATAGTAGATGTCAAATTGATGCAGCTTATGGACCTTTAAATGATATCAAATTGATGCAGAATTTTGTGTGCATTGTTGCACTTTTTTGTTTGTTTTGTTGATGTGTATTTTTTGCACTTCTTGTTTGTACAAATTAAGATAACATGACCATTTGCAAACTTTGGATCCATTCAAAATTAAGTGTAAAGAACATAATCCCAAAATCAATATACACTTATTAAAGGCAAATTAGTTATTATAATATCAAGATCAAGAAGTACAAGTTTTTTAACTCAATGATTTAAACAACACACTTGTTATTCCTAAGGTACACCCAATGACAAAAGCAATGCCAAATACATTTTGATCTTTAACAATTTGATAATTTGTTTGCACGTCTTTGTCCACTCTTTAAATATCTATCTCCGTTTGAATTTCCCTTGAATCCATTAACTTGATCCTGACATTCAAGTCATAATTCAAAAATCCCAGATTATTGTTCCTTAAACACGATGTAAAGTGCCTGAAGCCATTAACTAATAATATAATAAAAAAAAAAGGTGCAAATAACATAATTTTACTGCATAAAGCATAATAACATAGTAGGAAATTTTACAAATATGAAACAAGTTCATATTATGATTTTGTACCAAGTTAGCCTAAGCACAACGCAATTCGGTAATGAGTCAAACAAGAAAAAAAAAAAAAAACTGAGTACCAAATCACCCAAATACAACACTGTAGTGGCTACCTTTCCTCAAACAAATAGAAAAGATGAAAAAAAAAAATTGAAATTTGGATACTTACAAAGAAGATGGAAAGTGGATGACAACTTGGTTGGAGCACTTGTTGATTTTCTTCATCGGAGTTCTTCGTTTTGGCTTCATTAGAGTGCTTTGATTCTGCTTTTTTGGAGAGCTTTGTTTTGGATCTATACAGCTTTTTAGCTCTATTAATTAAAATTTTTCAATTTCATGTTCGAAACCCAATAAGAAGGAAAAATGAAGAAATATCATGTGATTTTTCTTTTTCTCTCTCCAAAATAAACTAATTAAGAATATTGAAGATGGGACCAACTCTAAAATGCTTGCAACCGTTGGATTTATCAATGGCCAACAATTAAAATCCGCATTTTGGAGAAGACACAAGCGTCCACGTAGGAGATATATATATATTTGCCGAATTACTTTGTATCCTCCACATCAGAAACTTGTTGAATAGCCTCTGGAGTAGAATCCAATCCAGGCAGACCCGAAGGACCTCGAGCACTCCCCCTTGCAGGTGTAGGGTAGCTTTCTCTTAATCATAGTGATGGGTTCAAAATTCGACATGAAATCTGGTTTCTGGCAAGGGAGACTGCTCGAGGAATCTAACTATTCACATGTGACACACATGTTACACAAAATATCTACATATTATTATGGCTTGCTTTTCCAATGCCTAGAGACCTTCTTCCTAGTGTAGCATTCTAAGGTTCTGTCCATTTCCTCGGTGGATGCTGCTCCCGTCATATGAAACATCTTGAAACCTTGGTAGGAATGTAGCAGGACTTGGGGACACATTTGTGGTGTATAAGGGAAGCCTGAGGACAGCTGCCCGCTTAGTGAACAGGTATGTGGCAAGAAGCGACTAGTCATAGACTACAGGAAGCTGAACGATTGCCTGGTCCCCCATGGGCATCATGAATGGAACACTTATCATTTCTATGAGTGAGGTAAATAGGTATAGAGCTGTGGTGGAGGAGCATAGCTTCTCCAGAATGCTGCTGCATAATTGATGATCCCGAGGAATTGCTGTATCTGCTTTCGGACCATGGAGCTGGATGATAATCTTAATTGGAGTTTGTATTTTTTTTATTTTTTAGTTTATCCCTGACTAGAATTATATATATATATATATATATATATATATATATATATATATATATATATATATATATATATATATATATATATATATATATATATATATAAAGAAAACTACTTAAAAACCACTCAAGTGCTTAGGGGCATAAAATTCACCAATATGAGTAGTTTGTTATGCAAAATATTGGGTATTCAAAATATAATAAAATTTGATACTTTTTTTTTAACTTTTCTGATTTGGTAGATTAATTGGATTGAAAATCATAATGGTGCATTTACCAATTTGGTAAGTCGGAATGGTGGTGGAATGTGAATTAGAATAAGATTTTTACTTGAACTTCATAAATTAGAATCAAAATAGCTGTTGATGTATTTATTTTATCTTATAATTGAAATTAATTATCAAAAGTTACTAAAATATCCTTAATTAACTTTTATTATTATTTGGTATGATAGTTGTGATTGTTATCATTCAAAACATATATTGTTAATAGTAAATAATAACAATAGCAATGACGACAAGCTATAATAGGCTAATGGATAGCTAGATATGCAGCAACGACTGATCTATGGTGCTTGATTTGATTTTTTTTTTTTTTCAAATTTTTGAAAGAGGGACAAAATAAAAATTATTAAAATTGAGTGAGGGTAGTATGGTCAGTTTCGGAAATAAAATTCTTATTGTCAACCCCTTTAGAATTAGAACTCTAGAAAGGGTGAGGCTATTTGCGGGTTAAAAACTTTTTTAAACACTCTTTATTCAATAAAATTTTATATTACAAAAATTCCTTTTATGAAATTACTATTAAGGATAAAGTAATTTAACTTAGAATAGACATAGTTAACACACCCATGTAGTATAACACACTAAATCATCATCATCCTCATCTTCTTCTTCTTTTTTAATCAATTCTTCGATTGGGATTTTGAAAGATCAAAAGACTTCATTACAAATTTTTATCATCGATGGACAGATCCTCATTTTAGTATTATTATCAATTAAATGTATTTTATTATCATCTTAGAAATTAGATTAATGGAAAATTATATTTATGTAACTGATAGCCCAATGATAAATTGTAGGCAATATATACCAAAAATTGAAATCACAAGATTTATGATTCAAAAAAAAAAAAAGTATACATATTCGTAAAGAGGATAGATTTTAAGTCTCTAGCCTTTGATATGAATTAAGAATAAAGAAAATTAAGGGAGAAGAAGAAGAATAATAAAACGGGTGCTAAAAAAAAAGGGAAAAGTATTGTTACACCCTAGGGTTTAGGAAAATGGTCATGAAAACTTTTAAATTTTTTAGAGGCACCAAAACTTCTTTTTGACCATAATTACCTTCGGCTCTATTAACCAAAAAATTAACTCTAATGTTATATAATAATAGAAATATATTATTAAAATAAATGTAATAATGTGTTCATTAATAAAAATTTAATATTTTACAATCTATTAGATATATTTATTTAATTTACGGTAATTTTTACACTAAATAAAAACATAATATTAAAATAAATATATAAAATTTAAATTATTTTTAATATTATACAAAATATGTTTGATAATTTTAATTCATGAGGTATAATTTATAAATTATAAAATCTATTTAACTAAAAGATTTATTTAAAATATTTATAATAAATACAAATATATTATTAAAATAAATATAATAATTTACATTTTTTAAATTATTTTAAATAGTAAAAAGTATTTAATATTAGTCCATTAGATAGATTAAATTATTTATTTTATATTTATATTTATTAAAAAGTTTTAACATTAATTTTTTTGTTACTCTGTTTAAAGGGATTATGATTAAAAAGGGATTTTAGTGTCTCTTAGTGAAAATTTGGGGATCTACGTAACCATTTCTTCAAACCTTAAGGGTGTAGCTGTCCTTTTTTCTTAAAAAAAATTCAAAATTATATTTTATATTTAATAAGTTTTACATTGTAAAAGTTTGATTTTAAATTCTAAAGGTTGTAATTTGAGTAATTGTTCATAGTATTTTTTAGTGTGCAAGTAAACCCACTCTTAAAGGGTTTCAGTAAATACATTTTTGTTTTTTAAATAGGGTATAGAATAAAAGCTAATTTTTTTAAAATAATTAGATGAATATTAGGGATGGCAGAAATTCTCACAGGAACAGAGACCCTTAGAGATTTTTCCTATTCAAGAAGAATATGGCGACGATTTTATACTCAATTTCTTATTTTGGGAAAGGACGAAAATGAACTAAAATCCTCATCCCCTCCACATTTTCCCTTTACCTCATTTTAATTTTTAATTATAATTTTATTTTTAGAATTATTAATAAATAAATAACAAAAATTAAATTATAAAATATTAAATATTAATATACAAATATACTATAAAACTTTCAGGCCTAATTAACTAGTAGTGGTTCTAAATTACCATTCAACAAGACCTTACTTCAAAGGCCTTGGTCCAAAACTATTTTAGATTACGAGTTACATTACTTATATTATTTTTATTATTTTGAATTTGAAACTTTATTTTTATTATTTTGAATTTAAAACTTCATGCTATCTCTCAATTTGCCACATTCCGCGATGAAGAATAAGAGAAGCATGAGATATAAGACTAAATGCTTTTATTGAAAATATTAATTTCAGTATCTATACGCATTTTCATTTATTTCATTATTGATATAAAAGTAATTTCTTTTTCTTTTGTTTATAGGATTATGAAGATTAACAAAAATAATTATTCCGATGATTTATATTTTAAAATGTGATTTTTGTAATAGATTAATATTAATGTATGATATATTGTCAAACCTTACTTTTGTTTAAGTTTTTTATTTTAGTATGGTTAAATCAAGTTCAAAAATTAAAAACATATTGGTTATTTGGGAATCGCAGACCCTTCCAGGATCCTCTGTTATTATTCGAGGAGGGGACGGGATCCTTTCAATTAATTTTGACAGGGACGGGGACGACGACATATGCAGAATATCAGGAATGGGTATAGAAATGCTGGTCCCCTCCCCTCCCCATTGCCATCCCTAATGAGTATACATATTAGTAGAGTGTTCTAAGTATTTTCTAGAGTGCAAGTAGCTCCCACTTCTTCAGGAATCATTCCAAAACTGGTGTGGGGCATACCAATTTGATTCCCATTCCCCTTATCATTTTAAAAATAAATAAATTAATAAATCCCATTCATATTTTCAATTAGTAAACATACTATAAAAAAATCCACCTTGGTGGATTGGTGCAAGGATTTTGATTGTGTTAATCCATCATCTAAGCTATTAGTTGGTAAAACACTCATCTCTACATAGAGAGCAAAAGTTTTGAGTATTTATAGAGATTCATTCCATCCTTACAAATAATGGGGCTATGGAACTAGGGGGAAAAAACTACAATGAAGTTATATTTAAAAGATAAAATATATATATAAATAAAAAAATTATAAAAGAGGACGAATACTTAATTAATTATTCAAGTAACTCTTTGGGTCATGGAAGCTTAAGAAACAAATAAAACAAGTAGGTCGAGTTTCAGTTGGATTAATCTTGCAACATAACTGGTATTTTGATTTTCAAACTCAATTTTCTTGGAATTTTAAATTTTTAGGTAAATGCTAGAAGCCTAGATAATTCTTCTTTGAGAAAAAGTTCTTAACATTTTAATATTTGAAATTCGCATATAAATTGACAGGATGGATTAAAAAAATGAAAATAAGATAATTTTAGAAAATGATGCAAACGATTTCAAGGTTAATATGAAGAGGACAACAGGAAGGAATTTTAAGTTTCGTATTGGATATTGAGGAATCTGTGGAGTACAATTTTAATTGAGAAAAATATTGATGTTAACAGAAATTCTTGATAACGATGAGTTTAAATAGTTTCGCCTTTTAAAAATAAGAACAAAAAGTCAATATCTATACCTAAAACATTAATTAACAGAATGTGGTCGTTTGACAAATCGGATCTACTTCATAAGAGTGCATTAAATGAGTATTCTACATTGATCGTTCATTGCCCCTCGCCCTTGGCGTCGATGCACATCTATCACACAAGCAGCCGGGCACAATGGAGTTTCAAAGATTCCATTTGCATGGGGAATGATAAATCATTTTCTTATTCATCTCTGTGGATAAAAATTAAAGTCTTTATGTATGTGTTGTAATTAATGTTGATTATAATTGATGTTCATTTGTAAAAGGGAAATGTTAATTTTAAAAAATATTGATTTGCAAATGGGAAATGTTAATTTGAAAAAAAAAATTGAGTAATGGAATTTTAATTAAAGTATGAAAGGATTAAAATATCTAAATAAAAAAATTAAGTTTTTTTAAAAATTATATTTAAAAAATGATCTGACATGATTTGGTTCTAAATAATCATACTATAATTGAAAAAAAAAAAAAACCTAATTTGCATGCATTAATGAATTGTGATGGACATTGAGATCGGTTTTTATGTCCAAATTTTCAAAATGTGTTTGATACGCTATATTATATTTGATACAAGTGTATTGTATTATGTTGCATTATATTATTATTGTATTATAATAATGTTGTATAGCGTTTGGTGGTGTTGTACTGTAATTTATTAATTTTAGATTAATATTATTTAAATTTATTACTATTTTGTTATTAATTATATTAAATTAATTATTAAATAATTATTTATATACTGATTACTGATATATAAATATAATATAATATTTATAATTATTATTATAATAAATAAATACACTGAAACTTATAGTATTATATTAATGTTTATAAAGTACTTATCTAAATAAATACTTCTCACAGAAGAGAAATATCTCTACTTCATTTGTATTTTGCAAAGAAAAAAAATTTATAAATTAATTTCATTCAATTATATTTAATTAATAAAAATTAAATTTACAGCGACTCAGGTGGCCCCAGCAATTGAATTAACCAGACACAAGAATGATGAAAGCTACGGCTCTCATGGTGGCGAGTTGGGACAATGGATGTCCGCATCATTATCGAAGTCTCGTATTGTATGAAAGGATTAAGTTGCTTTAAAAAATGTATTTAATTAATTTCAGTCGTTAGATTAAATAGAGATGCATCCAACGGGGCTGTCTGGTAATGACAATTATGTGGTACCATGTAACTGTTGCATCACAGTTGGACCCATGCATACGTTAAAGTCTCCATATCTGGCT
This sequence comes from Murraya paniculata, assembly GCA_030449075.1. Lineage (NCBI taxonomy): Eukaryota > Viridiplantae > Streptophyta > Magnoliopsida > Sapindales > Rutaceae > Murraya > Murraya paniculata. The sequence continues at coordinate 3,186,769 of JAEVFN010000009.1, forward strand.
TGGAAATGGTGGGAATAGACAATAGGCAAAAGGCCAAGTTGGGGTGGGTTCTGTGTCCTCTCCTAATTTAAGTATTTTTTATTTTTTTTTCAGATCTTACACCACCAGTATTTATATTTTTAAAAAAAATTTATTATTAACTACTAATTATTTTAAAAAAATTTGATTGGATTATGAGAGAATTTTGATCCATTTTCTTTAATTTAAAAACAAATTGGCCTGCTTTTTGAGTGAATTCCTGGAGCGCTTAAATCTCCGGCCACGAGCGGTGTCTTTTTCTGAACATATGGTCAAAAATAATCTACAAAAAGCTTTCGTTATTTGGCTATTGCTGGCTTTCCCTTTTTTTTTTTTTTTCTCTTTTTTCCCCTGCAATTTTAATAAAAGTATGAAAAGATTAAAATATCTAATAAAAAAATTAAGTTGCTTTAAAAAATGTATTTAAAAAATGATCTGACATGATTTCGTTCTAAATAATCATAATATAATTGAAAAAAAAAAAACCTCATTTGCATGCATTAATGAATTGTGATGTACATTAAGATCGGTTTTCATGTTCAAATTTTCAACGTGCGTTTGACACGCTATATTATATTACATTATAACATATTATTTGATACAGGTATATTGTATTATTTTACATTGCATTATTATTGTATTATAATAATGTTGTATAGTGTTTGGTGTTGTACTATAATTTATTAATTTTTTATTAATATTATTTAAATTTATTACTATTTTGTTATTAATTATATTAAATTAATTATTAAATAATTATTTATATACTGATTACTGATACATAAATATAATATAATATTATTAAATAAATAATATTATAATATAATTTATTTTTATAATTTTATTTATTATAATACCAATTAAAATATATTTAATGTCTGAATTGACGTAAAAGTTGGTGCATTACACAAGCCCTAAGGGATCTCCGGTTTGGGTAATACGTAAAAATGGAGCATTGTGGCAGCTTCTAAAATTACCAAATATAAGTTAGTAATAAATTAACGTAAACAGTAATATAATATTATGCTATACTATATTTCAAACACACACTCAATTCACGAACCGTGGATTCTGCCGAAAGTAAACCAATTAGTATTGTTATTATTATAATTATTATTATGCCCATAAATGTCACCGTATCAACAAAATTTCAGGTATCTTGGAAGTTGGAACATTGTTTGTATTTTCCTTTCATGGGCATAACAAAATCTTCGATTCCCTAAAAAAGGAAAATTATGATATCCTTATATTACATTATTGAGGCACATGTAAATAAGCTTATATTATAAAAGACTATCCTATTAATGTTTACCTTTTTTTGGTTAATATTACATTACAATTTTACTAATAATATTACAATTAAAAGTTTGTCAAGATTAGTCTTAATCAGTCCAGTCTAGTGACGATGAGTCTAGCCAAAAATTTCACCATCAATTTTTATTAATATGTACATTGAATATCTATATTATTATTTCAAATATATCCCTACAAAATTAGTAAACGGCAAATTTGATATTAGATAAAAGAATTTAATTTAATTTTAAGAGACATGGTTTTTGTAATTAAAAAAAAATGAATGATATTGAATTAAGAGCATTATTAAAAGACCCATTTAATTTTATTATTTCAAATACTTATTTTCTTATTTATACGGTAAATGGAAGAGTGAAAAAATAAACTCTCTCTTAAAAGACACTTCAAATAAAAGTAAGTTTACATTATTTTAATCAAATTCTTCTTTCATCAAACTTAACCACCCTTCATTTTTTCATTTCTTCCTCTTTCATAGTGATGATATAAAAATACTATAATATAATTTTAAAAAGGAAAAATTCCTTTTTAATATTGAAAAGAGAAAAAGGACAATCCAATTTTAATTTTTTTTTAAACTTTCATTATTAATGTGACTCTTCAAATAGGAAGTGAAATATTATTTGAATTCAAATAGGAAGTGAAATATTATTTGAATAACCTTTTGTAATGCTCTAAGTAATTAATTCATATAAAGAAATGAGATTTTCAATACAACATTCAGATCTCTAGGCTCTTTAATTATAATAATAATAGTAATAATAATAACAATAATAATAATAATAACAATAATTATTACTATTGTTATTATTATTATTATTGTAAGATGCACAGAAAAGAAATTAAAAAGGCATTGTCGCGAATCCAAATACCGTTGAACATTAACTCCAAAGTCCAAAAACTATTTAATGCATTCCGCGTAGCCCGGCGGCCCTTTGTGACTTTGTCCAACCACCTGTACCCCCCAACAAATTTAGTAAATACACCCGACCATACACCTGCTCATGTGACTCTACTTGTGGTCTCTCTTCCATATCATTTCTATCTAGGTAGCTACCTCACTGTTCATGTCTGATGTCAACAGCAAACCCACCGGCGGTAGCTTCGACGGCCACGACAACAACTGGAGTCGGCCTCGGCTATGGCATCGCCATTGCCGTTAGTATTCTTGTTCTAATATCCACCATAATGCTTGCTTCTTATGCTTGCATTCGAGTTAAAGCAAATGCAAGTGGTGGTGGTGGTGACAGTAGTAGCAGTAGTAGTAACCACACGGCCAATTTTGATGCTGTTGACTCGGGGCCGGCAGCTGTGTTAGTGTTAGGCTTAGATGGAACAGTTATAAACACATATCCCAAGATTGTACTCGGCGAGAGTATGAGAATGCCCAGACCCAATGACTGTGGCCCGTGCTCTATTTGTTTGTGTGATTACAAGCCTAAGGATTCAGTACGTTGCATTCCAGATTGTCATCACTGTTTCCATGCTGATTGTGTTGATGAATGGCTCCAGATGAGTGCCACGTGTCCTTTGTGTAGAAGTTCTCCTGCTACTCCTTTGGCTGAGGTTGTGCCTTTGGCTTTCCATGCCAGGTGAGGATTCATTTGATTATTTTGTATCAAGTATTATTAGTTTTTCCAAGTTACAAATTTAGGGTTTTCGTCTTCTCTTAGTCTTGTAATTTTTTTAAAATCATAGAGAGATAGTATCAAAAGAGAGAAATTTCATCGGATGGCTTCTGTTTGTTTTCCATATTGCAACATCAATTGAGAAATTATTCTTTAAGTAATTGTTTGAGTGACAAATATTAGCAATAAAGTAAACGTGAATGTTCATAGAACACTTTAATTTGGTAGCTTGACTTTCTTAAGCTGAAGTACAACCATTTTAATTATGTGAGATGTTATTTCGACTTAAAATTTATATTTAAAATTTTGGCACATATTTAGAGTCATTGATTTCGTGCAATTGAATATTTAGAGTAATTGATTTCGTGCAATCGAATGGTAGATATTAAAAGTTAAAGTAGTATTTAATAATATCAATTTATCAACCATTTGATTGTATTAAATCAACGATTTAAAATTTGTATAAAAAATTTAAGTTCAAATAACCAATATATGTTATTTTATATTAGGAAAAATAAACAAAGCCATGTAGTGTCCAGCAGGAGCTTTCTGCCCTTGCTGAGTTTTTTAAAAAAATTTTATGTGTATTTTGAACATTGTCCCATTAGTGATTTGAAACACCGAAAAAAAAAAGCCCTCTTAAATTTTTAAAAAATATTAAAAAAATCACATATCAAAAGAATGCTTTATGTCTTTAGCTTATCACATGTATTGGAATGTTGACTTTTTTTCTTCTCCAATTCTTCACTATTTTTTTCTCCGATTGTTTACACTTCACTCCTCTTTTATCTCTAAAAAATGAAACTGTCTCAAGATGCTTGCTACTGATTTGTTGCTCTAATTTTTTAGGTAAGTACTTTTGCTTGATTATCACTTCGTTAATTTTTTACATATTTCTCTTAGATGAAAAACTTAAGGTTATGTTCCAAGAAATTTTTAATTCTCATGTTATAGAGTTGATAATGAGCCTATCTTTGAATATTTTCAATATATGAAAACATGACCGAACAGTTATAAATATATTAAGCGAAATATTTTAATAAATTTAAATTTTAGTACTTGTTATTTATTGAATATTTTTAAAAAATTATATTATTATTTAAACTTAGCATCTGCTACATTGAATTCCTGAGGATGTCAAGATGAGTTGAGTCTAATTATAATTCTTAATCGTACTTATTTTTTCTTTGGATTGTGAATGACTAACCCAAAGAAAGGGTCATTGGGACTAAATATCAGAACTTTAAAAGGCCTTAGCTATCTGATAAAATTCTGTTATGAATGAACTCTTTTTTTTTTCACATATTAATTGACTAAAATTTTGATGGGGTCCTTAAATTAGGAGGAAGAAACCTGGCTTGGCAGGTTGGGATGTAATGGATTCGATTTACACATTTCTATTTCGTAGGAGTTGGGGTCCCAAGTACTAAAATTTTGTAAATAAGTTCACATTAACAATTTTGTTGGCATAATGCGTTCAATTATTTCTTTTGTCGACAATGTGGGCATTCAAATTGTAGGCAGCTCTTTATTTTAACAATGGTGGCATCTGATTTGATTATAATTAAGTAATGTTATCTTTAGGATTTTAATTGTAAATTCTTATATGTTTAATGGACCATTTGATCCTCGCCCTCTCAGGCTCTCACATACCATATATACAGATCGTTTTGCAGCCACTGACATTATAGAGGAATTTCAGTTACTTTTATGATGCAATTGCCATCTATTTTTGGAAATTGTCTTGTGTTTTGTTCATATTCTGTAGAAGATGTTTTAACACTAGACTTTACTTTATAAATTTTCTAACCCCACTACCTTTTTTAGGAATCCAAAAAAAATTATTTAAAATCCTCTCCGTCAAGCCCCTAAGATGATTAAAAAAAAAATCGTATACTTTATCCGTGTTTAGTACTACTGTTAAAAGTAGTACTTTTACAAACAAACTCTTTACATTTTGTATAACTACTAACTTGCTAATTGAGATGCTATTTCAGCTAACTAATTATATAATTAATTATCTAAGGTCTGATATATATATATACACACACACACACACACGCGCACAGGGGCAAAATACATTGGAAGCAACTCAAATCCTGTACCCAGCACCCAAATGTTGTACCCAGCTTGATGTAACAACAATCCATTATTTTCTAATGTGAATAATTATTAACATCATGATTGTTATAATAAATACATACATGCAAGTGTGTGTTAAGAATCACTCGGTGTATTGGTGGTTCTCAACTCGTCTCTTTAATTGTGGGTGTGTTTGGTATGCGCAATATGTTTTGTTTTGGTAGAGTACCGAATTAGATTAGATGTGTGTGTGAAAAATCACTATTTATATATTTATTTAACCGGGTCATTCTATGATGCCGTGATTAAAGTTGCGGCATCAATACCGTAGTTAAATATAAATTATGTAAATAAGACATAAAATTTATAAATATAACATAAAACTTGTAAATCAACATTAACTGTAAAATAAAACATAAATTTTAGAAATAGAACATAAGACTTGTAAATGAAAGATAAAACAAGTAAATTAATATAAAACTAGTAAAATTAATGTGTTACTAGTAAATAAAACAAAAACTTGCAATTATATTATAAAACTAATAAATCAATACTAACTGTAAAATAAAACATAAATTTTAGAAATAGAACATACGACTTGTAAATGGAAGATAAAACAAGTAAATTAATATAAAACTAGTAAAATTAATGTGTTACTAGTAAACAAAACAAAAACTTACAAATATAATATAAAACAAGTAAATCAACATTAACTGTAAAATAAAACATAAATTTTGGAAATGGAACGTAAGACTTGTAAATGGAAGGTAAAACAAATAAATTAATATAAAACTAGTAAAATTAATGTGTTAGTAGTAAACAAAACAAAAACTTACAAATATAACATAAAACTAGTAAATTAACACTAACTATAAAATAAAACATAAATTTTGGAAATGAAACATAAGACTTGTAAATGGAAGGTAAAATAAGTAAATTAATATAAAACTAATAAAATTAATGTGTTACTAGTAAACAAAATAAAAACTTGTAAATATAATATAAAACAAGTAAATCAACACTAACTGTAAAATAAAACATAAATTTTAGAAATTGAACATAAGACTTGTAAAAGAAAGGTAAAACAAGTAAATTACAATAAAACTGGTGAATTGATGCATTACTGGTAACTAAAATGAAAACTTACAAATATAACATAAAACAAGTAAATCAACATAGTTCAAAATAAAACATAAACTTTGTAAATCATGCCAAAAACTTATGAATAAAAGCTAAAATGAATAAATTAATATAAGAGTTACTATTAAAAAAAATTCATAGTTGTAAAATAAAATCTCATTATAATGTTTATTAGTTTATATATTTGTTGCCTTTTTTTATTTAAATTGAATAATGTTAACTTTGTATTTATGTAATACATATGGTGTTTTATTAAAGATGAAATTTATTCTCAAAATCGGATTTTGAAAAAAAAAATTATTTTAATATTTTTTATAATTGTTGTAAGATGAGGATATTTTGTATCTTTCTATACTTCCTCAACAATAACCTTAAATGGTCTCTAAGAACACGTAAAAAATTTAAAACTACACGACGTATGCATAAAACTCAAAATAAAATCTAATTTTATTGATATATCATATATGTGTCTAGTAATATAAGAATTTTTTTATTTTGTTTTTGCTTGCTCCACATCAAGATAAATAATTGTGCTTGATTAACTTGTGTAATAAATAGATATTATATATAAAAAAATGAGGAAAAAAATATACAAATGTCCTAGAATAAATATAGAATTTGTGGTTAAACCAATTCAATAAAACTTATTCTATTTTTTTTAGTACAATTTTTTGTTTAATTAATGAGTACTTTTTTTCCATATTTAATTAAAGAAAATATTTTTTTAATAAATTTTTCACTAAAATTATATAGAAACAATGTTAATTTTTTAAATAATTAATAATTTGTATAAATTTATTAGTTTTACTTTATATTTACTAGTTCTATGTGTAATTTACAATATTTATGTCTATCACGGTATTGATGCCGTAATTTTCATTACGGCATTATAGAATTTTCCTTATTTAACCATCAATTATTAATTGAAAAAGTAATTTTCCCCATTTTTTCCTTATCCCATGCAATATTTAGTATTAGGTTTTTGTCTTAAAAGCAATTATCCCTCAGGTCCGCTAAGTATAACTTTTTACAGTATTCATAGGATTATATGGTGGACCCAAAAAAATTATCCAAGTAACTTTTTACACCAAACACAACAATATTAGGATTATTTCATCCAACAATAATAATAACTATATTATGAAATAATAATAACTTATGTGGATATTTATCAAAGAAATCTTTTTATCTCCCCATTAGCAATCTTTAGCTTTCTCATAACTCTAATTATCTCTCTAATTTAAGAATTATTATCCCTTATATTCATGACGTATTACTTACCATTTTATGGTGGTATTATTATAAAAGGAGGTATTTGCTGCTTATTTGTACATACTTGAGATTGAATAAAATTTCTCTCTTGATTATTGTCTCTCTTATTTCTTTCTCTTTTTTTCTTGCAGTATTGTTGTACTCTTAATTGATAAATAATTTAACAAATTGGGTATAATATATTGCCCAGATAAAATAGAATAGAGGTAGAAATATCCATAAATAATTTAATTAGCCTCGTTAGTTCATTTATTATAAATATCAATATTAAAAAAAAAAGTTATTATCTTTTCACTACGCCAACTATATTGAAATTACATAGTACTACACGAATTATTGAAGTATAATATTTCATTATAGTCACTATTAAAATATAAAAATTCGCTAAATTTCCATTAATGCCGTCAGTTAAATGTTGATGTCATAGGGGCAAATCTATCTTTGCAACAAATCTAACCCAAAATTGTAGTATAACCAAAATATGAAGGGCAAATTTATCTTTGCATCTACCAATTTTTATTTAATAAAGGGTGTGGCTATTTGGACTTACCAAGCTACTCATTAAACTCATTTTTAAAATGAATTTTTATGATTAAAATATTCTTAAATTAAATTATAATTATGGACATTAAAATATAGTAAAAAAAAAGCATAATTTTTACTCTTTATACACATCTTTACATTCAACAGAATTTTGTTAAACCCTAATCATATTTTTGTTAAAACCTAATCAACTAGAGGCATGATTCTTCTTACAAGCTAAATATTTTTTTTAATACCCACATGTGATTGGATTAGGGTAATAAAGTCGGTGCTTATATCTTTGTTTGCATGTGACAATGGGCAACAATTAACAAGTGGTGTTGTTGAAAAACTACTCTAAACCACTTCTATGCACTTCAGCCCCTGTCGCCATGAAAAGCTGCAACGAAATATTGAGAAAGTTCCCAGGTAAAAACAGTTGGGAATTGCCACTCATATAATTTTCTTAACAACCAAACGAGGGATTTGATCGACGAAGAAACATGGAAACATGCTTATCGATTTCCCTATGAAGCTCCTCATGCCATCTTCATTTGAAAATATCAAAGAAATTGCTCTCAAAACCATGCCCTTTGCGTCAAAGATTGAGATCAAGCAAGATCGAAATTGAGAAGGTTGGAACACTGAATATGCAGAGGAAGAAGAAAAAAGGAGGGGGTCTCTTGGTTGCTTGGCCAAATTACAAGAAAGCCTACATAACTCTGAAGAAGCCAGTATCTTTTGCCTTTGACATGCCTTTTTCAGAATCTAGGGGATCTTGAGTAAATGGAAATTTAAAGTTCATAAAATCTCAAATATTTCCCTTGAAGCGATTGTATTTGCACATTTTAAGCGATAGTCGGCAACCAAGAATTGTTTGAACATTGATTTTTTTTTTTAATTTTCTAAAAACTAGAGTATGACAACAGGAGTAATTAAAAAAAAAAAAAAGAGGACAAGTAGTTTTGTAGACGACCATAAAGTAATTCTTATTTTTGCCATAAAGCGATTCTTTTTTATGTTGGTGATTGCTGCAGAAGCAATGGTAGGAATAGATATTGTTTGTTTGTTGCCTCCACGAAGAATTTGAATAATCTAAATCTTGAATCAAAGGATGGAGATATTGTTAAAGAGTAATGATATGTATCCCAACATTTAAACTACAATTTAAGTCCCAACTGATGTGGCATTTATTTATTGGATGGTTATTAAATAATTTTACTAATTATGAAATCCATCATCTAATAAATAAGAGACACATTATATTGAGACTCAAGTTGGGACTCAAATGTTGGGATCTATAATATTATTGATTGTTAAATGGTATAAAATAGGATTGGAAAGGTCTGGTAATTTCAAATTGTGCTGCAATAAATGTTTTTTTAAAAAATAATAATAAGAAGAATAAGAATGTGCTGTACGGACATTTTTCAAAATCATATTAATAAAGAAAATCTTTAATGAATTTAATGTTAAGGGTTTATAAATGAATTTAATGGGTTTAATGAATAAAAACACTATTATTATAAAAGTTGGGTTTAGTAAGAGCATATTAAGTATTTAAGTGGTTTATTGAGTGAAATTTAAAATTTCAAAATTTGAGGGTGGGTTTATTTAATAAATGGGTTTAGTAAATACTTTAGTGGGTTCAAATAGTACTATCCTTCAATCAAACAATTAAAATAATTATTGACCTTTTGGCTTTTGGGGATATTTTAGATATTATCAATAATTCTTTCTTTTTATATATTTATTCATTTATTTGTTAATTTTTGTAAAAGTTATTAATTAAGGTTCAAATTAGTATTTTAGAAGTCAACTAACGAGTCAATTATGGAATTGACGGAAAAATAATAAACATTACTTTTTAATAGTTAATGTAATGAAATATTACACCTCAATAATTCGTGTAGTAATTTATTATTTCCATATATTTGGTATAGTGAAAGAATAATAATAATATAAAAAAAATTACTAAACTTTAAGACTTTGTTGTTTTTGTCATTTATGAAATGGTTAATACTTCAAAAGTTGTTCGACTTTAGATCTACTTTTTAAAAAATTGTTTAACATCCTGCGCCTTGAAGGCATAAAACAATTATTATTTTAAATCCTTCTTAAGATAAACATATACCCCCTTTTGTGTTAAAAGATGATCATACAAACATTTTTTTTAAACACATAAACTCCTGTTTGTGTTAAAAAAAGGGTAGTACAAACCCTTTAATAATACAAGTTTGAGACATCGCCATGATGTGGTTTTGAGAATATTATCTTATATTCTATATGATTATGCTTAGGGAAGGAGCCAAATATTTGCTCAATAGGGGGCACTTTTAAAACATAATAATAAATAAAAAGTTATATCTTTCATTTATAAAAATATATTCTGTCAACATCATCTACCAGTGTCTATGGTGTATTTTCATGAGTTAATAACGTTGTTCGATAGTTTTATTATCAATACTATAAAAAAAAAAAAATCTCTCAATATATATGGATTAGAGCCATTGGGCTTTTAATTTCAAATTATTGAGTTGTTCAAATAATTTTAAGGGCAAAGAGACAGAACAATGAAATTAAAGAGGTAGACTAATAGAAATTGCAAAGGCAGCACTTAAACATAAACTATAAAATTAAGTTTTTTTTTTTTAATTAAATAGGATAGCTGACTGCAATAACAGTATTTGACCTTCGTTCCTAATCATGCTGATATGGTACACTGAACCCGCTGAAGTTTTTCTATTCCACCATCTACGTTGTTTAATCGCGTTTCCTCGACACTTCAAGGAAAAGTTTTCTTGGCCACGACTTGTTAATCACCGACCAGACCGCTGTCGTTTGAACGCATGAATGAATGCTTTAATAAATATAACTGTGGGCCATTTCTTGCGGGCCACACTGTTTGATGCCTTTAAGCATATCAAGTCATAGTCTGGTGTTGAACTGAGAGCCAACTAACGACGTACCATACAATGGACCCTCCCGGCGTTTGTCTTGAGGGTCTGTTTGCCTCCAGGATTAGAAAATAAAACTAAAGAATTATCTCTGCGGTTATTATCGTTTCACTATTTTAGGAATAGTAGAACATCAGATAACTATGAGAAATATTGTTTCTTATTATTTTACCATTTTAACTTTATAAAATCTTTCATTTTACTACTTTTTCATTAAAACTGTTAGTTGACCAGTTAGTTATATGATAAAATACATAAATTGAGGTATCAAATAGTAGACAAAAAATTATGTTATGCTCTTAAATTGTTAAATAATAGTTTTAACCATGAATTTTATGAATAACCCTAAATTTATTATAACTATTAAATTAGAAAATTGACAAAAATACCCTTGCATAACTTTCTAAAAAAATTATCCTAAAAAATACTCGAAGCTTATCTACATAATCAACATGTCCATATTTTAAGTGTTTTTTAAGAATAGATTGTCCCTTGTTTTAACAAAAATATTCAAGGGCATTTTTGTCAATTCACTACTTTAGTAATAATAAATTTATGATTATTCATAAATTCATGGTTAAAACTATTATTTAACAATTTAAGGGTATAACAATAATTTTATGTCTATTATTTGATACCTCTATTTGTGTATTTTACCATAAATGATAAAACTGATATTTTATTAGTTAACTAATTGGTTAACTAACGTTCCTAACAAAGAAGTGGTAAAATAAAAGGTTTTATAAAGTTATAGTAGGAATAATATTTCTTATCGTCATTTGATATTTTACAACTCTTGAAGTAATAATTATTTCTATTGTGTGTGTATTTACTTGTAATAATTGAAAGCAATATTATCATTTTCCCACTTAATTTTTTCTCGCACATCAAATCAGTACCAAAGTTTGGGGAAAACCGCATTTTATCACCAAACATTCATGTTATCGTCACTATTTAATTAAAAATAAGTTAATATTTAATGGAACATGAGTTAAAAGTAAATTTTGTCCCTGGAGTATAAAAGACAATCTTTTTTCCTTGAAAAGAAAGAAATTACAAAAGAGAAATTCATCATTTATCCACCGAAATTTTTCTGACATATCAATTGAGTACTAAGATTTTTTGAAAACTAAATTTTACTACTTAATATTTAAAATGTTATAAATTTACCACTAAAATGTTAAAAATAGCTAAATATTTAACATAGAGTGTAAAAGATGATTTTGTCATTTAAAAAGAAATAAATTATAAAAGAAAAATTACCCTAAAAAAGCAATCATTATATTAAAAAACCGAATGCTTTTTTATATTATATAAACATGCTGTTGCGGATTCAAATATCAAAATTCCAAGTAATGCAAGCCAAACGCTTCATTTTTTATAATATCATTCAACACCAATAACCTTAAGCCATTTTCAATCATTACAATGAGTCAATGACAAGACAAATACTTTGAATTTAACACTTCATTATTTAACAATTTGTGTTAACGTTTTAAATTATATGTGAAATTCCTTAAATGCCCTTATGACATAAGTAAATTTCTAAGTATGTTAACGGAATGATGGTAAAGTGATAATATCTTAAACATTAGGTAGTAAAATGTAGGTTTTTGGAAAACTTTAGTACTGAATTGATATGTCAGAAAACTTTTAGTGGCATATGATAATATCTCTTTCACAATTGAATGGTGCATTTTGGCTTTAATGTGAAATTTCTTAATTGTCCTTATGACATCAACAAATTTTTAACTGCGTTAATAGAATGGTGATAAAGTGATAATAGCATAAACGTTTGGTGATAAATACAAATTTTACCAAATCTTGGTTCTGATTTGATGTATCAGAAAAACGTAAGTAGAAAAATGTTAATATTTATAATTGAAATCAAAGAATGCGAATGAATATAGCGGGACCAATCAAATTTAGAAATGAGGAATGGAAATCCCACTCTCATGAGTAGGGGTGTTCAGAATCCAATCCGATCCGCTCAATCCTTATGATCCGCAAAAATCAAATCCGTAAAAATTTGATATGTGGATTTGTGGATTTGATTGGATTGAATATTTAAAAATCCGCAATCGATGGATTGGATATGGATTTAATTATATAAATCCGCAAAAAATTCATAAATCCGCAAAAAATTAAAAAATTATATATTTATTTAATTAAAAAAAAGTTGTAAATTTACTACGTACTCATAAATAAATAAGTTAACATGTAATTACATATCTTATCCAATAATAATATATAATAAACACAATTAAATAATTGAATAATTAACAAAACAAATATAGCTTTCTAAACAGTTAATTTTAGTTAATTTTCATGCATTGATTTAAACAAATGTGATTTTTTCTTTTTACTGTGTTATATTTTGAAATTTTAAATGTATTATTCTAATTTTATTTATACACTTAATTTATTTTAATCTTATTCAATTTTGAATTTGATCGGTAGTAAAATTATTTTTATATTAGATTTTTTTATTTAATTAATTCGTAGAATAAATAGAATTAAAAATTTTTAATCCGCAAAATGATGGATTAGATATGGATTGGGTCAAATCTGCATCTGATCCGCAGACGTATGGATTGGATTTGGATTGAATTTGTCAATCCGTGGATTGAATTAGATTGAAAATTTACAATCCGTAAAATCATGGATCGGATATGGATTGAGGTTCAATTTGTAAAATCCGATCCGCGAACACCCCTACTCATGAGTAATGAGGATTGAAAATGAGATTCCCATTTCTTAAAGTGACTTTATTATTCTAATAAAACACATAAATTTTATTTATGGCCCCTATATATATAGGGCATTGTGATAATGTTAGGATACCACTAAAATACATATTTCGATACATCGAAAATTATATTTCTTTTACCTGTTATGAGCATCCTCACTTTATTTGGTGGCTTAACGCCACATATAATCACATTTAAAAATAAAGTGTAAAGGTATATAACACAACAACTTATTAAATAAGAAAAATCATCTCAAAGTGAAAGTCACCGTGATGCATGTAACACTCATGAAATACAATAATAAATTTGTTTTCTAAATAATTTATTGGGTAAATTTTAGTTTACTCTTTTCAAATATTTAAATTTTTTTCTTAGACTATTGAAAACACTAACATGTCCTCATTTATTATTCAATAGATCATGGTAAATGGAAGTTGAGTTTGATGAAATTTTTGCTTTTATTAGTAAAGAAGGGTGACCTTGAAGATAATTTGGTGATAAATTAAAGTATGTCAATATAAAAAAGAGTAAATTAAAATTAAATCTAGTTGAGTTTTACACTATCTAGTCGTCAATTTGTTGAAATCACACCATCACCACACCACAATACTTGCAAGTCATAAATCCAATTTCGACAACGTTATTAGAGTCACAATTTAAAAACTTCCAGGAGTGCGCAAATATTATATACATGTTACACAGCACATTCCATATGAAAGGTTACGTACTTCAACGCGGATGTCCTTATTTTACAAAATAATAACTAATTGTGAGCACAATTACACTAATTATTAGCAAATCAACGTTGAATTGCCAGAGTCATATAGAAACAAATCCGCATGCATTTTCATGAGTTGATAATGTTGTTTTGTAGTCTTATTATCAATACTATTCAAAATATCTTTCTCAATACACATGGATTAGGGTCATTGGGATTTTAATTTAAAATTATTAAGTTGTTCAAATAATTTTAAAGGGCAAAGGGGCAGAACAATCAAATCAAAGGGGCAGATTAATAAATATTACTGGGCAATACTTAAACAAAAAATAGACAGTTGAGTTTTTTTTTTTAAAAAAAAAATTAAGTGGGGACAGCTGACGCCAATAAAATTATTTTACCTCCGTCCCTGATCATGTTGTCATAACACTCTCAATCCGTAGGTTTTTCTACTCCATCGTATATATTGATTAGTAGCGTTTCCTCGACACTTCAACGAATGCGTGCACTTTTGGGGTCCACGTAGTTTGGCGCCTATTAGAACATTATTAAAAGACTTATGAAATAAAATTATATTTTTTATTTAAAGAGTCACATTAACATTTAAGATTTTAAAAAATACTATAATTAAGATTTTTTAAGTAAAGAATGCTTTTCTTTCTTTAATATTATCGAGTGCTTTCTCTCTCTTCAATTTATATTTTATTATTTTTTATTGAGAGACAAGTGCTATAATTACTACTTATTTTTCTTTATAAAAGGTTAGTTATTTGATTAAAATCATAGTACGTTATTTCTCTTTGAAGAGCCTTTTGAAGTATAACATATTTTTTCACTCTCCTATTTACCATATGAGTAACCAAATAGATATTTGTAGAGTAAAATTAGTAGAGCCTTTTGGTGATGCTATATCAAATCATAGTCTGTTATTCATCTGAGAGCCAACTAAGGACCTAGTTTGGAAATATTGTAGTTTTTAAAATATCAGCTGTGAAAAGAATCAGTTAACTATTTGGTCAATTTTATTTTCAGAAGTACTGTAAGTTTTGAAAACAGTTATGGATATTTAATAAATTTTACTATTAAACTGATGAAAGAAAATTAATAACTAAAATATACATAATGTAAGATAAAATTTACTTATATATAAAAAAACATGTACATACAACATTTTTAATTGTGTATTATAATAATTATAAATTTTTTTGTCTTAAAACAATTGATAATTAAATTTATAATATAGTAAAATAAATTTAATAATAATTCGACGAACAATTAATATTAATACATTTATATTGATGAATTATAATAAAAATTTATCAAAATATTATTTTTGTTTCCAATTTCAATAAGGATAATTTGGATTAAGGTAATAATTTTAAGGATATTTATGGAATTGTATTAAAGGATAACATTGATTTTCAAAATCAGAATTTAAAAGTTACTCCTTCCTAGGGGTGTTCGCAGATTGGACATCAATCCATATCTAATCCATAATTTTGCGGATTGTAAATTTTTAATCCAATTCAATTCACGCATTGGTGAATTCAATCCGAATGCAAACCAAATCCAATCCATATGCTTGCAGATCAAATGCGGATTTGACCCAATCCATATCTAATCCACCATTTTGTGGATTGGTTTGCGGATTCTATTCATTCTACGAACTAATTAAATAAAAATATAATTTAAAAATAATTTTACTACTGATCAAATTTAAAATTGAATAAGATTTAAATAAATTAAGTGTTTAAATAAAGTTAGAATAATACATTTAAAGTTTCAAACATAACATAGTGAACAGAAAAAAAAAATCTCATTTGTTTAAGTCAATATATGAAAATTAACTAAAATTATAAAAATTAACTGTTTAAAAAGCTATCTTTGTTTATTTAATTATTTAATTATGTTTATTATATATTATTATCGGATATGATATGTATAATGTTAACGTAACTACATTTTAACTTATTTATCTATTAGTAAGTAGTAATGTCACATTTACAAGTTTTATTTTTAATTAAATAAATATACATTTTTTTTATGGATTTATGGATTTTTATAGATTTACATAAGTAAATCCATATTCAATCCACCGACTATGGATTTTTAAATTTTCAATCCAATCCAATCTACCAATCCACATATCAAATTTTTGCAGATCAGACGGATTAAGTGAATCGAATTGGATTCTGAACACCCCTACGTCCTACCCTGCTTTTCAACATTAGCTGTAGGAGGGGTTGACTTTGACAAAAGTGATTTTGATTTTTTTTTTTTTTTACCAAACACTAAAATTAGTTTTTAAATTTTTAAAATCACTTTTAAATCTCCTAAATGTAATCCCAAACATGCCCTAACTCCGTACCTTTTTATTTTCGAAAAAAAAAAAAAGAAAACTCTGTACCATTCAATTGATCCAAAACCTAGTGTTTGTCTTTAGAGTGTGTATTTTTTTTAGATTGGGAATGAAACTAGAGAAACATTTTTATTGTGCATATTTTATTTACTTGTAAATATTGAATCAAGGAAAAGGAAAAAAAAATGGTAGGACCAACCAATTCTAGTGGAATGGGAATCTTATTTTTATGGACGATTAGAAATGAGATTAATTCAAATCTTTGGAGTGATTTTATTATCCCTAATACAAACACAAAAATTTCCTACTACCCTTATATACATTTGTATCACTGCAATAATAGTAGTTGTAGTAGTAGTAATAATAATAATTGTTGTTGTTATCATTATTATTATTATTGTTGTTGTTGTTGTTGTTGTTACTACTACTATTATTATTTTAGAAAATATATTTCATTTAAAAAAATTTACTTATTATTTTGCTAGTGAACTAATATGTAAATTTAACTAGGGGCATTTTAATAATTTATAACAATCCATTATGATTATAAAATAAAGTAAACGCATTAATGGGAATATAACTCATTCATATCTCAATTTTTAGAGCTCAAGTAAATAACTTATTATAATTCACATTCATTATTTTGATTCAAGTCCGCTCCGATTCGGCAAAATAGACACCATTAATTCCCACTCTTTAACGGCTTAGTACCACATAATCATTTTTAAAGTATGGTAATTAAATGTAAAGGTATTTATCTCTACAACTTTTTTTTTTAAATAAAAAATCATCTCAAAGTGAATGTGACAATGATGTAACACTCATGAAATAAGATAATTTATTTTTTTTAAAAAATAATTTACTGAGTAAATTTTAGTTTACTCTTTTCACATATTTAAGGTTTTTCCTCAAACTACTGAAAACTTCAACACACCCTGATTTACTATTAATTGATTACAGTAAATGGAAATTGCATTTGATGATATTTTTATTTTTAATAGTAAACAAGGATAATTTTGAAAATAATTTTCTGATAAATTAAAGTATGTAGTATGGTGAAATTAACTCAATTTCACCATTACACTATCTCGTCCTCAATTTGCTGAAATCACACCACAACCTCAAAATGAAATTGTCTCACTTGCAACTCATAAATCCAATTCCGAAAACTTTATTAGAGTAACAAATTTAAAACTTCCAAGCTGCTAGTACACGCATATTGTACATACGTTGCACAGCACATTCCACATGAAAAGTTACTTCAGCGCATGTCCTTATTTTATAAAATAATAACTAATAGCGAGCACAATTTCACCAAACTACTACTAAAACAACATTGACTTGCCAAAGTCATATAGGGACAATTCCCCAAGCATACGTCCACCATTAGGGTATTCTTAACTTACAGCACAACTGAAACAATGTAAAAATCACAAACTTGCCATGTTACTTATTTTTGCATATTTTGATTGGGTTGTTAAGTTACAACAAATGTAACTTACGAAAAACCCCACCATTAATCAGATAATCAACTATTATGAACCGACAAATAGATAGTTGATTAGTGCTTCCTTATAAACTCTGCTATTCCTTGGAAAAGACCACAAGTTTGAGCAGCAGTGTTTGGGTCCGTATCAACAGCAATCTTGTCAAGATAAAAACTGTGACCCATTCCAGGACTCACCAACAACTCCACATCCTTTCCAGCCTTTTTCATGGCTTCATAATATTCCATCTCAGTGTCCTTAATCAAGTCATTACCCGCCACGCACAGCAGAAACGGCGGCAGCTTCAGACAGTCCATCGCCGGCGCAGCAGGCCCCATCGGGCACGTGTACGGATGCCCCTTGTCGCTGTTCAACGGCAGGGCAAGGCTCAAGAACTTGTCCAACATGTCCAGAGTCAAAAGAGGTGACTGCGGGTTTTCCAACTCCGACTTGCTCCTTTCCTGCCGGACGAAACCCGGATGAATCGGAATTCCTCCGGCCAAACGCAGCGGGCTCAGATCCACGTGACCTGCACGTGCCGCCACTTCGTGCACTACGTTCCCTCCGGAGCTGTCTCCAACGAGGAAGACGCGTTGAAAATCCGCATGTTCAGTCAGCCAATTACTCTCCTGAGCCTGAGCCTGAGCCTGAGCCACTGACAGTGACCGGAGCCAAAGGAGGGCTTCGCAACCGTCGTCGAAAGCGGCCGGGAGGCGGTGCTCCGGAGCCCGCCGGAGATAGACGGAGACACAGATTGCCGGGACAGATTTTACAAGCTTAGTGTAAATGTGATAGTACATGTACCAGTCAGCTTGGCTAATGCAAAAACCACCCCCATGAAAGTGAAGGATGATTGGTAGCTTCTTCTTGTTCTTGCTATCATCACCATTAAGTTTCTTGATCTCCTCCGGTGAATAAACTCGGACACGGAGGCCGGATTCTTTGTTGATGGTGACGTCGTGGGTGGCGACACCGTCCATAAAGTCACTATGGGGCGGCACCGGTTCGGACAAGAACTTGACCTCCGGCGGTCCGGTCCATGTTCGATCAACTGAACCGTCGTTGTAGACTCTTAGCCAACCGGACACATCATCCACTATTACTTTTCCGTCGTTCACCATGGCTACCTAGCTTGAGTGTTGGGTGTGTTTAATTTTTGTTGGATGATCTCGCAAATTTTGAGAATCCTAATAGCTCCTTATATAGAATTTTAGGTACGTATGTCGCACGCGTACGAATGGAGAAATTCAAGCACGTAATTTACACTCAAATTCAAGGTTTTTTATGATTTATATATTTATTTTTAAAAGTAGGAGAGTGGGTAAAGTCTATAATTTGAGTCAACATTCAAATGAATTTCTCGAAAGAGCTCGACAAAAGTCTTGAGGGCAAATTGAAGGTTCTTTCTCTAAAAGACTTAAGAACTTTTAACGCGATTGATTTTGGAAAGTTGTCTTTCATTACATTATAATTAAAAAAATAAACAACTCGATGGATTTGGTCATTTTGGTTTTCCAGCAGAAGTAATTTTGTTTGAATATATATTTGTTTAGTCTTTTAATCTTTATATTTTAAAGAATTTCATAAAACACTTATATAGTTAGATATGCTATAATTTTACCCTTATTTTTTTGTAATAATATACTTCCAATAATATTCTTGACATTAATTAATTTATTTATAAAAAATTAATTAATCATTATTTATTATTAAATTAACAAATAAATATGAATGTGAAAAAAACTAGTACTTTTGTACTAGTGCGACAAAAATCTTATTAGCAATTATTTTATAAAAATTAATTTACCAAATTAATCCTAAAATTTAAATAATAATATAAAAGTTTATGCAATTTTTATGTAACTTCTAAGATTAATTTGATAAATTATTATTTTTTTATTTATTAATCTCCCCAAGAATATTATTGCAATGGTACTATTGTTATAAAAAAAAAAAAGTAAGGATAGCAGTATAACATATTTAATAGTAAGGGTGCCTTGAGAATTTTTTTTTTTTTTAATTATAAAAGTTAAATAGACACTTAACTCAAAATATAATAACTAAATGCGCATTTATCCTAATTTTATGTATTAAATCTTAACTAGGCTCGGATATCATTAGTAATTACAATGACTTTCTATGCTACCGATATAAGTAAACTCAATGGATTTGATAGTTATTGGATTTGAATAGATATGTAATTAAGTCTTTTCTAAACACTAGTATATTTACATGTGTGTGACTGAAGACTCAAAGAATATAAGGGGGGGAAAATTGAATAACCAAAAGAATGTAAGGGGAAAAAAATTAACAAGAGGACCCAACTAAGTAAGATAGCCTAATAAGCAGTGAACTGAACATCTTAATCTTATTCGGCAAACAATTGGGTTTGACTCATCAATTCAGAAGCCCATGGAAGTCACGGAAGTTTCAAGCAACCAACCATGTCCAATAAAAGATTGTGTTTTTTGTTTTATTATTCTACAATGGTGGTGACTTTGCCTTTCCTGTTTTAATAAAGCATTTGGCGATTGCTGCTGCTAGCTCCGCCACTGGGCCAACTTTGTTGCATATCTCTTTAAAGATTTATTACAGAACTCTAAAATTTCTAAAGATATCGACATCTATTGGCTATTTATGAAAAATAAGAATATTTATAAGGTTATCAACAACTATAGCTATTTATCTAAAAGAAGAAAATTGTGATTGAATTTGTTGAAGTGGAAATTCTACGACAGGATGATCAAAATCTCTCTTTTTCTTTTTTTTTTCCTTTTTAAATAGTCAAAATACTCTTAAGTTTTTGACAATTAAGGAAACTCGTAAGTAACTAAGGTTAAATTTTAATGACCAAATCACTTTTTTTTAAGGGGCAATTTTATCTTTTAAAATAAGATAATACTATGTTTTATTAAAAAGATTACCGGACTAAATTTGTTTGAAAGACAGAATTACACTTAGAAAAAGTAATGCCGCAAAATTTTAACATCATTAAATTTTTAATGAATTTTAAAATTCGAAGAAGGTTTTGATTATTTTTTAAATATAAGTGCGTGGATTTCATCGTTTTCCGTTTTATTTTGGTCTATATGTTTACACGTGCATGGATATATATATATATATATATATTTTAATGTTAGAACCACAATTTCTCTACGTAAACTATTTTTTTTGCGGCTAGCTTTTCCATTTCTGGGGTTCTTGAGAAGAATTAGACTTTGTGTCATAATTTTTATCTGTTCTGTCACAAATTTAAATGAATAATTGGAGCTGGAAAGCATACAGTGCTATTATTTTCCCTCTTGCATTCATAGGTTGTAATTTATTATTCTTAACCGGACTAAGAGATAATTTCCCTCAAAAGAAATAATAATTACCACGCCGCACAAATGTCCAAGCAATTAATCCCAGTGAACCTTTGATCTTTCATTTCACTCTTAACTTTGCAGGAAATAGAAATTAAAGCTGATGAACAAATTGTCAGAAAGTCATTGCTCATTGGTTTTTTCCTTTCCTTAACTTTTCCCTATTTTATGAAAAGGAGTCAAAGTAACCATTTAACAGGATCAAGAGAGCCTGTTGTAAGTTGAAACCAACTAACCATACAAAATGAACTTGTACAAGCGATAAGAAGCCCAAACTCGAACTTGAAAATATACTGTCTGGATTTGGAAGCATATGCTAGCTTCCACAGAAAAATAGTTCACATGAGCAGTTTGGTTGCCGTTCCAAAGTATTGATCAGAAGAAGCTTCGTGTTGGGAGATACATGATATTTTATTACTCTATCTTTGCACGTTCGTAATTTTGAGGACCAAAATTAAAGAAGCTATATGGAAAGCGGCAGCCGCGGGAACCACGTTATCACTGTTATTGAAATTATTTGGAAAGGTGGGCGAAATTGTCCACTAGTCAATAATTAATTAGGGCTACGACTACCATGCACCAGATCTACTGATAGATCGCATGTAATAAAATATTTCTAAAAAAATATAGACCGCTGGATTTAATGCCTCGTTCAATTAGCGGCTGGAAGTTGTCTTGAAATAATTGAGAGTTTGGGGGCAACCGGCAGCTACAGCATGTGGTGGCCGAGCTGAAACAACCAAAAAACGGAGGAAGTCAATGTGCTGCTCTAAGAAATTGGTTATCGTCGCTTCTTTCTCTTTTTCAAAAATGAGAAATGGCGTGGGTATTTTTTTGGGTAATTGTTTGTTGAACGATTCTAATTATAACTTTAATTATATTTACGATTTATAATTTTAGTTGCAATTTCTTACAATTAAAATTACAATTGCGATTACAATAACTGCATCAATAATTTTAATTTCAAATTTTTATTATTAATTCCAAATTTAATTAAAACAACCTTTACAACTTTAATTTCAATTGTAATTCCAATTACAATAGTTACAGTTAAAATTTTAATTCCAATTACAATAACAATTGCAATCGTAATTCCATCAACTGTTACAACAACAATAACAATAGCAATAATAAAATTGTAGTTGTAACAATAATTAGAATAGCAATTCTACTTACAATTTTTTTAAAGATACAATTGTGATTACAGTTGCAATTATGATCACAACTATACTTGCATTATTAATTGTAATTAAAATTACAAATACAGTTGCAATTATACAAGAATAATTACAATAGCCATAACAATTATAATTACAACTTCTATTACATTGATAATTACAATTCCAACTGCAATTATAGTTCCGATCGCAATTCCAATTCCAGTTCCAATTACAACTTCAATTAAAATTCCTACTATAATTACAATTCCAAATTTCAAATCACAACGTCAACAATTACAACCATTGACTAATTCTAATTTCAATTATAATTTGTATTAAAATAATAATTACAATTCCTATTACAATTGCAATTACGATTTATATGATACTGTATGATTTTTTATATAATGGGATTATAACTCTTTTTTTCTTTTCTTAATTTATAAAAAATCTTTTTAACCAATTTGTTAACGGATTACAATATTTTTTTTTAAGGATTTATATCTTTTATTAATATAAATATTTTATACCGTTGATCAAATCTAATAGTGCACATTTGTTATATTTAATCCTTATATTATTAGATTGAACCAAGCCTCCCCTAATCTAAATTTATTGGTGTACCATTTTATTTTCATTACCTTTCCACTTAATAGGGTTGGCAGAATTCTCCGAATCCTGATTGAGATTTAGGATTCCAACTCATTCAGGATGACATTCGAGATAAAATTTTATCATGATTTACTATTCAGACTAGGATTTGAAACGTTTGAAAATTCCAATTAGGATCCCGAATGTCTCAAAATCTTTTTAGAAATACACACACACACACACACACGAAATGTTAGTTATACGAGTATGACATGTCGTTTGTGACATAATCTACAGCGTATGATAGAAAACCTATGTCATTCGGAAAAATTTAGGATCCCATATGGGACGGTATCGGGACATATTATTGTCCCGATTTACTGTTCGGGATAGGATCAAGTTTGGTAAATAGGACCAGTTCAGTAAATCTCAGCTCGTTCAACCCTGTTGTCAACCCTACTCCTTAATGACTTTAAGTTTATAAAAAAGATATATTATAATTTAAAACATGTCAATAAATTACTATGTCTCTAGATAACAGTTAGTTTCTACTCTACTTAAGTGTCTTTTTAGTTTTAGAGCCATTGAGATCTTTATTTGAATCTCTGCACCCACATTTATTTTTTTAAAAATATATTTGTGCAAGATTATCCATCCATTAAAAAAACAAATATATAAATTTAACAAAACTATGTAAGTTTCAATAGTTCAATTGCCATATAAATTAAGAAATAATATTTATGCTAACACTAAATTAGAGCATAAAATTTTGTTTTTATGCCACCTCTAAGGCATCTCCATTACACCACTTCGTTTTTTTCAACAAGTTTTACGATACTAGGTCCAAGCCTCATGCATCCATATATATCCTGCTATACAATCTCATATTCACATGGTCCAAATTATTTTTCTCAGTTGATTTCAATTTAGTTGCAATCCACTGGGAAAAAAATTCACTTGGAAAAAATTAATTAGAATTAGGATTATATTAGTGTAAATTGTGACTTGAAATATATTACTTAGAAAATATGAAAAAAAAATTGTGGAATTTAAACATTAAATAATTTAATAATTAGATAACTAAATTTAATCTTATTTGGATATATAATCTTATCATGATTATTTTTAATTAACAATATATTTAAGAAAATTATGTTATGATATTATATTAATCTCGAATTAAATATACTAATGCTACAAATATTGGGTGGGTTTCTTGATAAAATTGTAGCTCAATATTTCTTGGTTAAGACAACAAAAGACCAACTACAGTACTTGTGACATGGAATAAGTTACTTGGAACATTTACAAGCGGCAGTTGCGACAATAAGAGACGAACTAAAAAATTTGTGATAAAGAATAAACAACTTGGAGCACTAACACAAAAACCAGGATTGTTGTGAATTCTACCGAAATAGCCGGTCACTTTATAATCATTATTGCACACATGTAATAATAGAATTGGCTACATGTCATGTCAAAAGCAAGCATGGATACACCAGATGCATAGTAGGCTGACCCAATTATTAGACAATTCAACAGCCGGCGGCACAAACGCCACGCCCCCGAATATCAAGTCTTACGTCAACCGTCAACTCCACTTTAATAATGATCATTACGTCGATGCTAGCTTACACTACATAACAATGACAACTCATTTTTAAGTTTTAACGTAACGTTCACACAAGATTGCGGGTCTTTGAATTTTTTTTTTTAGAATCAAATAATTAAATTACATTTTGGCCTCTGCCATTATTCGTCAAATTGTACTTGAAAACATGAGCACTGATATTTAAATAAAGAGAAATCTAACAAAATAAATAGTATTAGAAGAAATAAAATAATTAATTAATATTATAATATTTGTAATTATATTATAAAAATAAATAAATACTCTTGGACAGTCATTGTCAATACGACTGCAAATTATTTTTCAAAGTACCAAAAAAACAAGTACGAGAAGTTACTTTTAGGGAAAAAAAGGAATTGAAAAATTCATTCAATTTTCATCTGTGCGTGAGTGAGAGAAATGAAACATAGTACAGTAAAACTTCTATAAAATAATATTATTGGGATCAGAAAAAAATAATACTTTAACAAGGTTATGTATTTATCGATAAATGAATAATTTATTAATCTATCGATAAATGAATATTTATTAAATTTATGAAGAGTTGTCTTGGTACATGTATTATTTTTTTAACTAAAATTCATGTATGAGTTATAAATACAAGTACATGTACATAGAAGCCAAGAAGTTAATGTAAATACATTTTAATTATCATGCATTTACAAATGATTTTAATAAGTTAATGTAAGTACATTGTACATAGTACATAAAACATAGAACACAAATTCTGTAAATACATAATCCATTATTTTTAATTTTAGACTCAAATAATTAGAATCATGGTTTCTCATTTAAAAAGAGTCAAAAAATTTACATTGACTGATGAGATGAGGAAAGCACTGTGCAAATATAAAAACGAGCATCCCTCCTCATGTCAAATTGATTTGCAACAATAAGTTCAACAAAAATTTCATCTCTCCATAAGCCAGTCAACAATATCAAATATTCTTAAAAGGTCAGCTGAATATTTGTCAAATGAGATAACGAATAAGAATGTTAAGAGGCATAAACCAGCAAAATATCTCGAGTTAGAAAAAATATTATATGAGTGGTTTCTCCAATATCAATAGAAAGTGAGTATGATTAGAGAAATGATCGAAACCAAAGCAAAAGATTTTTTGTAGAAATGTATGGCAACTCTAATTCGGAATTTAACTTCTCAAGTGATTGCTCGATGGTTTAAGGAAAGACATGGAATTAAATCAAGTGTGGTGAAAGTGGTTTGGTAGTTGTGGAGCATATTGAAGCTGCTTTACCAAGTATAAAAGTTAAACCAGACCAATTTCAATAGAAGGATATATACAATGTAGATGAAATGGGTTTACTTTATCGTTTGGAAGTAGATCATTCGCTTACTACAAAGCAATTGGAAGGATGAAAGAAGGACAAGAAGTGATTACTATTGCTGTTTGTTGCAACGGTGATGGTTCCAAAGGAGTACTACTTTGGATTATAAGTAAGTATGCTAATCCTAGATGCCTTAAAAATGCGAACATTAGCAATCTTAATGGTCATTATCGAGCGAACAAGAAGGCATGGATGACTGGATTATTTTTTGAAGAATTTATTTGTTGGTTTGATAAGAGAATGAATGACGAAAAAGTTATACTTTTGGTGGATCCAAAGTTTATTTAAGGCTTGAATAATGTTGAACTACTTTTCTTGCCTCCTAATACAACCTCAAAGATTCAACTATGTGATGTTGGGATTATTCGAGCACAAAAAATTCATTATCGACATCTTTTTTTTTAGCATCTTGGAAGGCTAGGAGGTAGGAGCAACAAATTCAGAAAAAAAAAATAACATATTGAATGCTATTAATTTTATTAACAGGGCTTGGAACATTGATGTGAAGACAACAACCATTCCAAATTGTTTCTGACATTGTAAAATTCGGTCAGACAAAAGTATGGCTACCAAACTATAAGTTGGTGAAGACAAAAGCATTTATGGATTACGTGAAGTTATTTCTAGTCTACGCTATAAAAATGTCATGGATATTGAGTATCTTTTGAATTATCCTTGTGAAAATGATACAGTGATGGAATCTCTTACTGATGAAGAGATAATTCAATGGATAATGGGTACATCCGCTGATGATGATCATGATCCAGATAATAGTTACAGTTTACCAAATGTTTACATGAAAGGGGCTTTTCAAGCAATAGTAAACTTAGATACCTACTTTCTATAGGAAAAAAAAATGTCACATGTAGTGAATGCTTTACAAAAAATTAAGGATGAAACTGAGTTCGATTTAGGAGCAAAGAAAAAACAAATAAATTTAGATGCATATTTGAAAAACGGTTGCATTGAGAAATGTAAGTTATTAAGAAAAAAATCCTTAATAATATGAATTTTATATGTTGTTTATTATTAATATACGTTGCTTATTATTAATATTTTTTTATATTTGATCAAATACTAATTTATATTTTTGTTGGGCCCTAAAGGATTAAAAAAAAAATCTTATGCATTTAGTTAAATTATTATTTTAATACATTGGCCCAAGTCATGACCGGAAGAATTTATTATTTAAGCAAGAACATTAATTTATCGAACATTCATCTATCGAGATTTTATTGTATATTGTATTTTTATATTTCACATGGATCCTCATTAAATAAAGTGTTTAGAGAAAAATTATTTTTTTCTTTTCCCAAGTTTCCAAAACCAGTCCGCAGAAAAAGTCAGAAATTGTCTTCACTTCACAACTTAATCTAGATGTTCATGGGATCTAGAGCGAGAGCTTACAAGAGTAGAATAGGTTACCAGATTCGATGCTCTTTTACAAACTATGGGTTCCCTTTTATAGGCACAAGGGATCCTCTGTTACATACTATTTACACCTAGCACACTTATCTTTACTTTATCTACTTTACACATAGCACACTTATCTTTACTTTATTGCGTTGTCACATCACATCACGAATATTACACTTGACATTGCTTTACATAAAATTTCTATATATTATTATCACCATTGCTTCCACTGCGGGGGTCCACTTTGCTTCCGTTTACTGTTGGCTGTGCTGGAGGAAGGCTGGTGAGTTGGCGAGATGATTTCCAAGTGATTAGGTTCGGGTTGCGGCCAGTGGCGTAGGTCCATCCACTGGTCAATGTCAGTTCCCCAAGGATCATCTTCTGGGAGTCCTAAAGGCTGATCTCAGTATCCTGCCCATGGCGCATCAGGTAGTCGTTGTATGTATTTCGAACATCTACGGCCTCATTGTCGTGATCGTGTAAGTGTAGGCTTCTGAGCTCCTCTCTGTAGTAGCGGTCCGGAGTGGTTTGGACTTTGGGAGAGAGCGGGCTGTGGGTGTTGCACATGGGAACAACCTCATATACCTCGGCAAGTGCCCTTCTGGCTGTCAAGCATCCGGTCCACATAGAGTCGATGTCTTCCTCGTTGTGGTCATGGTCTATGACTTGGATCAGAGGCTATTCTTTTCATCCCAAAATGTATGTGAGCTTGACTATCATAATGGTGGTGTGGGTGATCTATCTTCCATTCAATAGCGTGAGCGTTAGGATGTCTTCGTAAATGGGAGCCATCATTCTGTCGAACCATCATCTTTTTCTGTAGCATTGGCTAACATGAATTAGGCGGGGTTCGAACAATATTGCCACAAGATAGAGGTTTAGCCAGTACCAGAATATGTAGTAGGCTTGGGGGGTGATGTCACATATGACGTAGTGTCCCAAATTGGTGTCTTCGTCTACTACATGGTAAAATGTATGCCCGAGCTTAAAGATCGTTTCGTGCATTTGCTCCGGGTTTGGATGCGGCTCGCATGGTCTTTGGCACATCCTGTTATATCCTGGCCTGAACTCTTTCTGGCCATGAGTTGCCATAGTCGCCATGTGAGGTGTTGGTCGAATGGATCGCCCTTATGGTCGATGACCTTCTTGAAGATCATTTCTTTTATTTCAGAAGGAAGCCATAAAATAAAGGTACGGAGATCTTTGAGAAAGTAGGCCCTTATTTCGCGGGCCTTTGAGCTTTCGCCTATCCATGCTTCTGGGAGCTTTCTTCTGATCATGGTAATTGATCTCGGGAGGAAGTCTGCTACGGTGTTGGATTCACCTTTGATGTGTCGGACTTCGAACTTGAATCTGGAGAGAGACTTAGACCACCTTGCTAGTTGAGGATCGGGGATTTCTCCTTCTTTTCTTCTGAGGAGTCCCTGAAGGTATTTGTAGTTTGTTTTTTATTACAAAATAGTCGAGGGAGATGAAGAATTGGAATTTTTTGATTCCCTTGACTACAGCTACGACTTCTTTTTTAGAAGAGGGATAATGGCTTTGGGCATCGTTGAACTGTCCTGATTTATAGCCGCAGACTCTCATGTTTTCCTCAGATTCTTCTATCAATAGTGCTCCCCAATAATTCCCACTAACGTCTGTCTGTAGGATAAGATCACCTATGTCGGGAATCTTTAAAGGTGGTGGCAACTGGCACTTCTGCTTTAAGTCTTTCACCGCCCTTGTCGCTTCCTCAGACTATTGT
This sequence comes from Murraya paniculata, assembly GCA_030449075.1. Lineage (NCBI taxonomy): Eukaryota > Viridiplantae > Streptophyta > Magnoliopsida > Sapindales > Rutaceae > Murraya > Murraya paniculata. The sequence continues at coordinate 3,216,269 of JAEVFN010000009.1, forward strand.
GGGGCACCCTTCTTTAGGTGCTTCGAGATCTGGCTTGTCATGGTCGAGAGATCCTGCACGTGGTCTGCTGCATAATTGATGATGCTTAGTAACTGCTGAATCTGCTTTCTGGTTAACAGCTGGTCAGGGAACTGGGATATTTTCTTAGTAATGTGTGGTTGAGGAATGATGTATCCTTGTTTGATGTGGAATCCCAGAAAGTCTACTTCGTCAAGCCCTAATTTCATCTTGGATTCTGACAGTGCTAGTCCATGCTTGTAAGTTAGTTCCTTGAATCATGATAGGTGTACGGCATACTCTTCTTCACTGTTGCTGAAAATGAGGGCGTCATTAATGTAGAAAAGACAGAAATCCGAGATGGATCTGATATACCTTATCCATTTTGTTTTGAAATTCTGACGGACCATTTTTTAGACCAAAGGGCATCACGTTCCAATCATAATGCTCGTGGGGGACCACAAACATTGTCTTGTGCCTATCCTACTCTTTTATCCCTATCTGCCAGAAGCCTGACTTCATGTCAAACTTCAAGAAAACTTGTGCACCTGTTATTTTCTTTAGCAGGTAGGTCCTCCTTTGAATAGGGTACCTTATGTCCGGTAGGCAGTCGTTTAGCTTCCTGTAGTCTATGACCAGCTGTTTTTTGCCACGTACTTGCTCAGAGTGTTTGTTGACATAGAAGGTCGGGTTGGCCCAATTGGACTTAGAGGGTCTGATGAGCTTGAGATCCAACAAGGCTTGGATCTCTTGTTTGCATAGTTCCTCATTATGGGGCATGCCTTCTGTCCTTGTGGCATAGACCATCTGTCCTTGTATGGTAGCGCCACGAAATGCTTCTCTCTAGCCCAGAACTTGTTAGGGACCTCTGCACAGCATTCAAGGAATTCCTGGATCTAGGTTTCAAACTTGTGGGAATTATCCTACAGACAGACGCCAGTGAGAATTATTGGGGAGCACTATTAATAGAAGAATTTGAGGGAAACAGGAGAGTCGGTGGCTATAAATCAGGACAGTTTAACGACGCCCAAAGCTATTATTCCTCATCGAAGAAAGAAGTATTAGTAGTAGTCAAGGGAATCAAGAAGTTCCAATTCTTCCTCTTCCTCGACTGTTTCGTAATAGAAACAGACTACAAATATCTGCAGGGACTTCTTAGAAGAAAGGAAGGAGAAATCCCCGATCCTCAACTAACAAGGTGGTCCGAGTTTCTCCCTAGATTCAAGTTCGAAGTCTGACACATCAAAAGTGAATCAAACACCGTAGCAGACTTCCTCTCGAGACCAATTAACATGATTAGAAGAAAGCTCCCAGAAACATAGATAAGAGAAGCTCAAAGGCCTGCGAAATAAGGGCCTACTTTCTCAAAGTTCTACATACCTTTATTTCATGGCTTCCTCTTGAAATAAAGGAAATGATATTCAAGAAGGTCATCGACCATAAAGGCGATTCATTTGACCAACACCTCACATGGCAGCTATGGCAACTCATGGCCAGGCAAGAGTTCAGACCAGGATTTAACAGGATGTGCCAAAGACCATTCGAGCCACATCCAAACCCAGAGCAAATGCACAGAACAATCTTTAAGCTCGGGCATACATTTTACCATGTAGTAGACGAAGACACCAATTGGGGACACTACGTCATATGTGACATCACTCCCCAAGCCTATTACATATTCTGGTACTGGCTAAACCTTTATCCTGTGGCAATATTGTTTGAACCCCGCCAAAATTTTTGTTTTCTTAAGTGATATCAGAGCGAGAGCTTACAAGAGTATAATAGGCTACCAGATTTGATGCCCTCTTACAAACTATGGGTTCCCTTTTATAGGCACAAGGGATCCTCTGTTACATACTATTTACACCTAGCACACTTATATTTACTTTATCTACTTTACACCTAGCACACTTATCTTTACTTTATTGCTTTGTCACATTATATCCTTATTGCTAAGGAATATTACAAGTGACACTGCTTTACATAATATATATATATGTATGTATGTATGTATGTCTGTGTGTGTGTGTGTGTGTGTGTGTGTGTGTGTGTGTGTGTGTGTGTATTCTGAGACCATGACCCTTTTATCATGACTTCATGCATGCCTTAATCCACCACTTCTTGAATAGAATTTCCTATTGCGGTTTGAGGAGCAAAAGGCCAACATACTTCTTCTTAAACCCCCTGAATGCACAAGTATCGACTAAGGACCAAGAAATTGTCCAACCTTGGACAAACAATCACAATGGTGTTGTTGAAACTTGCTTTAACATTTATATTTTAATATATATTTTAAAAGAAAAATGACATAACATCTCCTGAAAATCTAAAGTATGCAAAATTTTACAATAGCAACATACAATTTCAAGTGTACTATCTCTCGTTACTGGCTTTGTGGTGTGTTGCCTGATGTTTATCGTATCACAAGTCATAGCTTCGACCAGAGCTAGTAGCAAAAGCAACAACAAACATCAAACAAAAGCAATAGCAATGCCAATAATTGCTCTTCACTTAGAGGTATTACAAAAAAAAAAAAAAAAATACAATTTCAATTGTTAACACTACTCATGAAAAAACTTTCAAAATAATACAATAACATCACTTCCAATAAACAGTAGCAAATACTAATATTATATGAGTTCATAATAAACTACAATCCGTCAACACCAATACATAATACTGAGATGATTTATTTTCATTTTTTAAGATTTTAATGTGTCAATCTAAATTTGAATTTTAAAATATTATAATAAGCGAGTTGGGCCTAATCAATGCTTCATTGTTTAAGCCCAGCATAGGCCAAGCCAATGCTCGGGCCTACAAAATTAGGGCCATATCCATGCCCTGTCATAACGGGCAGGTCTAAGTCTGCAGTCTTGGGTTGGACTTCGTTGGGCTGGGCCAATTTAGACTATTTTGCTAATCCTAATGTGTTATGGCTTAAAGATTAACCTTTCACAATAGATGTTAGATTGATCTTGAGGCTTGTAAGGTTTGAATAACGAAAGTTGATATTTTCTTCATCTAATTTATTACCATAAGTAACTTTATTGAAAATTAATCGCTATCGTTTTTCATTTATTAATTAGTAATTGGAATGATTAAAATTGAAATAATAACAATAAAAATATTAATATAATAAAATTTTTTTATAGTGACACTTTTTATAGGAATAACCTCCTTATAGTCACAAAAAAGTATAGCCTCAATTTGGGCAAATTATAATTAGAAATAAATTTTACATTATAATAAGTTATAACTTTTTTAAATTCCATCTTAAGAAATTTGCATTTATATAATAATAACTATCTGTATATTAGAAAAAATGTATGCTATGTTACATTAAGTTTTAATATGGAATAAATTATTTTTCTAAAGTTGTTTAAGATGGTAACTTATGCTTTAGATTTTTAATAAGATGACTTGTATATTCGCAACACTAAATAGATGATAGATTGATATACTAATTTTTGAAACCATATCTATCTTTTTTATTAATGTCTATATATTAGATTTAACATACTTCATTATTTAATTATCAATATAGAGTATACTTTACCTATATATCGCTTACATTAAAGATAATTAAGTCAAAACAATAATTTTTGTAATTACACCTTTATTAACTTATAGCTTTCGTATAGTAATAAAATTAGTGTAGTACCAACAATATGATTATAGAGAGGTTTTATTGTAATAATAGTATCAATAATTATAATAGCGATAACAATAGTAATATTATACATATTATTATTATTGTTGTTGTTACTGTTGTTATTATTATTTCTCACTTGTCTTTTTTTTTTTTCTCCCCATTTTCTCTTCTTCTTCTTCCCTCTGTTTCTTTTTCTGTTAATCTTCGTTCCTTCTTCTTCTCCGTTTTTTCTTTCAGTTTTTTATTTTTTATTTTTCTCTTCGTTATTGTTTCTTCTTCTCTTTCTGTTTATTCATCGTCTTCTTTTCTGTTTATCCTTAATTGTTTTTTGTATTTTATATTTTTTAATATTTAAATAGAGGATAAAGTTATAATAATGAAATTTAAGTTGTTTTACATAGTTCAAAGAATCTCAACGGAGTTAGAAATTAAACTCCCATTCCTATTCCGAATACTAAAATGATTCTCATTTCTCTTCTTATTTTAACAAGTGAACATAAGTTTCATTTTAACTCCGGATTTCAACTGCCAATCTGGGAAATAAAAGTATCATTACTCTATTGCCCAGAAACACAAACACAACAATTTGCAAAACGAAACTCTTTAAAGCTATAATATCATACAAGGAGATTCTTAAGACAATAATTTTTCATGTTTAACATTATATGGTTAGTCCAGAAAATTTATATAATCATTTAAATGAGAATACAATTCCAAAAAATAAATTAAAAAATAATCCCGTGCTCAAATGTTTCTTTTCTTGAAACAAAAGGAAAATTAAAATTAAAAATTTTCTTCCCAAAGCTTCAATATTTATTTGGCAATACTGTAAAATAGTCCTACCAAAAAAAAATAATAATAATAACGGTAATTGATAAAATAACGATCCATATTTTATAATAAGTACCTAAGAATTTTAGAATTTATATGATTAAATTACTTCACAAGTAGTCAATTTAAAACTTTTTCTTGGCAAAACGAATTAAAAATTTCAGACATTAAATTATTATTGTTACTAATTTAAATTTAAATGGGCAAAATTATTTTTGATGACCAAACCCAAACCGGGCATGTTATGAAATTATTTTTAACAACCTATTAACAGTCTTATTTGATAAAACTAGATTTGAAAGCCATTTTTATTAGAGTAATGATACAACTACAAATTTTTGTATAAATTTATTTTGTATAAATTGATGTGGTATGATTTAATTAGTTGAATTAAATATCACTTGGTCCACATAATTTGTTTTCATTATTTTATATTTTCTTTCAACCAATGAATTAATGTCAAATCAGTTTGTACAAATTTAATTTATACAAGAATTTGTGGCTGTATCATTACTCTTTTTATTATGTGGTTTCTTTCCGTGCTAATGAGCTGTGAAAATTGCCAAACCTATCTATAAACTTTGGTAAAATTATCGTTTCTAGCAGTAATCAATGTACTTGATATCTACTCATTATATTTAGAATGTTGACATATTCATTTTTTTTTTTTGAAAAAGACATATTCAAATTTTGATATAGTCTATTAGCAATTTTTTTTTTTTGTCTTTAGTTCTTCATAATTAGTAAGAATTTATATACGTAATAGCATATTCAAACAAATTTCATTTCTGGAGTTTGAAGAGAGTAGAGAATCTACTGTCGATAAAACGCTAATTGGTGGGTTTAATTAAAATTTTTATTTGTCCTTTTATGTAAAAATGAACCGGGGGCTTTCATAAGGCTTCGAGAGGGGAGTTAATAGCATCGGCACTCTTTTGCAAGTTCCTTCTTTTATGGGTTACAACATAGTAGCAGCCCAATTAATTGAGATAGTTTATGGGCTGAGTCATATTAACAAATGCATGTGATGATGTTATTTTTTTTCTACAGCACTAATAATGTAATAAATGTAACACTTTCAGATGTTGATCAACGGTGTAAAATATTTGTATAAATAAAAAGATATAAATTCTTTAAAAATATTACACTAGTTAACAAAATGGTTAAAAAGATTGTTTGTAAATTAAAAGACAGAAGAAAGAGAGTTATAATGGATCACAACCTCTCTCTTTTCACTAAAATTCATAAGTATGTCGATTTAATTTGAAGTCATCAACTTAATTTTAAAGGTTACCTATTCCTTATTAATTAATTTATTATTTATCCACTAGATTAAACTAATGGTAGAGATTAAAATACTTATATGCAAGAGTCGATAATAACCTCATTATCAATACTGTAAAAAGTCATACATAATTATAGAAAAATCTTTAATACAATTAGAATTTGGTGTAGGAATTTCTATTACTGCATAACACAACAAAGGTTGTAGACTGAGTTGATATACTTGAATCCTTACTTTAAAATATTTTTGTTATTGAGAATAGTAGTAAATATAGGTCATTTCCGTTAGAGGATTGTTCCTAACTAATAAGTAAATAGTACAAAAGTTACCTTAAATGAAAACTAAATTAAAAGGCTATCTAAACTTAGGGTGGGTTTGGTATTGCTTTGGGTTTCTAAACAATCACTTTCTAACTAGATTTTGAAATAATCAACTTTACAAGCAAATTCTTAACATTTTAAATACATTTAGATAAATTTATAGTTTGAAACAATTACTTCCAAAATAATCTGTTAAATACGTTTGATAAATTAATCCTAAAATTTGGTGCCAATGTAATTTTAGTAAAATTTTCAATTCATTTATTAGGTAATTACCAACAAAATTACGTGTATTAATCAAATACTAAACTATTTAATAAATAAAAGAATATGTATCATAAAGGATACTTGTTGCGTCGTCGGCATTGTCGCCAGTGATGGAAATAGAAACCATTTATCCCTGGAAAGATACCACCGGAACGATAATTTTTTTATCTACTTAATGATGGCACATACATTGGCATCGGAGCAGGTGCCTCGAAGGGTTAGACGAAACCAGTCAACGGCACCGATTCACGATGAGCAGCCACTTGAACCTTGGTTGCAATTTACTGATCTAGCCATTGGAAGTGGTGGTGAACCTCTTCTTGCCTTTGTTTGAATGCCGCATTATGGTAGATACATAGATTATACGATTACGAGTATGATGGTATTGGTGGTATCTTATGTATATGGAGAAACAACAACAGCCGGAGAGATCGTCAGTAGCCGGTGCTATTTTAATTTTAATTTTTAATATGAAATCTTAAATGTTAAAAGTATTATTGTTATTGTGGATTACAAAATGAGATACTTAAAAAATCTGATTTTCAAAAGCAACTACCAAAACCTACAAGCTTTGAAGACGCAGTTGAAAAATAGATTATTTCATAATCAGATTTGCTAATAATCACTTTTGATATAAGTTTACCAAGCATATTTGAGGCACTGGATTGTCAAATAATCACTTATTTGACAATCTAAAGCAACCCAAATATGCTCTTAATGCAACTGCTAAAACTTTCCAAATATTCTAAGAACACACTAATAGACATGCAATAAAATTTGAAAGGATTTAGAGTTGATTTTCTATGAAACTAAACTAAAGAAAATAAAGCAGAAAATTTGAAGTTTTAGAAAACAGTTCTTAAGTCAATTATCAGAATTAACATTCAATTTGAAACAACAACCCTAAGATATAATTACAAGCTCAATTATCTTGATCTTTCCTTAACTTAGTTGTTAAGTAAAATAAGCACTTTACTTAAATCTCTTTTAATGAAATAACCTTAAATAAGCTATTTAGGTTCAATTTAATGAAAGGACTAAAATCAAGAAAGATATGTTAAATCAAGAAACAAACACACAAACCTGATTTGTTTATCTCGAATTATATTTCAGACGCAATCAAATGAAAATATCCTATAATCATTTATCATAGGTCTACATTTTTTTTTTTTTGACTTTTGGATAATTATCTTAAACTAGCAATCAAACAACTATCAAATTCATATAGTTGTAATCCTAAATAAATAAGATAACAGCTCTTGAACATTAAAATCAGTAAAATAACAAAATTTCTAGAGAAAGATGAAGAAATTATGAAACTTTATTAACTAACAATCTAGGTCTAGGGTTTTGAACTCAACTTAACCAACAAAAAGGTTATTCACACATGTCTAATATATTAAAAATCAAATTCATTAAAGAAATCTAACAAAAGTCAAGAGAAAAGAAGATCTTATTAATTGAATTTAAGCTAAGGCAGCCTATCTCAAAAACATCCTCTCCTCTTCTTGCTGTGTTCTTGACAAATTCCCCCTTTTGATTCTTGATTAATTCTAACTTTTATGTATGTTTTCAGTCATAATTTTTGTAGGACTTGTAAAATTTGTTCTTGACTTCCTTTTCCTTGTGTAAAAATAGATAAAAACCTCATTTTTAATGTGCGCTCAAATAGAAATTCAGCTAGTGCTTCAAGAATAAATTTTTTGGGGGTCAAATCTGATCCTCAACCTTCGTATATGCCTATTATAGCCCAAAAATTTGAAGTGTCCAAAAGTTCATCCAAGAAGTAATCAAAATTAATAAAATTATACTTTGAATATTTTTTATACTAATTTTTAGTTTTTTTACTCCTTTTTATTCTTTACCTCAAAAGCTCGCACAAAAGATAGAAGATTAATAAAAATTCAAAAAGTCAAGAAAATATCAAATACAATTGCCAAAAAAAAAAGAAAAAAGGGAATTAAGCACTTATCATGAGCCTATAAGGATTTTCATGACTTCATTATAATATTTCGTCCTCGACGCTTGCATTTGCAAGGAGTTTTGGCTAAAGTTCGCAACTGGCTACAGGGATGGACTGGCAAGTTACTTTCCATGTTAGGTCGAGTTCAATTGGTTCAAGATGTAATTAATTCGATGCTTTTGCAAAGTTTTCGAGTGTATCAATGGGCAAGTTCTCTCCTGCATCACCGTGCCTCCCGTCGTAATTTTATTCGGCCTGGTACTTGTGGAACAAGAAAAATGGTTACTGTCGTTTGTTCTCAGGCGTTTTCTCCTTCGTCTTGCAGTGGCCTTGGTCTTCATAATTTTCATCTACTTAATCGGGCAGCACTTCTTAAAATGGCATGGAATTTATTTTGAATCTAATTCAATAAGGAGCGCTCTTTTCTTCGTCAGCGGTATAAACTCACGGCTACTGGCTGGCCTTTATCAATTTCTTCATCCTCTATTTGGCCAGGTTCACGGATGATTATGCCTTCTTTTGCAGCAGGTTGTCGTTGGCAAGTTGGGGATGGTAAATCAATTACTTAATGGACGGATTTATATATTGTTCTCAGGCTTTAGCTGCTGAAGCTCGTATTGGGTTATTATTTTAAAACATAATTTGGAGATGAGTGAAACGTTATTAGTGATTTGGATATTCCTTTGAGAGTATATCAAAATGACATATTTTTATACTCAAAATGATGTTGCGGTGAATGACAAAGATTGAATAAAAGCAGGAGTTACAAAGATTGTAACCAATAGTTAAATTCGGAACTAATTACTTAATTAATTCTGAATTTATTATTTTTAACTGTTAATTAAATTCAGAATTTATTCTGATATTGTAAAGGTAAATTAAGTTCATATTTAAATATGAAATTAAATCTAAAATTTAATATGCGGCTTAAATTCAGATTTAAATGAAATTGAATCAATAATTTAATAGTTTGAATTTACAAGCTATGGTTTGTTGTCTCAGTACTAATGAGCAATGGCGTAATCCTGAGGACTTAGCAATGCGTATTCCAAGTGCAGCGCATGAACCTAAAAAAATTTCTCATCCTTTGGATCCTTTACCAGATAAACTGGCATGGCTTTATTCTGTGGATGGATCTTTGAGCATGGCTGACTCTTAAGTCTTTTCTTTCTCCGTTATTACCCAAGCAAGAGCCAAAACTCATTCTTTTATAGAAAAACGAGAGTATACAGCTGGCCACTCAATCATTTTAACTTAACCTTGGATGAACAAATTCTATTATAATTATTAAAAGCAAAAGTAAAAGTAAGCTACGTATCATAATGTGGAGTTAGGCTGCTCATTTTTATCTGCAAGACCTTGATTTTTTATAAAGAGATTCCTTAGGCTGCTCACTTTTATCTGCAAGACCTTGATTTTTTATAAAGAGATTCCTTTAAGTTAATAATTTAAGTTAATAATTTACTATGTCATGAAGTCGCATACCTCCGAAGTTCTCCATCTTGGTTTAGCGTATATTTCACAAAATGGACTTGCAACAGATGATGTTTTGCAAGTAAGTGGTATTGTGTCTTCCAAATTATGAAACTGTTACGCATCTTTTCTTCGAGTGTGCTTTGGCTCAACGTATATGGAGTTGGTTGGGCGTAATACCCAGGTATTTTAGTTTTTTATGTTATATAGTTTTAAAGTAATTTTTATTTTATTTCTTTTATGTTATTTTTGTGTTATTTCATTTTTGAAAATTAAAATTGATTTGAGAAAGTTTAGCAACCTCCCATTATTTGATTTGTACTCAACTTCCTCCACTTTTGTTGTTGGATTTTTAATCTAGTATTGTTGAATTCTTAATCTAATGTTGGGCTTATATATGAATAAGTATATGTTGCGGACTGTCACATAAGGATAAACCCAATTAAAAATGATCTATTAAAATTTTCGGTAATATGAGCTTTAATGTATCTAATAGGGGTGAGCCTTTAATAAATAGAAACTTAAGGTAATTTATTTTTTCCATAATGGGCTAAAATAGGAATACCCAAGGATAATAGGAAAAGTTATCTATATAAGTAGTCATGGTATATATGTCACACGTATCATTATATTCTCTACTGACATCCTATTATAATAGAGAGAGCAGAGAGAAACTTAAAAGATTCTCTAGGAAAATGCTTAGATCTAGAAGGCTAACCACTTGACTCCAGAGATCAATTAAGCATTATGGATTCAGGTACACTTCCGCATATTTTGTTATTGATTCTTGGTGATACAACAAGAATATTCCTAGATTATAGGTGATGATTTTCACCAAAAGATTTCTTGTTCTAACAAGTAGTAACGAAGCCTCTTACTATTGAATTATTGAGAATCAAATTTATTTTCGATCAATAATAAATCTTTGGTGTTCTTGAATTATAGTTTTTTTTTTAAGGATTAATAATTAAAAAAAATTCAGTTTTAAAGGACAAAAAGGTAAGGTTTAAATTTTTTGGGGCTTGTAGAAATTACAGCTACCGGCATTACGGCTTCAGGCTGCAACAGGAAGGAGAGGCAGTGGCGAGCAAGCCACGGCCTACAAATTGAGCAATAGCAGCTGCTGCATCAAGAACCAAAAATACAAAAAAATGGAAACAGCCTGCGAGCTGTAAACAAGCCACAGTAAGTTTGCGGCCGTTGGGCATTAGCAAGTGAGAGCTGAGGCTAGCGACAAACTACACAAAGGCGACTACAGCGGAAAGTCGCTCAAAGAAAATATATATATATATATATATATATACTTTGACCCAAATTTTTTTAAATTTTTTTGAAGGCTAATTTTGGTATATATATATATATATATATATTTAGATGAATTAATTGAAGCAACATGTTACCAAAGTAACCTCTCTTGTGTAAATTAATTTATTTTGGAATATGAACGGTTATATTTATGTAACTTTTATGAATATCAATTGGCCCAACGGAATCCATATTTGATAGAATTGCATGTGCACCTGTGGTAATAAACACGTGGTAATTATTTCGTTTTGGATGTGAACAATAAATAGATACAAAGAAAGATTTATTGTCAATGTTTGATTACTACAACAAGATATCACTTACAAGCTAATATTTTGTCTAAAGATGAAATATTAATGGAGTGTCTGGCATCTTAGAAAAGGGTTTACCTTTATTTGAATTTATTTTTGTTTTAAGGCTTATATGAGCTTTTTTTTGTATGATTTTCTCTGTTTAGTTATGTCTGCTGCAAATATTACTGCCAATATAAATTCCATTCATATGCTAAATGACACCAACTTCAAGTCATGGTTCTCTAGAGAACCTTTTAAAAGTTCTCGTAGTCATGGATCTCGACCTTGCGTTATGGGTTGATTTTCCCCTAACTCTTAAGGATAAAAGTACTCGTAATGATAAAAAGGAAATAGAAATATGGGAGAGATCAAATTGTATGTGTATCATGATAATGAAAGAGGCCACTTCGAAAGCATTTAGGGGCTCCATGTCTGAAAAGATAACTATGGCTAATGAGCTCCTTGTAGAAATTGAAAAGAGGTTTGGTAAGAAGGAAAATGTAGAAATTGGTATACTCTTTATAAATCTAATTTCAATAAGGTATAATCACAAGGACATGGTCCAGAAAAGGAAAAAGGATAAGGAAGTTACGGTTCCAGCACCTCAAAAGAAACAACAAAAGAAATCGGATGATCCGAAAGGTACTAGTTGTTTCTTTTGCTAAGCTAAAAAGTATGGTTTGGTTTGTTCTGAGGTTAATTTAACTTCAGTACCAAGACACTCGTGGTGGATAGATTTTGGTACAACCACTCACATCAGTGTGTCTATGCAATGTTGCCTGAGTTGCTAAAAACCCAGTGATGATGAAAGATACATCTACGTGGGTGATGGCAAGACAGTTAAAGTTGGAGAAATTGGAAAATTAAGATTATTATTAAATATTGAATTTTATTTAGATCTTGATGAAATATTTATTGTTTCGTCTTTTAGGTAGAATTTGATTTCTATTTCCACTTTAGACAAATCTGGTTATTCTTGTTTATTTGGGAAAGGAAAATTCAGTTTGTTTCATGATTCAAAATTGGTTGGTTCCAATTCTTTGTCAGGCCATGATAATCTTTATATGCTTTATATGATTGCTTCATTTCATGAATCCTTACAATTAAGTACACAAGGTTTCAAGAAAAAATTAATCAATGAGAATTCGGCTTTATGGCATAGGAGATTGTGTCATATCTCCATATGGAGAATATGAGAGACTTGTGTCAAACGAAATTCTCGACCCCTTAGATTTTACAGATTTTAATTTTTATGTTAACTGTATCCAGGAAAAACAAACTAATAAAAGAAGATTTGAAGCCAACAAGACTTTGGACGTCTTAGAATTCTTATTTATGGCTATTTGTGGATGGTCAATAATATTTTATGACGTTCATAAATGATTTTTCTAAATATAGCTACATATGTGTACTCCACGAAAAATCACAGTTCTTGGATATATTAAAAAATTATAAGGTTAAAGTTGAGAACCAACTCGGTAAAAGAATCAAAAGCGTTAGATCTAACTATGGTGGTGAATGTTATGGCAGATATGATGGTTCATGTGAACAACATCTAAGACCTTTACTAAGTTTCTCGATGAATGCGGTATCGTCCCACAGTATATGATGTCGTGTTCACTCACTATGAATAGTATTGTTGAAAGACGAAAAAAGACATTTAAGGACATGGTGACAAGTATGATTTATTATTTTACCTTACCAGAATCACTATGGGGAGAAACACTTAAGACTGCAGTGTATATCTTTAATAGGTTCCAACTAAAGTGGCTGCCAAAATCTTTTATGAGGTTTTGACAGACAAGAAGCCTAGTAAAAAACACTTGCATATTTGAAATGTCCAACTTAAGTAAGGCCTTATAGGCTTTATGAGAAAAAATTAGACTCAAGTACAGTGAGTTGTATTTTATTGGATACTCTGAGAGATCAAAGGGGTGCAAGTATTATGATCCGAAGACCAAGTCGATTTTCGAGTCAAGAATTCTCGGTTGAGGATGTCAAGTTTGTGGGGGGAGATATGGCTAGAGACTTTTTCTTTGAAAAGAAATATGTTGATATTTTCATAGGTATTATTGGCATTGATCAGAATCTCATTCTTAACTTTGTTCAAGATACAACAAACCAAGATAATGTTAGATAAACCCTATACAAAAATTTGTTATAGAAGAACAAACTTTACTACCTTAAGAACCTATGCCATTAAGGAGATCCATTAGAGAAAGGAGAAATGTAGTGCTAGACAATTACATTGTATTTCTCCAAGAACATGAGGTAGACATTGGAGTGATGGAAGATGATCCGATCAATTTTCATAAGGCCATGGAAAGTTCTAACTCTCAGAAGTTAATAGATGCCGTGAATGAGAAGATGAAGTCCATGATAGACAATGACGTATGAGATCTTGTCTCATCACCAGAAGATGCAAAATCTATTGGTTGCAAGTGAATATTTAAGACTAGGAGGGATTCAAAAGGCAATGTGGAGAAGTACAAGGTGCGTCTTGTCATAAAAGGCTATATATAGAAAAAAAGGCATCAATTATAAAAAGTCTTTCTCTATGATTTCTTTGAAAGACTCTTTCAGGATTATAATGGCATTGGTGGCGCATTTCAATCTTGAGTTATATTAGATGGATGAGAAAATAGTATTTTTCAATGGTGACATTGATGAGACGATTAATATAGTACAACTAAAAAACTTTGTTTTAGGAAACCCAAAGAACATGGTCTACGAACTTAAGAAATCCATCTATAGGCTCAAACAAGCATCTCTACAATGGTATTTCAAGTTTCATTAATTGATCATCTTATTTAGTTTCGAGATGAATTTGGTCTATGATTTATATACTTTAAGTTTTATGGGAGCATGTATATTTTTCTAGTGTTATATGTCGATGGTATTTTACTTGCCAACAACGATACAGGCTTATTGCAGGAAATTAAGAGTTTTCTAACTAAAAATTTTGAGATGATAGATCTTCTTGATGCTTATTTTTTATTAGGCATACAAATACATCGGGATCACTCCTAAAAGTATTATTGGATTATCATAAAAGAGATACATCAAAATGATTCTTAAGAGATATGACATGTAAGATTGTAAATCATGTGATACCCTTGTAGTTAAGGGAGATAGGTTTAGTCTCAATCAGTGCCCTAAGAATGATTTTGAGGAGAAAGAAATGCAAAAGATTCCTTATTCAGTAATAGGAAGTCTGATGTATGCTCAGGTTTGTACGCGACTAGATATTGCATGCATTACTAGAATGTTCGGCAGATATTTTATGTAATCTAGAAGTAAACCATTAGAAAGTAGCCAAACAGGTCTTGTGGTATTTATAGAGAACAAAAGACTGCATACTCACATATCGGAGGTCAAATTAGCTTGAGATCGTTGATTATACTGACTCTGATTTTGCTGGATGTCAAGATAGTATGAATTTCACTTTGGGTTAGATCTATCTACTAGCTGAGGGTGTTGTCTCTTGAAAGAGTACTAAACAATCTCTTATAACCTATTCTGCAATGACAACAGAGTTACAACATGTTATGACGTATCCAATCACAAAATATGACTGCAAAATTTTGTCACAGAGCTGCGTATAGTAGATGGTATTGATAGACCACTCAAGTTATTTTGTGAGAATAAATCGATAGCGCTGTATGCCAATAACAACGGGAGCTCAACAAAGTCGAAGTATATAGACATCAAGTTCCTAGTTGTTAAAAAAAAAGTTCAAAGTGGACAATTGTTTATAGAGCACGTTGGTACAAACTCTATAATTGTGGATCCACTTACTAAAATATTTTATGAGCATGTTGCTCCTATGGGTGTCATGTCATTAAAGGGTATTTAGTTTCAGCACGAGTTTGTAATTTTAGATGCTCTTATAATATATATATTTTTAGTTATTTCAGTTTATGGATATTTTTGGTTATTTTCTAAAGAAATAAAGTTTGGTTATTCACACTCTAATTTTAGTATGGTTTTATCTTACTAAGGTTTAAAGTGGACCAGCTGAAAATACGCATGTTAAGATCACATTGCATGAAATTTTCATGCCACACATCCACATCATGATCCATGTCATTCAATTGTATTGGCACAATGATCATTGATGGGTCAAGTTATGATAGTTGTAATGAATGCCGCTTTGATCCTATGTTGGTACGATTGATGAACAAAATTGGTTATAGATACATTATGGTAATGACAGCAAAGTTAACCTCATGCGGTTATTTCTGCAAAGCATAATTATAAGCTTACACACATAACCCATGTAGTTGATTGTTGGATTTTTAATCTAGCATTGTTGGATCTTTGATCCAACATTGGGTTTATATGAGAATAATTATGTGTTGCGGACTGTCATATAAGGATAAGCCCAATTAAAAATTATCTATTAAGGTTCTCGGTAATATGGGCTTTAATGTATCTAAAGACTTTAAGGGTAATTTTTATTTCTATGATGAGCTGAAATAAAAATACCTAAAGATAATAGAAAAAGTTGTTTATATAAGTAGTTATGGTCCCCAGGTCACACTTATCATTTTATTTTCTACCGACATCTTATTATCAAAGAGAGAGTACAAAGAAACTTTAAAAAGTCTCTAGGAGAATGTGTAGATCTGAAAAGCCAGCTACATGACTTTAGAGAGCAATTAAGTATTATGATTCAGGTACACTTCTACATATTTTGTTATTGATTCTTGATAATACAACATGAATGTTCCTGGATTATAGGTGATGATTTTTACCAAAGGATTTCTTATTCTAACATCTGTAACACCTTTCACTTATCTTTATATGTTAAAATAATTTTTTTCCTTCTTTTTCTGGATCATATGCCATTCACTTTTATACTTCAAATTCCCTTAAGAAGCTTAGCATTTTCTACTCTTTTTGGTTACGGTAAATGAAATCTTTTAATAGTTTTAGATATCTAAGAAATTTATGATATGGTTTCTTTGCTGATTTTATTTCTTTCATAGTTGATATATTTTGGGTTTGAACTTTTAACAATTTATTAATCACATTTAAAGTAGGGTCAGTTTAATTCTCCTGGAGTTTAGTAGTGAATAAGGGACTTAGAATTTAAATGAAGTTGGAAGAAAATCTGTCTGGTTGCTGTCATTCTTGACCTTTAAGCAATGGTAATTTTATAACTTTGGATATAAAAAGGATAAAATTCTAAATTTGGTCGTATAGTTAAATACACATATGCAAAAGTCCCTCTGTTAATTTTCATAAATTTTTGGTGGCATTTTGGATTGCTGAATTGTTGAGAGAAACTATATAGTTCGCTCAAGAAACATCCTGACAGAACTGACCTTTGATATTTAAAAATTCACAACTGTGAATATATAAAGAATAAAATTCTGAATTTTGGACATAGCAAAATACACATATGGACAAATCTCTCTGTAAATTTTCATAATTTTTGGTGACCATTTGGATTGCTAAATTGTTGAGACAATCCACTTTATTTACTGAAGAATGATTAAGATTGAACGGACCTTTGAGCTTTTGAAAATTCATTTATGAATATATAAGGAATAAAATTATGAAATTTGGGGGTATCGTACTAGACACTGTGGCTTTGATATGGCATAAAGTTTGTGAATCTTGAACATTTTGACTTTCAAATATTTTGTGAAATTTGGCTCAGATACTGGTAGACTGAGAATTGAAGATTGAGTTCACTACGTTCCTAGAATTAGATCTTTTAATCTATTAAGTAATAAATTCTGAAATTTGGCGATTAATTAGTTCACATGTGGAGACAATATTTTGAAAAATTTTTGAATTGTTTGATGTCTTTAAACATGTGAATTATATTTTGGTTGCTGACTTTTGTATAGAATTTTGGTAATTCATTTGTGATAAGGATTTTAGTTGAGGTTCTAATTTATTCTATATGAATTTAATAATAAATCAGCATATGCTTCAATTTTAGGATGCTGTTTCGGATTAGTAAGTGAAAGGTTAAGATTTGTTTGGGATTCAAAGCGAGCAGACCCATCCATGATGAACTCTTTTATTTTCTAAATGTTTTTCAAATTATGTTTTCTTTAACTAAGTTTTCTATTCTGTTTGTGTAACTAAATAAATGTCTAAATAATATTTGCTCAAGTGTAGACAAGTTTTAACTAAAAGCTTGCATTTTTAGTATGTGAGCCAGACGGGAGCCAGCTCTTGAGGGTCAATGTGCTACAAAGTGCCACATACGGGTCACTATGTGAAATTCAAGTTTGTATTTTATGAATGTAATTTAAATGTTTTGGCTTAATGTCGTTATTTTCTGATATAGTATGTTATGTTCTGGCCGAGTTACTGAGAGAAACGGGTGACTTTCACTAGTTAAATTCTAAGTTATTGTGCAAAGATATGATTTGATTTATGCCGGCTCACCGTGGGTACAGATGACACTATTTGACATGAACCTCCTATATGATATGTCATGATATGACATATGTTCTGATTTGTTCTGACATATTATATGTTTTCCGATGTGTTTTGATATGACAAATGTTTTGTGAATTTGAATGTAGTTCAAACTATTCAATTTGAATTTATTTAAGCAAAATAATGCTCAGCAAGTTTCTATACAAAAGTTCATGTGTTTGTTTCGAACTTAAGGCTAAACTAAATTTTTTAAAATATTGACCAAAAATATTGTTTTGTTTGTTATGCATGTTTCTACTTATTGAGTATGATAGCTCACCCTTTGTCAATTTCTTTTTTCAGATGAAAGCGAGTAAAAGCTAAACCTTATAAGTCTGATGTGAAGCTTTACTTTTGTTTCTTGTGTATTGTTTAAAAACTTCGGTGCTTGGTTATTTGTATAAATGATGTGTATTAGTGGAGGTGAACTCCTGTATTGGTTATTTGTTAAATGTTGAGTATCAATAGAGACGTACTCATGTGTTGGTTTATTGAAATTTGTGTATCAATAGAAATAAATTCCTGTGTTAGTTTATTTGCTGTATGTCCAAGAAATTCTTCAAGGTTAGTTTTACTTTCACTGCAAAATTAATTTTGTGGTTATGGTTATGAGACTTTTAGGTTTAATTAAATTTTAAGGAAGACAATAATTTTAGGTAACGAGAAGATTAGATGACGAGCTGCTCAATATTAGGATGGGATATTTCATTATGACGCCTGTTTCGGATTCATTTTCCAGAAGGAGGGGAGTTTGGTGATGTTACATGAATTAATCTTTAATTCACAATTGCTTGGACATGATTCTAATTTGTAGCGGGTTTCCTGCCGAGTGGTTCGGTATCATATTTGGAAAGTTAGAAATAGGTGCGGGTTTGATGACATTTTAGTTCCTTGTGATAGAGTGTCAGAGTTCTAACACATGGCTACATTGGCTACTTGAGTGTGCGGTGTCCAGGTACAGTTTTTTTAACTTTGCCAATTACATCTCTCTTAAGTCTTCACATCACGCAAAGTTCCTTGGTTGCGATTGTTTTCTGGCATTCTCCAAGAGTACCTTGGAATAAGATTAATAATGATGGTTTGGCTAAGGGTAATCCGGGGGTTTCAGCTTGTGGGGCTGTCTTCCGGTGCTTTTCCGGGCTGCTTTGCAATGCCTCTAGGCTATCAAACACTATTTTGTGCTGAATTATATGTCATTATCACAGCTATTGACGTTGCTTTTTCGATGAAGTGGCATTCAATTTGGTTGGAGAGTGGTTCAACTTCTACTCTTGCTTTTTTCCAAAGTTCTCATTTTATTTGCATTTTTTCGGAGTTCTCATTTTAAGTCGCCATGGCAGCTATGTATCTAATGGTTGAATTGTAAGAAGAAAATTAGTGGTATAAATTTTCATTGCAGTCATATTTACTGAAAGAGTAGTTTAGTAGTAGATTGTTTAGCAAATATGAGAGTTGTTGCTCATCATATATTTGGTGGGATATTTTGCCAGTCCCTATTCGAAAATTTCTGTAAGAAGATTCTTCGAGATTACCCAAGTATCATTTTTATTTAGTCATTTTGTAATTGAACAATAATCTTTCCATTACTTCTTTTTCTTTTTAATACACTTCACATTATTCATTGCAAAAGGAGAAACAAAAAACAAAAAAAACCACTTATTCACATACCCATCGTACTTACAAATGCCATGCCATGACTCATGCGTTATAAAACTTCTGTTGATTTTTGGCGGTTCTTGATTACTTTGCGTAGTTTCTTATAAACTTAGTTGATATTCACTCTACTTTTATTCACCAACAAATTTTAAAAATTCGCCAATACATTTTTTCACCACCAGAATTTTGAAAATTTTCAAAGACAAGTCTAATTTCACGCACCGCCTCTATAATTGAATGTTAATAGATCCAATTAGTAAATTTTTTGACAATGATGCAAGAGATTTAATATTTGAACTCGGCTCAATTGGAGGGAAGTAATTTAACTTATATTTATATGATTTTTTTTGTTTTGATTAAAAAAAGAAAAAAACACTAAAGATGAGGTTAGGGTTTCATAAATAATCAAACTTAGAATTTTTTTTATCTTCGTATATGGCCATAATATATTTTAATGGGTCTGAATTTTTCTGAAATCTTTAATGGGTTTGAATACGAATATTTAAATGATATTTTTTTTAATATCTAGATTAAATAACTTTTTTATTTTTATAAATAAAAACATTTTAAACATGATTATTTGACATTCATATCCTTACAAATTAAGGAATATGATTAGATTTTAAAATTTACGGAATAAATTTATTTCATAGAGATATTTTTAAAATATAATATTTATTTTTTATATAAACCTTTTCCATTCAGATGAAAAAGACCCCATAGTTCTACTTCTACAGTAGTCATCGAACAAAGACCATGCCAAAACCAAACTGCCACTTGCCGAAGCAATCCCTCGCCAAGCCTCCAGCGCTAGCCAAACCTTTCTTTAAGCAAGCTATCTGTATTTACTTTGAAAAAAGATTTAGAGGAAGCCTGCTAGCTAATTTCTTCGATGATTTTATTGGTATTAACAAAATTGAGGGCTGCTTTTGCATTGTGAATGTCGTGGACCCAAGATTGAATTTCCGTAATTATCTGAGTGCAGCAAGGTAAATTCTATGAGAGGATAAATTGGTTGCGCCAAAACCAAATTTTCCAGATAGCAACTGCAAACAAGCAAGCCCACTCATCCACAACCTCGTTGACACCAGCTTTCCCTAAATTAAAACAAAGCCAATCATGAACATTAAGAGAAAAAAAAATAATGCCTGAATTATTCTAGAGCCAAAAAATTCTAGATTCTTATTGGAACAAAACAATCCGGAAGGGATGAGTCACATCTTCTTTCTCGTGGCCACATCTTTCACAAGCCATGATGTTCCGGATTTGTCTCTTGAATGACTCTTCTCTAGTTTTAATTATTCCATACATTACCAACTATAAGCAAATTCAAACTGGCTGGGGCCCATTCCAATACCAAAGCAATTTCTATATATGGGCATATTGTTGCAGATAGGATCATTAAGAAAAAGATAGGCTGACTTAGACGTAAACTCTCTCGATTTTGAAGGAGCCCAAAAGCGAAGGTCCTCGCTGTCACCATCAGATGGGGGCTTGATTGCTACGATTTGGAGAAGAATTTGATTAGCAAGAAATTGACCAATCATGTTCCAGTTCCATTTTCCCTCAGCATCCATGAAATCAGCCACACATTTATTGTTCAATACATCTGGGATTTGTTTTGTAATACGATTAACAATGATAAGCTCTTCCGAAACCCAACAATGATGCCAAAAATTAATTTTAGTCCCATTTCCTGTCGAACATCTTATGCCCTGTATCACATAAGTCCAGATTTTGCTTATGCTTTTCCAAAGATAGGAGCTGGACTTATTCTCGAGATAAAGAGGAACAAAGCCTGAAGCAAGCCCATATTTAAATCTCAGAACCCGCATCCACAAGCAGTGAGGGGAGACCGGCACATTCCCAATTTTCCTAAGAAGAACATTATGCATGTCTGTAAGATTCTTTAATCCAAGACCACCTCCAGCCTTCAGTGTACATATCGTTTCACGATTAATTAAGCTGAGTTTACAACCTTCATTCTTTCTCCACAAAATGAATCTCGGAGAAATTCGATCAATTTTATCTAGGAGTCCTTGAGGGATCCTTTTCGTTTGCATGGCAAAATAGGGACCGCCTGCATGACTGATTGAGCTAGAATAATTCTTCCAGCTAACGAGAGGTGCATTGCGTTCCAGACAGCTTTTTATCAACATTATCCAGAATCTCTAGATAAGTGGCTTTGGTCATTCTGTTGTGAAGTAAGGGCATTCCAAGATATTTTCCAAGACCGTAGCAGAGAACCCTAAGGACGAATCAACATTCTTAGAGAAAAACTCGGGTCTTTTATTTCCCAACCAACTCCACTGAGCAGCTACAAAAAATATTAAGCACATTATTGATCACGTGGGCTTGATTGCAAGAAGCCTCAGTGAGAAGAATCAGGTCATCTGCCAAAAATAAAAATAAAAAAATGGAAAAGAAAGGTAAATTAGAGGAACATCATTAGTGAAAGGTGTATGGGACCTAATCTTCCAACCTTCACCGCCAAATTAATCCCACGACTAAGGCGCTCAATACAGAGAATGAAAATATAATAAGAAAGTGATGTAGGAAGCATATTAAATAAAATAAATTAAAATTTATTAAGAATTATAGTATTTGAGCCAATTTAACATTTAGTATTATATTAGGATTTATCTTGTTAGAGTAATAATAGGAGTATAAGTTTTCTAGTTTCATTAGGATTTAATTTATATATTTTTTATTTAAGTCATATTCCTTACTTACAAGGAATCATAATTTTATTAGGAATAGGATAATTATAACTAGTATATATAGGCTTGTTATTCATAATTTATGAGAACACACAAGTTTTTCATTAATAACATTCAGTATTTCTCAATTGAGATATTTTTCTCTTTTGTGAAAGCTCATTTCTTGAATTTTCAAGAACGTATACTAGAGCGAAATCTAATATCAGTTCCGTCTTGTATCAAGTGGTATTAGAACCTTTTTCTATACTAGTCAGAGCTTTCCTAACTATCAATCACCCTCCATACACAAATCCTTTTTCCATCATCCATTAAATCCACCAAGTCAAAAAAATAAAAAATAAAAAACATAAAACAGCAGAACACGAAGCCACCCTTAAACGACCACGCGTGGCTGTTGTCACGTCGTTATCCATATTTTCCGTCAATCTCTGCCACTAGCTGAATGCCTACACGCTACCGATCACCTCAGCCGTTAACACCACCAAATAGCCGCTCAACCGCCGCACAAAATGCCATGCGATTGCTGAAATCCGCTATGATTTGATAGCCAACACCACCACCAATCCGTCCACCATCATCAACCCTTTCTCTCCAGCCCACTCCCACTGCCAACCATCAGCTGGTTCGCTGTAAATCGAAACCAACCCCTAACGGCAAATTCGATTCAATTTTCCAGTTAATCCATAATGATTTGAGTCAAACCACCACCACCATCACACTCACCACCATCAGATCTTTCAGGTCTACCCTTCCTTTTTCGTTTTTCGGTTTTTCTGACCACTGTCGTTGGCAACACCAACTTTTTTTTATTTACCAAATTTGCCCAATATTTTCTTTAATTATATTATTGATCTATAATTTCCTATTCATTTTTGAAAAACCCTAAAAAGACCAAAAAAAAGAAAATTAAAAAAATAGTTTATGGAGAAAGCTATGCTCAATTTGAAGATCAAATTATAAGGAACATAGAGCGACTCCAACAATCACATGACCATTCAACAGAAGCATTGTACGAATCAATGAAGGCCTTACAGTTAATGCAAACCTCAATTACAGCAATGCAAGAAGTATTACTAGTGTAAAACAAGATTTGCAAGAGCTTAGACTTGAGCAAAGATGTAACCAAGAAGTTAAGGGTGCTGACAATGTTGATACAGGCAATAATTCGAGCAACCAAAGGAAGACCAACAGAGCTAAGAAAATAGGTAGCTCTAGTATAAATACAAAAGCTACTCTACCCCTTCTCGGTTAAGATAATTTAGATGAAAAAAAGTGGAAAATGAACGACAAGAAAAGCATCTTGAAGAATCATCAAAGGCATTGCAATTAATGCAATATTCAATTTAGGTAACAGAGAGTTCAATGAGAGAATCTCAAGAATCATTATCAGAACTTCAACTAAGTCGATGATATACCTATGAGCATCATAAAATAATTAAAGTCATGCCCAAAA
Organism: Murraya paniculata; assembly: GCA_030449075.1. Classification (NCBI taxonomy): domain Eukaryota; kingdom Viridiplantae; phylum Streptophyta; class Magnoliopsida; order Sapindales; family Rutaceae; genus Murraya; species Murraya paniculata. The sequence goes on from JAEVFN010000009.1 coordinate 3,239,931, forward strand.
TTACATAAGATAAGTTAATTTCTTATCTCAATTTGAGCATTGAGTTGAATGATACAATTGTAGTTCAAGAAACTCAAGTTCAAGAGGCATCAATTGTTATAAAAGGTAATATGATTGATATGACTTCATCGAATCAAGTTGATCACAAGAGCATCATGATTATTTATATACATATCTCACCCTTAATTATATAATTATTAGTTATGATTATTTATTAGTTTTAATTAATTAACTTGTTTTATTGAATAGGAAATTAATTGGAGAATATTGATAAAAAGGGCATGAAGAAGTTCAATTTAGGAAGCAATGAAGATTAAATTAGAAGACAAAAATTTTGCACAAAAATTATGGAATCCAAGTAATTAAAAGTGGAAACAAAGTTAATGGTGGCGTGGACAATCAATTTAAAAAGGAAGCTATTTGATTTTTTTCCTTATGAGTTGGTCACTTAACGTATAAGAATTATAATCCTAATCCATGGAGAATTCGGCTTATGGCAATATATAAGGAGGAGACGCAAGACATAAGGAGAGGAGGGCAAGACAGAGAGAGCAAAGGAGAAGCAGCAGCGGCAGTCCAATTTTCCATGGCTGATTTTATTTATTTTGCTCCCAATTCAAGTATGTCTAGCTAATTTTTCTATACTAAGGTTAAGGATGAAACCCTATTCAATGAAATAATTATCTTTTTGTTTAATTAAATTCCCTACATATGTTCTTTAATGTTTATGGTTCTTATTTCACATGATTAGTTGGATGTTATTAAATCTTTTCATCAATTCTGTCGTGCATTATTGATTGTTAGGATTAATATTCAATTAAATCTATGCTTGGATCTATAATGTCTATATATGATTTTCTTTGATTCTATGTCTTTCATTAAATTGTTTACATAGAGTACTTAGGAAAACTTTGACTCTTTATTATTCAATATGTTTACATAGGATGCTTAGATAACATATTATTAAGCAGAAAAAGAACCTACATAAGATTAATTTTAATTGAGCTTAATTGTTATATCCATGAGGCGACATAGATTGATTTCGAGTTGTCACTCTAAAATTAGGGATTAATTGATAATTAGATAATTACTAGTTGAATAGTGACGGATTCTAAAACCTTAGTAACCTTTGTCTTATTGAATTCTCCTTTGCTTTAATTATTTTCTTAGATTAATTAGTTTAATTTATCTTAAACTCAATTTGCTCAACTAGGTTAGGATTAATATTAATTTTAGATTTGAATTAGACTTTTCAATTTAAAGCAATCCCTGTGGGTTCGACCTCGTTACCACTATTCTATCTCTAGATTCGTGCGCTTGCGAGTATATTAAAATTTTGCACAACAACAATGTTGATACAGGCAATAATTCGAGCAACCAAAGGAAGACCAACAGAGCTAAGAAAATAGGTAGCTCTAGTATAAATACAAAAGCTACTCTACCCCTTCTCGGTTAAGATAATTTAGATGAAAAAAAGTGGAAAATGAACGACAAGAAAAGCATCTTGAAGAATCATCAAAGGCATTGCAATTAATGCAATATTCAATTTAGGTAACAGAGAGTTCAATGAGAGAATCTCAAGAATCATTATCAGAACTTCAACTAAGTCGATGATATACCTATGAGCATCATAAAATAATTAAAGTCATGCCCAAAATTACATAAGATAAGTTAATTTCTTATCTCAATTTGAGCATTGAGTTGAATGATACAATTGTAGTTCAAGAAACTCAAGTTCAAGAGGCATCAATTGTTATAAAAGGTAATATGATTGATATGACTTCATCGAATCAAGTTGATCACAAGAGCATCATGCTTCAAAAAGATCATGTAGAGTTAACTGATTTTGAAGTTAAAGCCAAACCAATGATTCAAGAAGACCCAAAGATAATTTATATGGTTTTACCTATTCATACTAAAGACAAGAAGGTTATTCTTAAAGAAGATATGACTGGCAAGATGAAGGTAATTGGTGAGAACATTAAGCAAGGTTTGACAAAAGACTTGAAAGGCTTACAAGTTATTCATTCGTACAAGACTTGACCATTTTATAGAGTGAATAAGAAGATCAAGAAGAAGATGAAGTATGAAGCATTTCGAATTTCAAAGAAGATTGATGTGAAAAATTATGAGTTCGAGCTCCAAGATTCATTGCTACTTTACTACAAGTTTCATCCTCCAGATTGTCTTTATTTTCAGCAGAACCCGAGGATGAGTTTTTTCAAAGAGGAAGAGACTGATGTAGGAAGCATATTAGAGAAAACAAATTAGAATTTTTTAGGAATTATAGTATTTGAGTCAATTTAATATTTAATATTATATTAGGATTTGTCTTGTTAGAGTCATAATAGGAGTATAAGTTTTCTAGTTTTATTAGGATTTAATTTATATTTATCTTATTTAATTAATATTTTTTTTATTTAAGTCATATTCCTTACTTATAATGAATCATAATTTTATTAGGAATAGGATAATCCTAACTTGTATATATAGACTTATTATTTATAATTTATGAGCACACACAAGATTTTCATTAATAATATTAAGTATTTCTCAATTGAGATATTTTTCTCCTTTGTGAAAGCTCCCTTCTTGAATTTTCAAGAACGTATGCTAGAACGAAATTTAGTATCGCTTTCGTACTGCGTCAAAAAGAGGGTTTCATTGACGAATACCTCCAGTGGGTTGAATTCATCAGTGAGCTCCCCTTCCCATAAGATTTGCATTCTAGCCGTAGGAACGCTTACCATTATAATTCAAATAAATTCCTCAAGCAACCCGACATCCTTTAGAGTATCGTGAATGAAATCCCATTCAAGTTGATCATAAGCTTTCTCAAGGTCCACTTTGATAGCCCATCTGCCTGATTTTTCCTTTTTTATTTCTCATTGTGTGGATGATTTCTTGCGCCATCACAATATTCTCCGTAATCTGCCTTTTGGGGACAAAGCTTGTCTGAGTTGGTCCCATCAAGTCAGATAGAATCTCCTTTAGCCGATTTGCCAATAATTTTGTAACAGTTTTGTACGTCACTGGACAAAGGCTAATGGGACGGAACAACTTCATGTTGGGGGGTTGCTGGTTTTTGGAATAAGGAAAATAAGGGTCTTGTTAAGCTCTGGAGAGAGGGGATTGCCTTTAAAAATATTACTCACAAGATCACAAACTGATGAGCCTACCATATTCCACGGCGTTTGGTAGAAAAGAGCATGAAGACCATTAATTCCTGGAACTTTTCAAGGGTTCATTCCAAAAATAGTAGCTTTAATTTCCTCATTATGGACAATTCTGCTAAGATCGGTTAATCTTAATCTTCATTTCCTGGGAAAGCATTAGAAATAGGATAATTAAGAACCTCTTCATCTTCACAGGTAAAATGTTCAAAGAAAGAAATCAAAGGCAGGAGACTTGATTTATTCCTTGTCATAAATCCACGTCTCCTTATTGTTCTGGATTGCTTCTACCTGATTTCTCTTTCTTCTAGTTATTGTTTTCCTATAGAAATAAGCAGTGTTTATATCCCCACAGGAGATCCATTCTCACCTCGACTTTTGGGACTATAATAACTCCTCTTCGGATAAAATATTTTCAAGATCCATCTTCAATTTGGACTCTAGTTGAAGAAGCTGGTTGGAATCAAATATCTCTAGAGCGCACCAAATGTGATATAGGCAAGCTACTTTTGTTCTGCTTATCTCTTCTTATCTTGCCCTTGCGCTTGGAAACATTAACAGTTGGCTAATTCGAGGATGCCAATCCCTCCAAAAAATGTAACACAAGTGTTTCTTTAATAAAATCATAGATGCTTTCATTATTCAACCAAGGCTTATTTATACAAGACACGCTAAGCAAAACAGTAAAAGAAATGAAATAAAATAATCCCTACAAATTAGGAATTGGATATTTGGTAAACTAAGTTGATAATATCTCAACTAACTTAGACTTATTCAACTATACTACTACTTTAGACTTATTCAATTGGACCTAACATGACCAATAACTCAATATGCATATCAACTCTCTCCCCCTTAAAATTCTCTTTTGTCCTTAAAGGTGATGTCTGGAAATTGTTCCTTGATAAAATTTCGATCTTCCCAAGTTGCATTAGCCGTGGACATCCCTTGCCAGCGGGCAAGAATCTCCTGCTTCTTCTTTCGGATTCGTCGATAAAGTATTGCTTATAGCATCGGCATAATTTTCTCTTCGTTAAGTATCATTTTAGGCAATGGTTGCTGTACCTCTATATGCTCTCCAATCTTCTTCTTAACGAGTGAAACATGGAAAATGGGGTGAATGCGAGAATCCATAAGGCAATTCCAGCTTGCAAGCTATTGCTCCAATTCGATGTAGTACTTTATAGGGGCCATAACACTTGGGAGCTAATTTGAAAATTTTCCTTATAGAGACTGAGAGTTGTCTATAAGGCTGCAGCTTCAGATACACCATATCCCCCACAAAAAATTCCCTCTCCTTGTGTTTCGAGTCATAGATGCGTTTAATCCTAGCATGAGCCTTTCTAATCCTCTCATTGACTTCCTTGATAACTGCATCCCTTTCCATCAACTTATGTTCAATGGATTTGACTTTAGCTGTCGCCGGAACATAAGCCAATAGAGATGGAGGAGCTCTTCCATAAACTACTTTAAATAGTATTTTCTTGATTGATGAATAATAGCTAGTACCATAACAAAATTCTGCCCATGTCAGCCATTTTACCCAATTTTGTGGTTGTGAACCTGAAAAACATCTTAAATACATCTCGAGCATACCGTTCACCACTTCACTCTGCCCATTTTTTTGAGGATGATAGGCGGAACTGTAGTTGAAAGACTTGTCTTGAAGTTGAAATAGTTCTCTCTAGAATGTACTAGTGACAGTTGGATTCCTATCATAGACAATAGAACGGGGCATGCCATGCAATTGGAATACTTGATTGAAGAAAACACGGGCAATACCCACAGCAGTATAGGGATGAGAGATGGCAATAAAATGTGAATATTTTGACAACCGATCTACAACAACTAGTACAGTAGATTTACCATGAAAAGGTGGCAGTCCTCAATGAAGTCCCTGGATATATCCTCCCATATTTGAGCTGGTATTGGAAGAGGCTGTAGAAGTCCTACATGCATCACTTGCTCAACCTTATTTTGCTGACAAACATCGCAATTTCTGATAAAGGTTTTGATTCTATTTCGCATTCCCTTCCAATAGAAATTTCCATGAATTTGGTGGAAAGTCTTCAAGAAAACTTTGTGTGTACTGTTGTGAAATTGCTCAATGATGTTAGGAATGAGAGCTGAATCTTCTTCTAAATAAATCTTTTCCTTAAAAAATATGACACCATCCTGCGACCTCCATGCACCTATGGCCGCACCATCCTTCACCCTCTGTAGCAGTTTCTGGAGAGAAAATTTAGATTGTATTTCTTCTTTGACAGCTTCAACTCAATCAGGTAGCGGCTTAGAGATAGCATGATTTTCCCTTGGAATTTCCTCCTTCTCATCTCTTCTGGAAAGTGCATCAGCTACTGTATTTTCCCCTCCTCGTTTGTACTCAACCACAAAATCAAATCCCATTAATTTAAAAAGCCAAGTTCGTTGCGCTTTTATGGTAACCTGCTGAGAACAGAGATGCCTAAGACTCTGATGGTCAGTGTGAACTATAAACTGCCTACCGAGCAAATAAGGCCGCTACTTTTTTACCGCCAAGACAAGTGCTAGAATTTCTTTTTCATAAGTGGACAACAACAAAATTTTCCCTTGGAGTACAAAACTATAAAAGGCTATGGGTCTTTCTTGCAGCAACATAGCTCTTATTCCGAACCCGAAAGCATCCCATTCAATAATGAATTTCTTTATGAAATTCGATAGTGCCAACCCTGGTGCTTGTGTTAGAATATCATTATGTCTCTACACATTAAAATTTTATACCCTATTAGATATATTAAAGTTCATAATATTGAAAACATAAATGGATCACTTTTAATTGAGCTTAACCTTAATTTGACAGTCCGTAATACATAACTATTCACATATAAACCCAATGTTAGATTAAGGATCCAACAATATTAGATTAAAAATCCAATAATCTCCAACTTGCACTATATGTGTAACTTTATAATTATGATTCGCAAAAAATAACCGTATGAGCTCAACTTTACTGTCATTACCAAAATGTATCTATAACCAATCTAGTCCATCAATTATATCAATATAAAATCAAAGTGACATTCGTTGCAACTATCAGAACTCAATCTATCAATAGTCATTATGTCAATGCAACTGAATAACATGGATCATGATGTGAATGTGTAGCATGGAAATTTCATGCCGTGTGATCTTAACATACCTATTTTCAACTGGTCCATCTTAAATCTTAATGAGATCAAACCGTACTAGAATCAGAGTGTGAATAAACTAAAATTTTATTTTTACAAAAATAACCTTAAACATCCATAAACCGAAATAATTGAAAATGTCTATAACATAAGAGCATCTAAAATCACAAACTCGTATTAAAACTAAATATCCTTTACTGACATGACACCTATACGAGCAACATGCTCATGAGACATTTTGGGTGGCAAACCCTTAATAAGCGAATCCACAATCATGGAGTTTATACTGATGTGCTTTATAAATAATTGTCCACTCTAACTCTTTCTTTAACAACTAAGAACTTGATGTCTATATACTTTGACTTCGTCGAACTCATATTGTTATTAGAATACAGCACTGCTGACTTATTATCACAAAATAATCTGAGTAGTCTGTCAATACCATCTACTATACGTAGTCTCGTGACAAAATTGCATAGCCATAATTGGATGCCTCATAACATGCTATGAACTTTGTTGCCATTATAAGAGACTGTTTAGCGCTCTTCTAGGACACAACTCCTCCAATTAGTAGATAGATGTAACCTGAAATGGATTTCCTACTATCTTGGCATCCAGCAAAGTCGGAATCAGTATACCCAACGATTCTAAGCTTATCTGACCTCCGATATGTGAGCATGTAGTCTTTTATTCTCTATAAGTGCCGCAAGACCCTTTTGACTGTTTTTCAGTGGTCTACTTTTGAATTACTTAAATACCTGCCCAACATTCCTATAACATACACAACTTCCGATCGCGTACAAACCTGAGCATATATCGGACTTCCTACTACTAACGCATAAAGAATTTTCTGCATTTTCTTTTCCTCAAAATCATTCTTGGGGTACTAATTGAGACTAAATTTGTCCCCCTTAGCCACAGGAATATCATCTGGTTTGCAATGTTGCATGCCATATTTCTTGAAAACTGTTTCGATATAGCTCTTTTGTGATAATTCAAGAATATCCCAAGAGTGATACTAATGTATCTGTATGCCTAATACAAAAGAAGTGTCACTAAGATATTTCATTTTAAAGCCTATATCGCTACTGGCAAGTAAAATGTTATCGACATATAAAACCAAAATAATATATTTGCTCCCACAAAACTTATGGTATATGCAATCATCAACAAAATTCATCTCGAAACCGAATGAGATGATCACTTGATAAAACTTGAAGTACCATTGTCGTGATGCTTGTTTGAGCCCATAGATGGATTTTTTGAGTTTGCAAACCATATTTTTTTAATCTCCTGACACAAAATTTTCTGCCTGCACCATATGAATCGTCTCATCAATGTCACTATTAAGAAACACTGTCTTAACATCCATATAATGTAATTCAAGATTGAAATACGCCATTAATGCCATTATGATCCTGAAAGAGTCTTTCAGAGAAACCAAAAAAAATTCTCTTTATATTCGATGCCTTATTTCTGTGTAAAGTCCTTTGCGATAAGACGTGCTTTGTACTACTCCACATTACCTTTTGAATCCCTCTTGGTCTTAAATATCCATTTGCAACCAATAAATTTCACACCTTCTAGTAATATGACAAGATCCCATATGTTATTGTTTTTCATGTACTTCATCTCTTCATTCATGGCATCAATCCATTTTTTGGAGTTACAACTTTCCATGGCTTGATGGAAGTTGATCGGATCATTTTCCATTACGCTAATTTCTACCTCGTGTTATTAGAGAAATACAATATAGTTATCTGACACTGCACTTCTTCTTTTTCTAGTGGATATCCTTAATGGCATAAGCTTTTAAAGTGGTAAAGTTTGTTCTTCTAGAATAACTTCTTATAAAGGAGGCTCTCCAACATTATCTTGATTTATTGTGTCTTGAATAAAGTAAGGAATGAGACCCTGGTCAATGCCAATGCCACTTATAGAAATATCAACATATTTCTCTTCAAAGACAAAGTCCTCAACTGTATCTACCCTGCAAACTCGACATCCTCAAAGAGTTAAGTATTTCCTGGCTCAAAAATCGGCTTAATCATGGGATCATAAAATTTGTACCCTTTGGATCGTTCAGAGTATCCAATAAAGTAGCAACTCACTGTCTTAGAGTCAAGTTTCTTCTCATTAAGCCTATGACGCCTTGCCTCAGTTAGACATCCCCAAACATGCAAGTGCTTTAGATTAGACTTTTTGCCTATTTAAAGCTTGTAAGGGGTTTTGGTAGCTGCTTTAGTTGGAATTCTATTAAAAATATATGCTGCAGTTTTAAGTGTTTCTCTCCAAAGTGATTCTGGTAAGGTAGAATGACAAATCATACTCATTACCATGTCCTTAAGCGTCATGTTTCGTTTTTCAGCAACACCATTTATAGTGAGCGAACCTGGCATAGTGTATTTTATAGGATGATACCGCATTCCTCTAAGAATTTAGCAAATAGTCCTGAATGCTGTTCACTTGAACCATCATATCTGCCATATTATTCACCACCACAGTCAAATTTGGCGCTTTTAATTCTTTTGCTGAGTTGGTTTTCAGCTTCAGCCTTAAAATTTTTAAACATATCCAAAGACTATGACTTTTCATAGAGGAGATATATGTAGGTATATCTACAAAAGTTGTCTGTGAACGTCATAAAATATTATTGACTATTCCAAGTAGCTAAAGGGAATGGCCCACAAATGTCCATATGTATGAGTTCTAAGATGTTTAAAGTCATATTGACTTCAAATCTCCTTTTATTAGTTTATTTGCCCTTGATATAATTAACACAGATATCAAAATCTAAGAAATCTAAGGGGTCAAGAATTTTATCTGACACAACTCTTTCTATTCTCTATCTGGAGATATGATCTAATCTCTTGTGCCATAATGCTGCCAAATTCTCATTAGTTATTTTTCTCTTCAAACTTTGTACACTTAATTGCAAGGATTCATTAAATGAAGCAATTGTTTCAAGCATACAAAGATTATTATTGCCTAGTAAAGAACCAAAACCAACCAGTTTTAAATGATGAAACAAACTAAATTTTTCATTTCTAAATGAATAAGAATAATCAGATTTGCCCTAAGCAAAAATAAAAATCAAATCTTTCAAAAAGACGAAACAATAAATGTCTCATTAAGATCCAAATAAAATTTAGTCTTTAACAATAATCTAAATTTTCCAATTGCGTTAACTTCTCTATCCTGCCATCGCCCACATAGATGTATCTCTCTCCATCACTAGGTTTTCGACAATTTAGGCAACCCTACATAGACACATGGATGTGAGTGATTACACCAGAATCTATCCACCATGTGTGTCTAAGTACCCAAGTTAAATTAACCTTAAAACAAACCAAACTAAGAAGCATACTTTTTTTAGCATGCCATGCGTGATAACTAGTGCAATGTTGTTTCTTATACCCTTCAGCCCTACAGAAGAAACAATCAGTACCTTTTTTATCACCAAGTTTCTTTTGTTGTTTCTTTTGAGGTGTTATATCTACAGCTTCCTTATCTTTCTTCATTTTTTTGCCTTTGTCCTTGCCCTTAAAGGTCGAGACAAAGTGAACACTTTCTGTCTTATCTTTCTTAAACCTATCCTCTTTCTGAACACAGTGTGATTTGAGCTCATTCAGAGACCAAGTCTCTTTCTGACAGTTATAGCTCACCTTAAACTTGTTAAACTGTGTTGGTAAGGATATTAAAAGTAAATGCACTAACAAGTCCTCAGAGAGTACATGTTTAAGTGCTTTTAGTTTAGAATCAAGATGAGATATCTCCATGATGTACTTTCTGATATTGCTCTTACTCGTATACCTCATTAAAATTAGTAGAAATTAGGGTTGTTAAGAGCGTACTAATTTCAACATTTTCGTTCTAGACAAATCTCTGTTCAATTTATGCAAGGAATTCCTTAGCCATAATTGTCTTTTCAGACATTGGGCCCTTGAATGCTTCTAGAATGGCCTTCTTCATGATCATGATACACATACGATTTGATCTCCCCCACCTTTCTATTTCCCTTTTATTATTAAGGGTGCTCTCATCCATAAGATGTGGGGGAGAATCAACCCTTAACGCAAGGTTGAGATCCATGACTGCAAGAACTATTAAAAGGTTCTCTTGCCATGATTTGAAGTTAGAGCTATTTAGCATAAGAATAGAATTGATGTTGACAGTAACATTAACAGCAGACATAACTGAATAGAGAACAACAAATAAACAAAACAAGCTCATATTAGTCTTAAAACAAAAATAAATTCAAATAAAGGTAAACCCCATCTCAAGATACCGGACACTCTATTAATATTTCATCATTGGACAAAATATTAATCAAACACTGATAATAAGAACATGTCAAACAATAAATCTTCCTTTGGGCTATCTATTGTTCACACGTAAACCAAATAATCATCACGTGTTTGTTACTATGGGTGCACATACAATTCTATTAAATAAAGACCTTTTTTTAGGCCTATCGATATTTATAAAAATTAAATGTATAAAACTTTTGATATTCTAAAATAAATTAATTTTCACAAGAGATGTCACTTTAGCAACATTTTGTTTCAATTAATTTATCTCAAGTATATATAAATCTACTAATATTTGAGTTTAAAATTACACTAAAAATTACCAAAAAATTAAAAATTAAAAAATTGGGTCAAAATTCAGTCAATGATCAATGGTCAATATTGACCGTTGACCAATTCAGGGCTAGACCACCCGAACCGAATCCTAAACCACCCCACAAATCAAACCAACTCTTAATGGGTTAAACTATATATTTTAATTCATCAAGCCCAATCTATCAGGCCCAAAACAAAGTTTCATTAAGCCCAAATAAATTTAGGACTTAAATTAGAAACTTTTTAATTATTATATCCAAAGAATTTTTAATTAATAATCCATGAAACCTTACTCTTTTTCTTTTCTTCTTCTTTTATACTGCAGCCATGGCCGGAAGCCGTCCTCCTTTCCTTTTTTTTTTGTTCTTTAATATATATATATATATATATATATATAGGCTATGGCTTGCTTGATGGCGTGGCCCAACCGCTACGCTTTGGCCGGTTGCCAATGGTGAATAGGCTACTGCCGCCATGTTCTTAAAAAAAATTAAATTTGTTTTTTTAATTAAACCTAAGAAACAAAAGCAACATTAATCTCTCTCAAATTTAATGTTAACATATTTTGAGAAGACCAAAAATTGAATTATTAATTAAAAAAATTCAATTCTCAATTATGCAACTTGAAAAGGCTTTGATACTACTTATTATGACAAGAAATCTTTTGGTGAAAATTAGGAACATTCATGTTGTATCACCAAAAATCAATAAGAAAATATGCGGAAATATACTTGAATCCATAATGCTAAATTGCTCTCAGGGTTGTGTAGTTAGTCTTCCAAATCAACACGCTTTCTTATAGAATTCTTTAGTTTTCTCTGTGCTCTCTCTCCGATGATGGGAAATAAAAAAGAATAAAAAGATACATATGACCTAGGGACCATGACTATTTATTTAGACAAATTTTTTATGTTGTCATTAGGTATTTCTAATTCTGCCCATCATAAAATTAAAATATCATTACGTCTCTACTCATTAAAAGTCCACACCCTATTAAATACATTAAAGCTCATTATACTGAAAATCTAAATGATCACTTTTAATTGGGCTTAACCTTAATTTGATAGTCCGCAATACATAATTATTCACATATAAGTCTAACGTTGGATTAAAGATTTAACAATGCTGGATTAAAAATCCAACACTTCTAAATTTAGCCACTCAATGACGATTAGAATTCTTGATGTAAACACCACCGTTGTTGACTCTTTCCCTTTGCTTTACGGCAGACAATCACACCATTGGCACTGTCCCCCGCATCATTATTCTTTGAATTTGCCGCTGGTTTTCTCATTGTGTTGAGTTGAGGACAATCCTCATTCTTATGACCATAAATCCTACAATTGAACAAAGAGGTTTTTTAAGTGATATCTCAACTACAATGTGAGCAAACTTTCCCTTCGTTGCTGACTCAATGTTGTAATCGATTCAGATAACTTTTTCCATGATGTTTCCAAGTATGTAAAGAATCCTTTTATGGTAATAGTGTAGAGGCATCCCTGGTAGTCGAATCTGATGTAGCATAGCTTGTGTGTTTCAAGTGGGGTAATTTTCGGAGGGCATAACTTGGATTACAAGTGTCCATTTTTGGCATATAATATATCATTTCGAAGCTTGCAATGAGACAAACCAAACCCAAAATGCTTTCACCATTTTGTTCCATGGTTGAGTCGAAAATTCCACTTCTTTCCTCGTCATTTTTAGTTTTAAGATTTTTTTTATTTTTCCTGTTTCTTTTAGGGTTTTTATCCTTGTCTTTTTTTTTTATAAGTTAGATTTGGACTCTGTTTGTTTTCGATTTCTTATTCTAATTAGGTGAATTTTATTATCAATAATCTTTTGGATTTACATATTTTCGTAAATTTGTGATATTTAGGCCATGTTCAGTTGCTGGGAAATAAGGCAGGAGAGGAGAGATTTTCCATCTCCTCTATAATTTCCTTTGTTAGGTTGGTAAAGCTAAATTGGGAAATAAATTCCGTTCTACACCCAATTTCTGTTATTTGAGGAATTTGATTTCTGTATTGAAAAGTAGAGAAATTCAGATTCCACACCCTGAAAAGGTCGTGTTTTCCTATTTAGCCTCATTTAATTTTGATTTTTTAATTTTATGCCTAAACAAATCTAAATGGAAAGCCCTAATTCTCTTGTAACATCACAGACTCTCACTCAAAATTGTCGAATCCTCTCTTTCTCAACTTCCAGCAGCTGTCACTAGCGATAAAGAGTACTGGTGACAGCTTTTGAGCATACAAAATCATTCCAAGTTTCGGTAGCCTCTCACATCTTCCTTACAGCTTCAATCTCTTAGTCTCGGCTTCAATCTCACAATTTCAACTTCGATCTCTCAGTCTCAGCTTCGATCTCTCGGCTTAGAGCGATAGAACGACTAGTGATTTCGTCAGCTTCAATCTCTCAGTCTTCGGTCTCAGGTTTTCACTTTTACTTTTTAAATTTAAGAATTTCTTTTAATTTCTTCAGTTTTTACGCAAGTAAATTAGTGTTTATGTCTTTTTTTCCAATGGTGATTCTGGATTCATTTCTTTTTAATGGTGATGCTGGCTTTCATTTTTATTATTTTTTAGAAAATTCTTGCTAGTCTCTGGGGATTTGATTGAAGTCATTTCATTTTTTGTTTGAGATTTTTATCATTAATTCCTATTTGAAAATGAGATGGCATTATAAGATGTCAATTTGATTAGTGAAAATTGGTATATGCTGGATGAATGAGATGGCATTATAAGTGTTATATTAGTTTGCTTTGATGCTTGTTAAGATTTTCTGCTATTTTCACTAATGTCTATGTTTTGTGTTTGGAGATGCCAATTTTTTTTGCTGTAATCATAAGAAATACATTTGAATTAATATGTAGTGCAGAATTGGCACGCATAATGGTAGATGGTTTCAGGTTATACTTTACAATATTCTGTCAAATAATAACTCATAAAAGTGAAATGCGAACATAGTATAGTTAGTTAATTTTGAACATAGTATAGATAAGCATGCTTGTAATAAACAGTTGAAAGACTCTAAAATTACTAGGTGTCAGCCATGGACAATAGTTTTAACTAGGGCGTTGGTGATTGACATTATAGAATAGTGTTAATAGAATTGTAGTTAAAAATCTGCTGTAACTACTTTAAACTTCATATTTACTTAATTAACATTTTTTGTAACAACTATAAACTTTTTTAAGATTAATGCCTTCATAATTACGTTGACAGATATTATTAATACTATTTTCTTATGATTCATTAATACAATGCAATTTTTTTTAAATAAGAGATTATTTATTGCAGCAGGTTAACGTTTAAGGTTTCACTTTTGGTGGAGGGATTATTTATTGCAATAGTGGCATTTCTAAGTATTAGAAGATGCATGGTTAATATTTTTTGTGTATAAAAATTTGTTGTTTTGCCCATCTCCTCTGCCGGCAATCATCCGATTCAAAATTTATAACTTTGGTGTCATTTTTTTGTTGAAGTAATGGATGACTTAAGCTTAACTGAGATAAACAATTTAAAAAAGAATAAATTGGCTACATTTATGGATTGGTTTCAGACTATGCAAGTAGTTGTTTGTTTAGTGAAGTTTATACAGTATGTTTGGAGAAATAATCAGGAAAAATCATTAAGACGTGAAATGTATGTGCTCAACTTCTTCACAAATAGAAAAATTGTTCACCAATTAACTTATGATAGTGATGCAACTTACATAGCCCAACTTAGAATAAATAGGTATAGGTGTGCATTTACAAATCTATATACTAGGCTTGAAATCAATGAGGGGCTAAAACCAGCAAAACATTTATTAGACGATGAGCAAGTTACCATGTTTTTACATGTAATAACGCATCATGCAAAAAACAGAGTGATTAGTTTAAATTTTGAGGTCGTGAGACAATGTTAGTAACTATTTTCACAATGTAGTGCATTCTGTCATACGGCACCGTGAAGAATTATTGAAAAAGCCTGAGCCAGTTTTAGAAAACTCCACTGATGAGAGATGGAAATGGTTTAAGGTATATATGTATTTATCGTTGTTATATTTGTTTTTCTTATATGTTGCATGATATAGATAATTAACTATCTTTTTCTTTAGCATTGATAATAGAATTGTTTAGGAGCATTAGATGGAACATATGTTAAAGTGAAGTTGCCTTCAGCAGATAAACTTAGGTAACAAAATCAAAGAAGAGATTGCCACTAATGTTTTAGGAGTATGTTCCTAAGATATGCAATTCATTTATGTTTTAGCTGGTTGGGAAGGGCCAGCTACTGATGGTAGAGTCTTTCATGAGACTCTACGGAAAACAAATGGTTTGAATGTCCCAGATGGTAAGTCATGTACTACAAGTAAATAAGTTATTCAATACGAAACTTTGGTTAGCTGGAACTTAATGTTTCTTAATTCTATAGGTTACTACTATCTAATAGATGCTGGGGTATGATAATAAGTTATTCAATATGAAACTTTGGTTAGCTGCTATTATACTTGCTGGTTACTGCTATTTTACTTGCTGGTTACTACTGTTTTACTTGTTATTTTTGCTGTTATGCTTGCTAGTTACTACTTTTTTTTGCTGTTTCAGCCATTATTTCACTGGCCATTTGTTGTTATTTTTTATTGTTTTTGTTGTTTGCTGCTGTCATACTTGTTGGTTACTACTGTTATACTTACTGCTTACTATTGTTGTTTTACTTGTTAATTTTTTACTACTGTTTTTGCTATTTTTGCTGTTTTCTATTGTTTACTTGTTGTTCTTGATGTTTGTATAGCTGTTTGACTTAGTTGAATACAATTAATCTTACTTAATATTACAAGTTTATAATTAAACTGTTGTTATACTTGCTGGTTAATATTGTTTTACTTACTGATTGCTACTATTATTACTGTTTTACTCATTATTTTTTACTTTTTACTCACTGATTACTGCTGTTATACCTGCTGGTTCTGCTGTTTATTATTCTTGCTTTTCACAATTTTATCTGCTGTTATAGAGTCATAAAGAGGCAACAAACTTCAAGAATAAAGCATTATATTATGAAGGTTTATGTATGATTTATACTAAAGACCATGCTACTGGAAAAAATGCAAAAGCTCCTGCAGGTGTGGTGAAGGAACTTGAGAGAACATAAATGAACAATGAAGCTCAAGGAGAGAATTTGAATGTTGAGAATATGAGAGATGATGTTGATGATAGTGTGTCTTTCTCACTTGCTTCACGGAAGCATCCAAAAGCTTCAAATAGCTCATCAAGGAGAAGGAGAAGAAATAAAGATTCAGAAGAGCTTGGAGAACTTCAAGAACTAACAAATCTTATTGTTGCATAAATGAAAGACTCTTCTAATGTCGTAAGTCGAGCTACGACACAAGAAATCAATGACAAACAAGTAGGATTGAGTGAAGAGTTGAAGAAGATTAATGGTCTTACAATGGTAGAACGACGTAAAGCCACCACTCAAATTGCTAATAATAGTGCGGCGCTTAATTCTTTTGCAATCTTTGTGATGAGGATAGAGAAACATGGATTAAACATTTCCTTGATGGTGAAATTTAACTCATGCTTAGATGTTATAGTTTATTATTGTTTAGCTTAGCTCTTTTGAGCACTTGACATTTGAGCACTTGAAATTTGACTATGCATTTTTTGTTATGTTTTTGTTTTTTCATATTTTGGAATGTCTTTGAAATTTGAAGATGTTATAGTCATATTTTGAAATTTGACTAAGTATTTTTTTTATTATTTCACTTGAGCATTTGAAATTTAATATTTTTGTAGTAATATTATGGGCTATGTTTTTTTAGTAATATTATGGGCTATTTTTGGAAATAATACTATTTTTTTTTTTTAAAAAAAGTACTTTTGATAAAAGCACTTGGATAATAATTAGTAAAAGAACTTTTGACAATGATAATATTTTTTATTATTTCATTTGAGCGTTTGAAATTTAATATTTTTGTAGTAATATTATGAGCTATGTTTTTTAGTAATATTATGGGTTATGTTTGAAATAATATTAATGTTTCTTATTTAAGAAAAAAAAAGAGTACTTTTGATAAAAGCGCTTGGATAATAATTGGTAAAAGCACTTTTTGACAATGATAAGCAAAAGCACTTTTAATAAAAAGCACTATAAATGTAGCTAGGACGTTGAGAATAAAACATTACCCTTAGGCTAATTTTAAATAGTGAAAAATACTTGTAGTTTTTTAATTAATTTAATAATAAATATTAAAAATCTAATACAAGGGTAAATTTGTCCAAATAAAAAATTATGAAATTCCTTTCCTCTGCTAATTCTATCCTAAACTGAATAGAGGAAATTGAATTCCCCACCCTTTTCTTCTCCTTTCATTTCTCCTCCTCTCTTTTCCTCTCCTCTCCTCTCTCCTCTCCTCTTTTCGTGCAACCGAACATGGACTTAGGGTATTATACAAGGGGGTCCAAAAACTTTCATTTTTTTATCTTTCATCTTTAAACATTTCCATTTTGTCAGTTGATACCAGAGCAAGTTCGCTTGTCATCATGGTATGACTACATGAACAAAGGAGCAACCATCTCGAAGATGATGATTAAAGGATGCAAACACAGACTGTGGAGGATATCAGATAGACGTCCATAGAAGCAGACTTACAAGCAATGAAGGACGTTTGTAACCTAAGATTGGTGGATATGTAGGGGGGAATAGAGAGCTTAGGCTTTTCATGGATGAAAACCGAGAGAGACGTCAACAGCAAAGAGTTAATCATGAGGAAGAAGTTCAGAGTGTTAATCGTGGTGAACAACCTAAAGACTTCAACCATATAAAGATGCTTCAAGGGATCAATCATGAAATAGAACCTCAAGGCATCAATCGCAAAATAGTGCCTCAAAATTTAGGTCTTGCATGACAAATGCCAGTGTGTGCATGTAAGGAGTTAGGAAGTGATTCGAAAGAATATGAGTCTATGCAAAAAGATAAGAGGCCTGAAAAAAGTTCAGATTACAAGATTAATGTTGATATTCCAGATTTTTATAATAGGATGCATGTCGAGCAATTTTTAGATTGGATATCAACGGTGGATAGTTTCTTTGAGTATATGGAGATTCCCTAGAGAAGCGAGTTAAGCTTGTGGCATTTAAATTAAAGGGCATGGTGGCTGGTGCTCGGGTTTTCTCGAAGATAAACTTGTGCAGTAGATATCATCAAATCAAAATTTGGCCTAGTGATGAGTGGAAGATGGTGGTCAAGACAAAGGAAGGGTTGCATAAGTGGTTTATAATGTCGTTCAGTTTATCGAATGCCCTTAGTACTTTTATGCCCTTGATGAATCAGGTCTTGAAACCATTTTCCTGCAAATTTATTGTGGTGTATTTTGATGATATCTTAGTTTATTCCATTGATGTGGTGACGCACTTGGAGCATTTGAGAATGGTTATAGAGGTACTATAAAGAAACAAACTTTACATTAATACGAAAAAGTGTAACCTTCTGCAAAGTAATGTAGAGTTTTTGGGCTTTATAGTTGGTGTAGATGGGATTCGAGCTATTGAGTCGAAGATTCAAGCCATTAGAGAATGGTCTATGCCCAAGATTGTGGGTATAGTTAGGAGATTTTATCGGCTGATGATGTTTTGTATGAGACTCACTCGCAATTTTAGCATGACAGCCGCGCTTATTACAGAGTGCTTAAAGAAAGGTAAGTTCAAATAAGGAGAAGAGCAAAGCTAAGTTTTGCTTTACTAAAGGAGAAGTTGTCTGTTCTTGTGTTAGTTTTGCCAAACTTTGACAAGTTGTTTGAGGTCGGGTGTGATGCTTCTGTTAAGGGTATTAGGGCTATTCTTTCCTAAAAAGGGCGATCAATTGAGTATATGAGTGAAAAATTGAGTGAGGGCAAGTAGAAGTGGTTTACTCACGATCAAGAGTTTTATGTTATGTTTAGGGTATTAAAGTCGTGGGAACATGATTTGATTCAAAAGAAGTTCGTGCTAGGCAGTGACCATCAAGCATTGAAGTACTTTAGCAACCAGCAAATTTTGAGCAAAATGCATGCGAGATGGGTGAGCTATATACAGAAGTTCACATTTGTTCTAAAGCACAAATTATGGCAGCATAATAAAGTGGCGGACATGTTAAGTAGGCAAGCGAATTTACTAGTAACTCTAGCTAATGAAGTTATTAGTTTTGAGTGCTTGAAAAATTTACATCTAGAGGATGAAGACTTTGTGCATATTTGAGATCATTGTTTTAACCATCAGAATGCGAAGGATTTCCTCATTCAAAATGGGTATTTATTCAAGGCCAATCAATTGTGTGTGCCATGAAGTTCCTTAAGGGAGTAGATCATTTGTGAGTTGCATGGAGGAGGATTGGCTGCTCATATTAGTTGAGAAAAGACCAAAGCACTTATAGATGAATGATATTATTGCCCACAGTTAAATAGAGATGTGCGCAAGATTGTGCAGAGGTGTCTGATTTGTTAGGAAGGCAAGGGACGTGCGCAGAATATAAGTTTATACCTGCCATTAACTATTCCAGAGAATATTTAGTTGGATTTATCTACGGATTTTGTGTTAGGATTGCCTTGCACAAGGACTAGGCATGACTATATTCTAGTTATAGTCGATAAGTTTTCGAAGATGGCGAATTTTATTGCATGTAAAAAGACTGAAGATTCTGCCTCAATTGCGCATTTGTTATTTTGAGAGGTGGTGCATTCGCATGGTGTTCCGAAGACCATTACTTTTGACAGGGATGTGATATTTATCAATAAGTTTTGGCATTATTCTAGAATAAGTTTGGTACACAATTGTAGTTTAATAGTGCTTTTCATCTGCGGACAAATGGTCAAACATATGTGGTCAATCGCATTTTAGGCAACACGTGATGCATTTGTGGTGACAAGCAACGAAAGTGGAAAGCTACTTTGCCTTAAGTCGAGTTTGCTTACAACATCATGGTCAATCTATCTACAGGCAAGACCCCTTTTGAGATTGTCTACTCGTTCCCCACGCCATGTTTTTAATCTAGCTATCATGCCATCCACGGTTGGAGGAAAAGGTTCTGTAGATTCATACGAAGGTTCGAGCTCACTTAGAGGCTATCAATATCAAGTACAAGGCTGAAGTAGACAAGCACCAATGCAAGAAGGTGTTTTAGGAGGGTAATTTGTTGATGACTTGTTTGCGGCATAATCATTACCTTGGTATTCGTGCCAAATTAAAGAAACAGAAGTACAGTCCATTTCAACTGGCCTCGAAGATTAATGATAACGCTTACATCTCCAAATGCCGAGTGATTGGACTATCTCTCACGCATTCAACGTGACTGATATCTTTTGAATATCATCTACATGATGATGAGTTGTATGAGCCTAACTGGAGGACGAGTTCTTTTTCAAGTCAAGGGGACTAATGTAGAATAGATGTGTATTTCGAGTAGAGTACCTTTTCTAAGATATAACTTGGGCTATAAGTGTTCGTTTTTAGTGTATAATACACTATTTTAAAGTTTTGCGATGAGATGAACCAAGCACTGCCCTGTGATTGAGTCAAAAATTCTGTATTTTTCTTCGTCATTTTTTAGTTTTAAGATATTTTCCTGTTTTTTCTGTTTCTTTTAAGATTTTTTAAATTTTTTTCACCAAAAATCGTAACTTTGTTAATTCAAACTCAATCAATAAACTACATATTCTTTCAACTTTAAACATTTCCGTTTCGTCAGAACCCAAGCAACAATGTTTTCAATATTATCGGTGGAGGCATCAAAGTGAGGGTTCCATTGTTGCCAATGAGACAATGGCCGAGAATGGCCCAAGGACCTTGTGTTAGAGCATGATGGTCGTCTCCTTCTATTTTGAATCTAACCAGGAAGAAGTAATTTTCAAGGTCAATAACTGTGAATCCTTGTGACATTCTCCAAAAATCATTCAACCTATTGCAAAGTGCCCTATAACCAATAGATCTCCCGAAAAGCTTGACAACAACCGCGTTCATCCATGGCCTCACCAGTTGTGCGTGGATCTTTTCTGAGAAGGAAAGGGAGGGGATGCTTTCCTTATCTTCAATAATCACATCTTCAGGATCAAATTCCAAGTCTTCTTCTCTACCCAAGATATCCTCTTCAAGCTCATTTTGATCTTCCATCAGTTTGTCTCTAAAGGAAAAAGGAGGTGGATTCTCATCTTCATCTCTCTGATCCCTAAACCTTCCTTTTTTCCGTTGAACGGTCATCCGCCAGTGGCGGCGGAGGTTCCCTGCTTAGGTTTCGCTACTTATCTGGAGAGCAAACTGGCTAAATTTCCTTTTTTCCCCATTAGGGATTTCAATGTAGCGTGAGTTAGGAAAGAGCCAAAATTCCTGGAAGCCAAAAGAGCTCAAATCCGACATTGGGACCCGTTGACCTATCATGAAGCATTCAAAGATCCTATAAGATGAGCCTAGACCACAGCATCACTTTTCTACCTCTCACAGTTGGACACCCCAGCTATATCGATTTCCCGCCACAACGATAATCATTAAGAAGAAAAAAAAAGTTAAAAAGAAAGTTAAAACAACCTTCAAATGCATTGCTTAATTAGTGTCTCCAATGATGAAAAATGATGGAAGATATTTGATTGAGAAAGTCAAATGGAATAAGATAATTATAACTTTGTCAACACAGAATCAACGTCATTTATGGATGGTAGAAAAATCCAGTTCGATATGAGTCCCTTTTTTTTTTAATTTACCTGGCTTATTCGATCCGAGTATATTTTTGAACGCTAGGGTAAGGTTCAAGTTTCATCAAGAAAGTTTGATTATGGGAGAAATATTAAAAATATTAAAAATATATATACTATTTTAATTAAAACATACTTTTGTAACATATATTTAACCCACTCATAACATATATTTAAAGTTTTAAATCTTTTAGGTCTAACTTTTAAAGCTTGATCTAAAAAATATTTATAAACAATGAATTTACAAAATATAATGAAAAAATTTAAAAATATATAGAATATAAATTTCAGTTTTTTGGCCCGTCTCGAAAAACCCTGACCTGACAAAAGCATGTTAGGACTGGCTCAGACTTTGCAAACTTGTCCCGACGCCGATATTTTACCATATCTAAAGTCCTTATCATCATTCATGCTGTTGCCAACAGAGAAGCATTTACTTAGTAGTGCGCTGGCGTGGATACCATTTCTCTTTCAAATGGCTTAGCCTTAAAAGTGTATTGGCTATCCAGAACAATTAAGCAAAGCAACCATTGGCAAATCAATAACATAAATTCTCTTTAATTTTACAATAAATTCTCCTTAATTTTATAATCACTATATGACATTACTATATATTAATTCTATATATCTTATATTCGAATTATTAAACCATTAAAAAGAATGTTGTTCCCTTGTAATATTAGGTTTTTATTCTAGGTTATTAGCGTTTCACTACTTTAAGAATTGTAAGATGTTAAATTGCTGACAGAAGTACTGTTCCTTATCATTTTACTACTATAATTTTGTAAAACCTTTCATTTTAATATTTCCATTTGAATTGTTAGTTGACCAGTTGTTTTTGTAAGCACTTTTTTTCTTGACAATAATGATTTAGATCCCAACAGTAAATTCTCAACCTGTGTTCCAATTGTTAGGTGATATTCATTAATTAGATAATGAATTTCTTTATTATCTACTAGTATACTAGTAGATGAATACTAGTATACTACATCCAAACCGTATTATATAATAGAACTAAACAAGATCATGGCAAACACTTATCTGATTAATTATAATTGTTGGCATTTTTTTTTCCCAAAGAACAATATTGATAGAAAGTTCTTGAATCTTCAAAATTGGGAATCCTTGCTCGAACTAATAACATATATGGTAGCATAAATTCTTGTAGCTGACATCATATGCCAACAATCCAACAACCCAACATCATACTTGTTAGGTTCTGTTCAACAATTGGGTTTAGTTCTATTTTCTCCACTTCTGTATATTATATATGTAAATTATCAAGTAAAAAAGTATAGAGAAAAGATTCTCCCTTTTTTTTTCCGAATGCCAATAACGATTCAGATTCCACAAGAGCTATAATAAATAATTCATGCAGTGGCAATGATGTAGGATTAACACACAAAAGTAGTCCATGTGTGCAAATAGAGTCATAAGGCCACCCACATAAAAAATATCGCCAACCAATAAAATATTTACATATTGCAACAACTAAATATACATACAATAATAATAATAATAATAATAAGGTGAGAATTACGTTTAAGAATCTTGAGCCCATTAAGAGCAAGAATGGAATCCTACGGTTTAAAATAGTAAACAAATGAATTAATTAAGGGGAATTGAATTAATTAATATGTGAAGAATCGTTGTTGCATAATCGGCCAAAACTTCTTTATTAGTGACCATCTCTGTGCATGCATGCAGATTGATTAATGATAATTAAAATTTCAAGTTATTGCTTTAAAAAGAAGAAAAGATTATAATAATTTTATATTAAAGTGATTGATTAAACATGATGTATATTTTATTCTTTTCAATCAATTAAATATTATTATTTCTTAAAATATTTTTATGAAATTCGAAAAGCGGATTCTTCGAGAAATTGACACGCTGGGCTCTCTGGGAATCATCATACATAATTCAAGGCAATGAAATCCCAAGTTGACTTTCTAATTACACAATGTTTTTTTTTTCCTTTCTTTCTATGTGCAAGTTACAAGAATATGTATTTTAATGCCTTAATGCTTTCTATGGGCAAGTTACAAGAATATGTATTTAATGCCTTAATGCCTCTTTAACGTGGTTTATTTAATGATTATAAGTGTTTATTTAATTTTATGAGTTTTTATTAAAATTTTTATTATTTTTTTACAGATTTAGAATATTAAATAAACTATTTTACCTCAACTAATAAAAGTTTAAATTTTGGACTTTTGAAAATAGAGGTTGAAAAAAAAATAAAGGTTAAAATATTTAAAATATCTTTTACTTATTTAATAATATTATTTTATTATTTTCATGACATAACTTTAAAAAGTTTGTCTATTAAAGTAATTTTATAATTTTTAATAAAAATTTTCATTAACAACCAAACAACTAAAATTTTTTTGAACAAAAGCTCTAGTAAAAACTTTACTAACAAAATCTCTATTTAAAAATTCTCTATTTGAAAAGTTAAACCAAACGAAACCTTAAGAGGTTTGAACCAATTAGTTAGACAATTTCTCGTCTCATTTTTTCAAATCAAAAGTTTAATTCTCATTATGAGTTTTCTCTCCACAGATGCAAATGGCTTCCGTGCTACCTCTGTTTTTGCTCATGTTCTGTGGTTTAGATTTTTCGTTTTCCTTTTCTTTCTTTAACAAGGCGTATGGCTCAATATGTTCCTTCCGATTAGTAGTTATTTGCTGCTTTAATGTTTAGTAAGAACGTCGCTCCGCCGAGATCATTTATTGAAAACAAATAAATAAATAAGAAGATCGAAGTGGGTAAGAAGATCAGTTAAGCAGGTTCATGATTTTTTTAATATCTTTTCTTAGAGTTTAAGCATACATTGTATAAGAATCTTATATAGGTTATTACTGTGATCACATTCTGTAGTCTGACATTTAAAAATTCTCTATTCCTTTAAGTTTCAACGTCATGTTAATTAATGAATGTCTACATTAGCAACGTAACAGAATATGCGTGATATCTTTTGGGCATTGGGAAAAGGAATATGATTCTTGAATATTGTTTCTATATGCAAATTATCTTGACCTTTTATGTATATAAAAAATTAATTTAGGGCAATGGACATGATCAATTGTACTAAATAACTGTACTAGGCATTTTCGTGATATTCAAATTTTTTTTTTGAAAAAATAATAGGAAATTAATACTACTTTTAAAATTTTACAGAGCATATCAAGAAAGAATGTTTTTACAGATTTTAACCATAATTTAAGATCCTGATATAGATCATGTCATATTCTCTGACTCTGAACGATTTTTTAAAAATTCTTTGGGTACCTTTGCTTTGTCATATTAATCTTCAAAGCGTTGGTCTCTTGGAGAAATCAAAATCCACAAAGGCGCATGATTCAAACTTGTGAACCTAATCTAGTTAAGAATCACAATGTTTTGTGCATGTGGTAGAAATTGGACAATCGTGTACACAGTTAAAGTGGTAGGCATGAGATTCAACTTTGATATTCCTTATGATAAAATTATCAAAAGCACAACTTGGGCATTTATAAATATATATTCTAGTTAGTTCATTCACAAAAAATTGAGATACCTTAGTACTGTAATTGTGGAATATGAATATAAACTTTATAAATCTTGGTCGGCTAGAAATATAGATCCTTTTGCTATTATGTTATGCATGGATCCATCGATCGATTCTCTTAAGATTTAGGCTGCAAATTCATCAAGATTTTTTGGAATATGTCCGTTCTTATCACAAAGTCTACAATGAGCTAGTAACGATAAAACGAGCTTAGCGATATAGATGTATCAAAGACAAGAATATAATTTCTTATTCATATGATATAAATCAGTTATATGTCCTAATTAAATTAAAAAGGCATTTTTCTCCAATTTTATTAAAAAATCAATAACTATTAAAAAGCTTGGGAAATTATTTGTAAAGCTTCGAACAAGACCATATTTGTACATAGGCTTGAGAATGGATTCAGATCCTCTAAATATTTTATCTTTAATTTGTCTTTTTAAGGTCCATTGATTGGTAGTTGATAAAAGGAAAACAAAAAATAAATACATTTAAACTATACATGAACGATAATTTATATGTGTTGTAAAATCTTTAAAAGTCAAATGGAAACAATATGACCATTAAAATTTTCATTTTATTATAGATGTGATTTTTAAGTCAAAGCACCACAATAGTAAAAAAACACCTCAACCAAAATTTTATTTTGACTCATCCTTATCTCCCACACCCCAACTCACAGATTAAAACTCTAACAAGTATGTGCCTTTGAACTCTTTGAGTAATGGACTAACGCAGCGTTTACATTTTAGATTGGAGTAGGAATCCTGAGAAGTAGAAATCTTAGGATTGGATGTGTGGAGTGGAAGTATGAATATGTTGTTTACTTAGACTGAAAAGATAATATAGAATCGGAATCAGAATCCAATTTATATGTTTATTTTGTCTTGGATTAGGGTTTTCAAATTATAGTTTTACCCTTATTTAAAGAATTATAGTTTTAATTAAAAAATTAATAAATAAAATATATTTGAAAAATAAAATATTTATTTTATTGTATTTGTAAATTAATAATAATTATTATATTCTTAATTATGTAAATCACAATTTTCTATTAATTTTAATTATGTAAATTAAAAATTATTGATAAGAGCAATACAAATGAAACATTACTATTAATAATATAGTACAAAATTAATATTTTCTTAGAATAAACTATTTATTATTATTAATTATTAATATTAAATAAATAATAGTATATAGTAATAATATTAATTCTTTATGAATATAGTAATATTATTTTTAAGTAATTTGAACTTAGAATCAACATAAATTATCATTTTTAACTAAATATAATAATATTATATGTAAATAAGTCTAATATTATTATTTTTAATAAATTTAATTTATAAAATAAAATAATAATATTATTTAAATATGATATTATTTATTTTATTTTATTAAATATAATTATATTAAATTTTAAAAAAAAAAAGAAGGGTAAAAAAGGAAGAGGTGGGAGTGGATTCCCACTCCTCCCTTAAAATATATAAGTAAATATTGGAATGAGAAAAATCCACACTTCTCACTCTCATTCCAATAAGTAAACATAGCACAAATTTTAAGCTTGGCAACTATTTTTAGGTAAAAGATAAGTGAGGCAAGAAACAAATGAGTCAAATTTCTCACTTCAATCTTTTAAGGGAATTAGTGTAATAAGTCATTCATCCCTTACATGGGCATAAATTAAAATTTATTTTAGGGTAAGATATATATAGGGTCATTAATCATGTTTGCAGCAAGGAATTACATACACACACATGTAATGTATATAAAAGATACGCACGTCGAAGAGACTTCTATATATACCGATACACATGCATATGATTTGACGGAATTAGTTTGGAAAAAAAAAAAGAAAAAGAGAGGGAGAGATTTTTTTTTTTTAATTAAAAACCACTCAAGGGTGGGGGGTTAGGTGGGACCCCTTACCTGTAGATTATTAAAATAAAATGAAAAAAAACATATGGAGGGGGATTTAAACCAAAACCTCCAAGTATAAGAAAATATTCTTTTACTGAACCCGGCAAGAGAGGGAGAGATGATGGTGATCCGTCTTTAATTATTTATATTCTATTTGGTGTCCCAATTGGATCTCATTTTGGCATCAAAGTACAAAGTATGATGTTTATAAGTCAGTGGATTTATATCTGGGAAGAATCAGATGCATTATATGTATGTATGTATGTATGTATGTATGTATGTATATTCTGATAATTAATTAATCGACCAGCCCATGCCTCAATATCATCAATATGTCAACCACTGGTGCAGTAGTACACACCAGTGGAATCTGAATCATACGTCAATTATTTTGCCACGTGTCCATCAGAAATTGCAAAAGTTACTGATCAATCATTCATGTATGTGAAAATTGACAAGAGATTTTGGAGATTCTCTTAAGTCCTTAGAATTACGACTTACACATTACATTACATTTCATTTACAACAAAAACGATGAAAAAACACAAAAATATAACGATGACATAATGGGGGATGAAAAGACAGATTTGCCTATCCCTCTACGTATCATGGTTGTTGGTGGACTTTAGTAGCGTCAGCTGCTGGGACGGGCAGCGTGCTTAGGGCAACTAAAGAGAGTTTGTTATTTGCTTCAGATTTCTGTAATTCAACATGATGATTAGCTTCAATATCTTCAATCATAGCTGAACCTGTGAAGTTTACATTTACGTTATTGCCCTTAACCGGATCTGGTATCTCGTCGGCACCAAACTCCTCCATGTTCTCCTTGTGTTTTCCCCACAGTACCGAGTAAAGTCCTATAACTATCAAGATTGCACCAAGCACACTGCATGCATCGATGCCACAAAAACCAAATTAATTAGGGTAATTAGTATCTAATTGTTTAGTAATTAACGTTCTCTCTAAGACTCAGGTTCAGGTTCCAGTCTCTCTAGTGTAAATGTTCACAAATCAATTAAATTACCTTCCGAGATAAATGTTCTCAGAAAGAATGAAAGAGCCCATGATGGCTACAATTATCATCATCAAGGGACTGAAAGCAGTTGCGAAAACTGGGCCCCTTTTCTTTATCACCAGTCCTTGTACATAGTACGAAATACTTGATGTCACAATTCCCTGTACACAATAAAAATTAATTAATTAATTAATTAATTGATTGACTGATTAATATATCATTGAGAGAATTGAAAGTGAGTATATTACAGCATAAGCTGCAGCAAGGAGGTTTATATCCCAGCCAATTTGCCACACAGAGGGCTTGTGCTCAATTACAAATGTGACAGCAATTGCTTGTAGTGTCCCCACAAAGCACATTAGTGATGTGAGTGAGAACTGATGATTCTTGTATGTCTCCAATGCCTTGGTCTGTTAATTAAATAATTAAAAAACACAATAATTGATACCATGTTAATTAATGATTTTTTCCAATCAAAATAAATTATGGGTGACCGCAGATACGAATTGCATTCCACGGCCAACCAAATTATGCTCTTACCTGTAAAACAAACAAAGAAGCCCAAGCAAGAGTGGCTATTATAAGAAAAATGGAGCCAAGGAACCAATCTTTGTCGGATGATGCAGTGGAAGTAGTTTCATTGGATTTATTATGAGGATGCGCATTTTTGGTCCAAAACAATTCAACAATTGGTCCCTTATATAAGGTCATTATCATGGCTCCTGCTACTGTCACCGCTGTTCCCACCACTTTTGCTTGACACCTTACTTTCTTCATATTTATTTTCTCCATCCTTTAGGGGAAAAAAACAAAAAATCCCATGATCAGTTTTCAAACAATTAAAGTTTTTTAATCAAATATGAATTGTGAATATGGATCAGGGTTCACTACTCAGCAGCTAAGTTAGTACTGAGCACTGAATCAACGATCAGGATTTGAGTGCTCAAGATGTGTTTTAGTCGTTGATTCAATACTTAGCACTAGTAATTAGTTGATCGTATATAGTGATTATATACGTATATATATGTACCGGCAAATGACTGCCATGGCAAAGGTCATTGCAGGAAGCATGTTGCTCATGGCACATGAGAAAGTTGGTGATGTAAATTTCAAACCAGCGTAGTAGAAGTTCTGATCAATCACCGGCCTGTCAAATATATATGTTAAATAAAATTATGTTATTAGAGATAAATATTATGTGAGATATGTGTGTGTGTGTGTGTAATTAAATATTATGTGAGATATAAATATGTGTGCGTGTGTGTAACTAAGTAATTAATTAAAAAAATTTAATGAAGGTACCCCAGAAGGGCAAGCACAAATATTTGCATGAAGACTTTAAATGTTATCTTCGGCTGCGCTTTCCTGCATGAGTGGAATGAGAGAAATAAAAAATAACATTCGTCAAAAAATCAAAGTAGAAAATTTAATTAGCAAGAGAATATGTGATTAAATTGAACTAATTAACCTTTCGAGAAAGAAAGCGAAGGGAGCAATGATAGCGGTGGCGAAAGCATGGCGATACACAACGAGGACATAGTGAGACATGCCACGGTTGAGGGAAACCTTTGTGATGATGTTCATGCCGGCATACCCAAATTGCAGAGAAATCATGGCAAAGTAGGGTTTAGACGTCTCAAGAAAATTGCTGCAACTTCTTAGCTTCTCCATTTTCTCGGAAAATTTTGAGTAGGAAAATTTGGAGGGAAGGGATACTGTAGAGGAAGAGGAAGCTGGAAACAGCTGAAGAGCGCTTCCTAGCAAAAAAGGTACTACCTTGATGCCTATTTATATTGGTTTGCAAGAGGGAACGTTTGATATGCCTTTACATTTTGCTGATATCATATGTGTGTATACAATAGTCCTTCTCTAATGTGGACACATTTTAAAATTATAGGATTCAAGAGAATTAGTTTTCAACTCTATTAAACTGCATAGTTTTATAGTTCATTTAAAAATAATTTTTTAAAACTGCACGGTTTAAAAATATATCCGCATTTAAAAAAATATGGATGTTGGCACCTGAGAATGATTATATATATATATATATATATATATATATATATATACACACTTGAGAAACCTGTAATTAGTTTGATATTATTTGATTGTTACTCAACTTTTTTATTATAAAAAAAAACCTTTAGAAAATTAATTGAATTTTAATTTTGTAATCAACTTTTTTATACTGCATAATTTTTTTTAAATGTATAATATATATATATATATATATATATATATATATATATATATATTTTAAATGATATATAAGATCTTCCCCTATATCAGTTTTGTGATGGAGTCGTGATATCATGTTTCAGAATGAACCGAATGTCCTTATATCTAACGTGAAAATGAGACAAATTTACTTTTAAATACTTAGAAAGTTCTGTGATGGTGCAATTATGACACTTAGTCTTTAATATTTAAAAAATTATATGATGGTGCAATCATAATATCTAATCTTTAGAGCAATCGAATCTATTTTTAAATATTTAGAATAAAATTAACCTTTATAATACATGTAAAAAGACTCAAAACTTCAACTTCAACTTGAAAAATGACATAAGGAGTGTATCTACTACTACACCATATATAAGTGGTTTGATGTATGATTCATTTGATGTCTACATATATTTATGCAAATTATCTATTTCTAAGAGAGAGGAGGGTAAGTAATAATATGAAAGAGAGATGGATTAGACGTGGCAGATAGTGGTGGTTGAATATCTGAGTCAGTCACTTTAGTAGATGGAGGTGAGTGGTGATGTAAGCTAATTATGTTAACGAAGCCTTAATCATTTCTTCATGAAATATGCTAACGAAACGACATTGAAGGATGATATAGTGATGACAGAATCAATTACAACATTTTGTGATTTTATATTGTTAATAAATTATTTTATTTTTTTAATACAATGTTTCATTTAGATTTTACCTTTCTCCTAACTAATTTTTTTTTGGGTTTAAATATCATTTTATTTATTAGTCAAGTTTCCCCCATGATGTGATCATTGGATTGGCAAATCAGAACCTTCGGATAAATCAACCTTTCACAAAACAATGAAATCGATAAATAAATAAAAATCAACGTACTTTTACGTTATTTCAAAATAATCACACACTCGTGAAACACAATTGGATTCGCACAACACTTAGAAGTTGGCCATTGTGATTAATTGAAGCAGCAGAATCATATCTCTTTGGGATAAGAATCTTTAGTTGAAATCCTTGCACTTTATATAATCAAATCTTTTTTTTTTTTTCCTCTCTTCTTTTACACAATTTCATCCACTATATGTATATGGTGAGGGTTCAGGCATTTCACTAATACACTATATATATTTTATTTGATAATTAAGTGAAGGAGTAAAGTCCATCATCATCTAGAGATTACACCAAAAGGGCTTTTTCTTTTTTGCATGAATCTGTCCTCCTTGCTGCTGGTTGAGCTCGTGTGGCACCTGCAAAAAATACTTCAATCCTCATGTTAGCGTTTGATCGGAGAGGCAAAAGGCAAAAAAAAAAAAAAAAAAGAGAGAGAGGAAAAGTGATGTAGGATGTTAATTAAGGATTTTAGAATTTTTATTATTTTAGGATTTTCTATTTTTATTGGAATCTATTTATGGTATGTAATTTAGTATTTTATTTCTACTATAATTTTAATTTACTTTCCTTTTTTTTAGTTAACTTAGGGAAGTAAATTTCTTCTATTATAAATAGAGAAGTCTTGTAATTATTTTCATAACTTCATATTCAATGATTCAATAAAATTCCTCTTTTATAATTTCTTCTGTGATTATTTATCAAAATCTCTCTTGTAGAATCGTTTGGATTAGAGCGTCATCTAATCTCGCTTTACGTGTATTAAAAATCTCATTGAGTCGTTTAGATTAAAACGATATCTAATCACACTTAGATTAGAATGTAACCTAATCGCGTTAGCTTGGTTTGTACTAGAATGATATCTAGTATTCCACCCCATCAAGTGGTATCAAAGAAGTTCTGTGTGGTTCGTACAGCTTTCCTGGATACCTATATTCATCATACTAAATCCTACCACTGAAAAAAAAAAAAAACCAAATAAAAGTCCCAAAATTGAAAACCCTAGCTACCGCCACACAACCACCACTTCCGCCGCCAACTACGGCCACCCACCACCTTCGTTCAGCCAGCCACTACCACCATTAGACTCACCATAATCCGCCGACCAAGTCCGAGCCCTGCCCGCTCTCAATGCCGCCTACAACCACTGCGAAAATACCTAAATCCGCGCGACCTCCACCATCCACTGCCGCGAAATCACGGCCTCTTTCAATCAATCATCGCTGCCGTTGTGATCTCCAACTACCGTACAACAAAACCCGATCGACCACTGTTAGAACTCTAATAGTTTATTTTAATTACTTATTCTAATTTCTTTCCTATTAGGATTATGAATTAAGGTTCTGATTAAATTACATTTCGGACTCTCTTGAACTACTATAAATAAGTGGTTCTTATTATGTTTTGGGGGCAAGAAATAATAAAATCAATTCTAATCTCTGTTAATTCTTCTTCCTTCCTTCTAAATTCTTAAATTCTTCATCTATTCTCTCTTAATTCTCTCTTAATTTTTCCAGCATCTAAACTTTTCCAACCGAACCCAAATTTTCTTGAGAGTCTTTTTTTATTTATGCATCAAGACTATTAAGGAGCTTGAAGACAAAGTTGAGCAATTCTCTCAACAGTTTCATGACAAGGTTACAGCAATTGATGAAAAGGTTACAGCCTTAGCCAAGCAAAATAATGATCTGCAGGAACTCATGCACGGCATCCTTCAACAATTGAGCCAGCTGCGTAAAGGCAAACAACCAGCTACTGATCAACAACAAGTTGATATATTTATTGGAGAGACCTCTACTCCCCAAACGGTAACTGCAACCCAACCACCTCTTGAACTTGCCAAACGCATTGGAAGTACTCTCATACAAGTTCGTAACATACGACTTGACTTTCCTATTGTTCATGGTGACAATCCAACGGGATGGATTTTTCGATGTGAGCAATATCGTCGCCTTACTGGATTATCAGATGCTGACTTATTGTCCTTAGCTATTGGCCATCTTGATGGTGATGTTGTACCTTGGTTTCATTGGCTAGAGCAAACTATGGGCGAAATGACTTGGGCACAATTTAAACGGGCTTTGACAACTCGATTTGGGACATTAGAAGAGAATGATACAGTTGGCAATCTTACCAAACTACGTCACACAGGGATTGTTCTTGACTACCAACGACAATTTGAAAAGTTGGCTGATCGAACTAGCAATTTAACTGAGCCTTTCTTCATCAGTTGTTTCCTCTCTGGGTTACGTGATGATATCAAGGCTGGCGTACAACTATTCAAACCTGTTAGTCTCTTACAAACTTTTAAACTTGCTAGATTTTAGGAAAAGGCAATTACTATGCAAAGCAATTGTTCCCCCAGTCTTGCCATCCAAGATCCAATCCCATAATTATAGTCAACTCCTACTCCGCCAGCACCATCTTTATTAGGACACGTTCCCTCTACCTTACCTAATAATGTCAAACGTTTATCCTCAACTGAGCAGGTAAAAAGACGTTCTAAACGGCTTTGTTTCAACTATGACGAGCAATTCAAGCCAAGGCATCGCTGCAAACAACCTCAACTATTACTTTTAGACGCTGATATACCTCTTTACAACCCTCCAAAACCGTCTAACCAGCATTCGGATTGGAAGTTCTCAGTTATTGAGACTGGGTAAAAGGTTTGCAAACAAGCCTAAGGGAATGTTATAACTCTAATAGTTTATTTTAATTACTTATTCTAATTTCTTTCCTATTAGGATTAGGTTTTACTATTACAATTATGAATTAAGGTTCTTATTAAATACAATTAGGACTCTCTTGAACTACTATAAATAAGTGGTTCTTATTATGTTTTGGGGGCAAGAAATAATAAAATCAATTCTAATCAATTCTTCTTCCTTCCCTCTAAATTCTTAAATTCTTCATCTATTCTCTCTTAATTCTTTAATTAAAACCCTAGAACCCTATCAACCACCGTACTTAAACACCACCACGACCGCCGCACAAAAGCAGTCAAACCCAGCGGCTTCACCACTCGATCCACCGCCGTCAGCCACCCCCACTGTCAACCACCACCACCAAAACCATTCCCAATCTTCTGCTGACCAAAACCCTACTGCCCTTTGCCCCTGAATGCCAACCATAAACCGCCACGAACAACCATCAACTGCCGCCACTTCAATTATATTTTTCGATTAATCCAAGACGATTTGAGCCAAACCTGCCACCAC
This sequence comes from Murraya paniculata, assembly GCA_030449075.1. Lineage (NCBI taxonomy): Eukaryota > Viridiplantae > Streptophyta > Magnoliopsida > Sapindales > Rutaceae > Murraya > Murraya paniculata. The sequence goes on from JAEVFN010000009.1 coordinate 3,274,417, forward strand.
CATCGCACTCACCAACCTCAAATCTTCCCAATCCACCTATCGTTGACTAATTTCCGACCACCATCACCAGAAACCTAAACTTTTGCTTAATTACCATTTCACCCAGTAATTTTATTTAATTTTCAGTTTAGCCTCAATTCTTTTTAAAACTACCCTCTCTTACCATCTTCACTCCAAATCACAGCCACACTCAACCCGAGAGTTGAGCATTATTTACAATTTTGCCATTGGTTTTGAATTTGTGATTGAAATATTCAAGGGGCATCATGCTTTGGAAACTTGATGGAAATTGCAGTACTGAATATTTTCTTTTATGATTAGATAAGGTTGATCATGAATACATGAATAGATTGCCAAAGTATGATCAAGTATAATTTATGGCTGATTTTATATTAACAGGGAGTGCTTTAGAATGGTTACCAGAGTACAAAGGCGTAGGTTACTTGTCGAAGGTCTTTTCAAAATCACTTCATGGACTCGTATGAAACGAATGTTGAGATCAAAATATATTCCTCTTAATTATTGTTTGGTACAACAAGGTACAAGATCGATTTCTGATTATACTTCTGAGTTTGAAAAAATTTATGGATGCAAATATTTTTATGAACCTGAAGAGAATACTATTACAAGATTTGTAAAGGTACTCAGTTTATATATTAAAGACAACATGCCTACATATACTATATACACCTTGCAGCATGCAATTCTTGTAGCGAAGCAAATTGAATCACAAATTGTATCGTAAATCAGAAGAGAAAGAAGCCAAGCATTGAAGCAATTAAAACAATCTTATCCTCGTCACCAATTTGAGATCCCTAATCCTATCACAAGCCAGCAGCCTAAAATGAAAGACATGTAGACAAAAGAAGTTTGTACATCTCCACACGTCGAAGATATGCCTAATATTGCAAAAGAAAAGGTGCAATTTATTATTGATTTAAAGTTCCAATGTGACAGTTTATGCGAGAATGTGTATGATATTTCCTTGACAGACAAGACTAGCATTGAAGTTGATGAGATTTTGTATCTCTCTGTGATTTTTGAAGAAGAACAACCTACTCTTGATTTGAGCATTGAGCCTAATAGTGCGATTGAGGTTGTGCAGCAAAATCAAGTTGAAGAAGCAGAAATGATTGAAATGGTTCTACCTTTTCACATTAAAGACAAAAAGATTGTGCTTAAAGAAGATTTAATTGAAAATGCAAAACTTATTGGAGAGCGCATTGAACGACAATTGGGGAAAGGTAAGAGTTATTTGATCATTACTCGTTTTTGGAAGTCTTCATCCCCTTGAAGAATGTACAAGCGAAGGAAGTTGATAAAGTATGGATTTTTCAAAGTTTCAAGAAAGATTTATGGGATGGACAACAAATTCGAATTACAAGATAATTTGGTGTTACACTGCAAGTTTCACCCTCAAGATTGTATTCAAAGTTGATGACGAGTTTCTTTTAAGAGGCAGGAGAATACTGTAGGACATTAATTTAGGATTCAAGAATTTTTTTTGTTTTAGGATTTTCTATTTTTATTAGAGTTAATTTATGGTATGTGATTTAGTATTTTATTTCTATTAAAATTTTAATTTAATTTCATTTTTTAATTAACTTAGGGAAATAAGTTTCTTCTATTATAAATAAAGAAATCTTGTAATTATTTTCATAACTTCAGATTTAATGATTCAATAAAATTCCTCTTTTATAATTCCCTCTGGGATTATTTATCAAAATCTCTCTTTTAGAATCGTTTAGATTATAGCGTCATCTAATCTCCTTTACGCGTTATTAAAAATCTCATTAATTCGTTTGGATTATAACAATATCTAATCACGCTTCAATTAGAACATAACCTAATCATATTGGCTTCGTTTGTACTAGAACGATATCTAATATTCTCTACCCAATCAATTTTGCTTCCACTACACGCTGCCCCATAAAAAGGTATTGAAAATAATAAAAAAAAATATAATAGTTTGAGAATATATGAGAAAAATACTGAATAATTGAATGTGGTCTGAATGATCAATAAATAGATGTGTTTCGAGAGAGTAAATTAGGTGAAAAATAACCAATTTTCCTGCTGAAGTCTTCCTAACCTTTGCGTTTATGATAGAATCTGTTATAAGCGATCACATGCTTAGCAGGCTTTACTCATATACTTGTCCTACAATATACTTCAAAAGGAATTTTAAGTTATATTTGATTAATTATGGACAAGTGGCAAATTGGTACACACGTCAATCTACCTTATTCCTTTTTTTTTTTTTTTGAAAAAAAAAAAATATATATATATATATACACACACACACAAATATATATATATTTGTACTATTTTGGAAAAGAGCAAAGTACCGCACATCCAAAGAGAGAGTATATATATTGATGATATACGTATGACAAAAACATCCTTGAGTGCATAAACAAGTAACTTCCACATAAAGGATTTGTCACAAAATGTGAAAGTAAGAAAGTGGAGCACCAAGAATAAAATGGGCGTCTAATCACCTCCAATGATCTCACACGAAAAAGTATGACACCCAAATCCCACAACGATGGAAAATTAAAAAAAAAAACTCTAACTCAGCGCGTGCTAATTCTCAAAAAAGATAAAATTCTTTTACATTATACACACATACACACATATATAACTGATCTGGTCAAGGATTTTTAATTTTTTTTTTAAAGTCTAAAAATACTGTTGAATCATATGGTTTAATAGTATTTTGTCATTATACTATTAAATCATGTGGCTATATATATATATGTATTTTTTTTTTTCTGGTTCAAAATTCTAAGGTACGGGGAAATTTAACAAAGTGGTTTTAAAGTATTCTGAAATTAAAACTTTAAAATTATTGGATTTTAAACATTTGTTAGACTTTCCTATACTTTCATATATATCTAAATAGAGAGAGAAATATATATATAGATAGATACCATTAGACCAATTACAAGGATATTTCTTTATGTGGATTCCAACTACATAATATCTCTCAAATATAATTATTTGCATTTTGTGTAATGCACGTTTGTTCTATAAGTAAGTGAGAGCGATATGATATTACATGTCATTTGAGCGCACGGTTCGTAATATTATGAAAGAAAATTTATAGCAGGAGTAAGATATGCAAAACTTCTAAAAGTGAGGACATACTGAAATGTTGTTATTAATTACTGGTTACACTCTTTTTTCACTAGAAAATAATAAATCTAAATCTTAATAGACAAGGAATAGTGGATTCCAAAAATAAAGCTACCCCTCACTAAGAAAACAAACTAAAATGAAGAAAAATTATCATATCAAATAAAGGTCGAACAAACAATTAAGACCCTCTTTCCTACACAACTGTGGAGTTGGAAAAAACTATACAACGACAGGGCATCGTGGCTCACTCCAAGAACTTGGGTGAGTGATTTTCATTTTCATTTTTTTTTTTTCTGACTGCCGCGTTCAAATTTAGCAGAGGTGGGAGTTGAAGTAGAATTTGGGTTGTGTTCTCCTCAGCGCTGGCAAAACAAGTCACCAAGTCGTGTTTTTGTTGTGTCAGTCTCGTATCGTGCTAAATTTAGATCAACTCAAAGACAATCTATTCAATAATCGTGTCAAAATATTGAAATTCAATCCCGACACAGAAAATAAATGGGTTATCCAATAATCCTTTTAATATCTATATATTTAATAAATGTTACACATATCTCCCAAACTATTACATATTTATACTATTTAAAGTTTAATTTATTTATATGTAAATAATATTATATATCGATATCATAAAAAGTACATGTGTATCAATATTTTATACACTTACACTATTAAAGTTCTAAATTTATATAAAATTTTATAAATAAAATACTGTGCATATATCTGTCTTCCCAAAAAAAATTAAAAAAAAAAAAATCATGTCCAATATTTGAATTTTAATGACAAGAACTTAAAAATTAATGTAAAATAGAAAATATAATCGTCTCATTATTCGGATAAATGAGTCAAGAATTTTAACCCTCACTTGGCACGGATAAAAATCATGTCAACCCAAATCCGAGCCATTTAATAATCGCGTTGAATTTAACGACTCATGCCCATTTATTCATGCCGGGTAATCAAGTCGGGTTAAATTTTACCAGCTCTAGTTCTCCTCATACCTTTTATAAAACAATAAAATAAAAATTAAGGGCCTAACAGAATATTTTCTATTGAGCCGTAAGTCACCCATGTTCAAATTCTGAAAAGATAAAGTTATAAAAAAGTAATTTGGCTGCTCATCCCTTACCTTTCAAAAAAAAAAATTAATAATAAAATTCAACTTATTAATTAACTTTTTATTTTTATTCATGGACTAATTAATATTTTCTATTTTTCGTATTATTTTTAAATTGCAGTGTTATTGAAGTGTTACATCAGCACAAAAGGTGGTGTCCTCAATTTGATATGAAGTTGGAAGATAGCGGAATGAGGCATTGTTGGCACAATAACGGTGAACAAAGATAGATGGTGAGGGGAAAAAGGACTCGAGTGCAAAAACTATTAAAATTTTATGTTGGGATTAGTGGGGGTATATAATGTGCCCCACGTACTGTATTTTGTATATTTGTCGGAGATCGATGCAAAGTTTTTTACTTGTTCTTTAACCCTTGTCTGTATTTTCCACAATGATCCTTAATCACTTTTATCATCCTTTATCAACTTCGATTTTATTCGTTTATAAAGAATATAAAAATACGAAATTCGTGCAACTAGTTCCTTTTTCTTTAATAAAGCAAGAACTATTATATAAGCACTTCCCATTTGAAGGATGTGATGATAAAATGTCTTTCACTATCATATATTTACATATGAGCAATTATTAACTAATGAAGCTTGATTTTATATGCGTTGTCACGCACTTTATGGTGTGCGATAGGATCTGTGTCGATATTTTGTTGACAGGAATTGCAGACATACAACACAATTCTACTAATGAAAACTCGCAACTGATGAGAGTTCATTTATTAGTATCATCTTCGCATGTTATTGGAATTGACTCAGCCAAGATTATATTAATTATAGGCTTGTGTCTTGCACCAATTTAGAGGCATAGCTTGTGCACTTAGATTTGGCATATTACATGATTGATGAAACTTCTATATGGGACTCATAAGTCATGCATTCTTCCTTTTATATTATCAGTTATGTACTTTAAATATGAACCTATACAAACAATACAAACGCAATATACAAAATTAATTCTTTCATGAATTGTTCTTCTTTTTCATTCTTTTCTCTAATTTACATATATAAACGTCCACTTTTAACTCATTTCAATTTAAGCAAAGATTAAGATAAACTTTTACTTAGTTCTTAAGATTTAGGCTAATTTATAGGGATGGCAGTGGGGTGGGGTAGGGGTAGGGAATCCATATGTGGGAAATGATTTCCCGATCCCCATCTCATTTCCCATTTATTTATTTTATAGTAAGTATAAATACATGATTTTAATAAATTAAAAATTAAAAACTTAAATAAAATCATATTATAAAATATTTAAATTATTTTAAAAAATCTTTAAAAGTTTGAAACAATATCTCTAAATGTTATCAAAATTAAAAAAAAAAGTTTGAAGAGAGCAGCACTTTAAAATAAAAAAAAACATAATAATATTTTAAGGTGGAATAAGAATTATATTGTAAGATTTTCTTTTAGTTATATCCTATTTATATTAGGTAAAAATAAAAATAAAATTTATCAACCAACATTATAATTGGTAAAATAAAAACTATTAAATAAAAATTAAAAAAACACTTATATATAATGGGGATTGGAGTGAGGGTGGGGTAGGGAACACAAAATCAAGCCCCATCCCATTAAAAATTTGAAGATTATTTTTCCTTCGTTCCCTACCCCATTTTTCAAAAATTATTCAAATTATTTGAGGTGGGGCTTTATGGGTCCCCAAATCCATGGAGAATTTTATCATCTCTAATAATTTACCTAATTACTCCTTGTATTTTTAAAACTTATATAAACATCCCTATTGCTACTTTTGTAACTATTGGATCTGACTTTTTAAGGAAAAATATTTTTTTTATCTGAAATAATTTAAAATTCAAATAAATTCGACATGCAATGGGTAAAAAATAGACAATATTCAAGTAAAATTTTAGTAGAAAAATATATACAAACATAGAAGCTTTGATTTTTTTTTTTAAAAAAAATGTAAGGACTAACTTGAAATTATTAGCTCAAACCTTAGTGGAACTGACAATTCAAATTTAGGCCACTGCAAATTAAGAGTTAGTTCTCTTGTCCCCTTTTTTTTTTTTTTTAAAGATAAAGCACAATAATTATTCATCAATTTTCTTAATATTTCTAATGCACCGTCCGTAAACAAGTCTTTTATGCTTAAATAAAATGAGACAGCCTTATATATGGTGAAATCTTAAATCAGATTAACCTAACTCACTCACTTCTTTGTTTCACAATAATTCTCCATGGCTAATTTATTCAGCCCCCTATACCCCAAAATTTTGAGTCCATTTAATATCTATTATTTTATTAGGATGTATCTTATTTTAGTAAATGTATCTGAGATGGATAATAATATTATCTAATCACTATATAAAACTTGAGATGCTTAACTTAATTAAAGTTTTTATTCGAAAAATAAAACATATAAGCTTCAGCAAATTAAGCATGCATACTATTTTTTTTCGTATGACGGACCATATCGATATTATCTTGAAATTAAGGCCCTTCTCTTGCCCGTTTATCATCACAATGATTTAATAATTAATTAAGCACATATCTTCAATTCAATCGATTCCAATTCATTGTTCGAACCACAATAATCATATGAGCACTAATGCTTAAACTAAAGCTTAATAAAGGACTCAGATAAAAATATACTCAAAATGATGCATGTCGGTTTTAGTCAGCATTTTTTGTTTTGGAAACAAACTTAAGATGACATTAGTTTTTGTACATTTTTATCAATCTTTTGTTGGGATTTAGTTTCCAATTATTTTTCGAACAATACGAATGATTATTAAAACAAAAATTAATTGCTTCCGTACACCAATCTTCTTTCTTTTCCAACACAACTTATAAGCTCTAACATTTTACTAGCTCTCTTATTGATCATCCTTTCATATAGTTGTTGTTGCCTTCCATCAATCCAAGTTTCAAAATTATTTTTTCCCCTTTTCTCTTCTTTAAATTCCACATTCTCTTTCTCTTTAATAATTAGTTTTTTAAAAGAAGATTGCAATACGTTCTATTAATGACTACCCTTTATGCCAAATTGCAATGCAAAGCTTACTTTGGTAATCGCTTTGTTTAGTCAAAAGCGTATCTCCTTGGCCAAAAAGCCTTCAATCATTGAATCTATTCAAAATTAAATCACATCATATTCAACAAGTTTAGTCAAAGACTGAGCATTTCTCTTCAATATATAGCACGCTCTCCGTGCTTTGCTTTAAGCTTTAATGTCCCTGTGCTTTTTCTAGGCCTACATATAAAATTCTAATAATAATTTTCATGAATGACAATCAAAATGAAACGTACCATGAAGCATAGATAATGAAAATGAATTTTCCTTTCCATTCAATCAATGCATTTGCTTTCCAAAGTTGTTATAGTTGGCCTACCCATTTTCATTTTCATGCAGACATGCAGACACATTGTTAACCTATATGGTTTAATGGAGTTAGTGTAAATACACTCTTAAACATATGGCTTTATAATAAATTGGATATTGACTTTATTAAATCATATGACTTAATAACACGTCTGCATAAAGAAAATAAGGACGCTCACCCCTAAGAATTTCTACATAAATATAAGTTTTCTCTTCTGCGAAAGTCCACATAAATTTTCATACGATTTTAGGATTTCACAACAGTGTAAAGGGCTTTTACAATATTGTCAAAATGATTTGCAATGGTGTGAAAACCTTTCACATTGTTGTGAAATTCGAAATCCACATAAAAATTCTTGTAGACGTCCGCACTTGAGAATTTATATGTGTGTGTATAGAAATTTTTCAATAGTGGTTCCTACATTTTGATAAAGCGTGAAAAAGTTGTATGCTGTATGATATAATAGTGTAATAGCTAGAGAAAGAGAGAGAGAGAAAGTCATGCTCATGTGCAGATGTCTGCATGAAAAATTTATGTTAACAGAGCTAAAAAACAAAAAAAAAAAAAACCTCCAATATAGTAAGAGACTAAAAATAGTGCATTTAAATTCGTATTTTTCTTGTTTTTTAGTTCTGTAACATTTCAATTTCATGCAAACGTTGCAAACACACACATGCATATCTAATGAGGACATCCTCATTTTAATAAAGTAATAATACCACTAACTGACAAAACACAATCTTCAATATATTGAAATTTGTGTTTTTTTTTTTTTCATATTTTATGGTATCTTAAGCTTGTTGAAGTGAGAATGTCCTTATTAGAAAAGAAATCTTCAAGTATAATCTACTTACAGTATATTAGTTTAACATATTTTTTTTCCAACTCATATCCCCTCCTCTTCTAGCATAATTATGCAATAAAAGACAACAAAAATCGTGTTATATAAGTAAACAACATTGCTCACCAAATTATTATTGTTATTATTATTATTATTTTGTATATCTATCGAAGATGCGAGGTTTGGATTTTCATGAATAATAACCAAGTTAAGTGGGACTTCAAAGTACTACTAAATTATTCATTATTTTAATTTTTTTATGATAAAATTAAATTGTCCCTAGACTTAACCAAGTAATTTTTAAAATTTAATTTAACTATAACTCAATTCCACTCACTTATAAAGTAAGATTAGAACCCCAAACATTTTATTCACAACCCAACAAATTGTCATTTATTTGAAGAACCAATTTAAGTACGTACAATTCGTCAATATTCCGTGTGAATGTAGAAAACAAACTTATTTCTACTATTTGGCTTTCAACACATTTATGGTACATGTGTTTTTCAACAATTCACGAAAATACAAAAACAAAAAACAATAAGCAATAGCACCACCAATATGAAACTGTATATTAATTAAGCCTTTACCTTATCACCCGGACATTAACCTCATTGAAGATTTTTATTTTAAAAAATAAGAAATGAAAAAGGGAATGTATTCTTACAAAAGCGCCATTTACAAAGTCCAAAATCTGTAAGCAGCCACAGCAGCCTAAGGGCCTAACGAGAGACTGAATCATCCTTCGGAAGAGCAACATAGTTCAAGGGTATTGGTTTTGTGACCCTGATGCTCTCTCTGCGTTCCTTGCCACCAGAGATGACATGACGGCCTGATGGAGTTGTAAAACGCCGAACAACTGGAGTTCCAGCAATGGTGTTAGCACTTGTGCTCTGACACAATGGCTTCTTTATTGAGGGCCTTGAACCATATATGGCCTCTTGCTCCGCAACAAACTGTTCTTGCAGCCGTTTCTGCTCCTGTAAGGATCAAAGGAAGGCAAAATGCTTTTATTAGGTTTTGCATTCCAATCCAAAAGCAACAACTAAGAAGCCAATGAAAATTCGGAAGATAAAGTTCTACATACAAAATGGGGCCTCATAAAAAAATAACCTTGCTCCTTTCAACAGAATAACCATCCAAGATATTAATATATTTTAATTGGGTAAATATCTCTCTAACTCAGCAGACTCTAGGCAATCTAGGAGAACAAAAAGAATTGTGGTAGGAAACCACACTTTGCAACGACAGAATCAAAGGAAGAAATAAATATTCAGGATCCTTATTTGATATCAAAAGCAACTTAAATTAGTATTTCAATCCACAACAGACAATTTGAAATTTACAGAAATAAACGGATTTCTTTAAAAGCAATAGCAAACAAATAGCATTGAGAAATTGTCATTTTTCTTGTATTTTTAGCTTTTGGTACGTCAGAATTACACATGTACCAATCTATCTCAACCAAAGTCTGCACCCTAGCACATGTGCCACAGCAAAATTTCATAGCCTCCTGGTTAGAAATTGGATGGATTCTGAATGTTGGATTAGCCATATAACCAAATAAACTGGTCATTTGGGTTAATAGTAAATGCTTAGGTCAAAGTTGTATCATAGAAAACCTAGGTTTCTATTCACTCTGTGGGTTCCCATTTCACACCAAGGCCCTCAATAATGCAAGAGATAAATGTGATACCCGACATCTACGCTTTTCCTCCTCTCTCTCCTGACATTGCGTTGTATATTCCTCCAAGATGCTTAAGAGGGGGACCTGGAATTTGAAAACAGTACTAGAAAGTGAAACTGCCAATAACTAACATAAACAAAAAACCACTCTGATCAGTTACCTTGTCATACAAAAAGGGAATTCTTTTCTCCATTTCCCAAGCTTTTACCTTTGCAATCAAATTTTCAACAACAGCTGGAACAAAAGAATTTAGAATTATATACTGCATTTGGAGTTTTCATACGTCTATGTAATACACACACATACACATATTAAAAGTATGATTGAAAGTTCCAATAAAGTTTCAGAACGATGTAACAAGAGTAGGTAGACAAAGCCAGGAATTTTAGACTGATCAGCCTAGCAACCTTCCACACTAGAAATGGCTACCAGCTCAAGGTTGCAGGTCCCCAACAGTTCCCAAGTTATCCTAAAAAAAGGTTTTCTCAAAATGGATTTCAGAAGCTCACAGAAGTAGTGTTCATGGAGATCTAGTTTATTGTTTGTCTTCTTTGAATAATTAATTTTCATTATGACGAGCTTTAACACTGACATTTCTCTGAATTTTGAAAAGTCAAATTGAAAAGCATGATCATATCCATTGACCATAATCTGCAAACTTGTGGTTCGCAAATAATCTTAAAGTGATATTAAGGAAGAAAGGTAAGATTTCCTCTAAAGTTGACAAAAAAAGCTGTTTCTTTGGAACTGGTTAAGTTCATAAGAATAGTTCACAGACTCCAATTCTTGGTTCTAGGGAACAGAAGCAATGTTCAATGAGGACAAAAAAAGCAAAATACTTAAAATAAAAGTTCTTGAAAAGTAGAAATCTCAGTAAATAAAGAAAACAGTAATGAGTCAATCAAATGTAATAGTTCAGAGATACAACTTCTCGTATTGGCAGAGCCATCCACTGCAAGTGCAACAACCTAAAATGCCACAGATTCAATGGACATCTGTATCAACAATATCAATTTCAAATTGAACCATCTGTAAAAGACTTAAAAAATACTTTGTAATTAAAATATGAGAAAATGAAATGTGAGGCTTGCTATTGTACTGAAAACTGTACTCTATACCAACAAAATCATCTGTGGCTAATAAAATAAAACCAAAAACATGCACTACCAAGTTTAGACAATAGAAATCACTATACTTTTCAACTGTTCCCTCAAAATAATAACAACACCATGTCAAATGCCAAGCAACTCACAATATCGATGCACAATGTAGCAGACCAACTGCAAGTTAATCTCCCAAAACTAACAGATATATTTATGTATTCTAGCATTAATCTAGTTTTGACAAAGTATACTGATCTACAAAGATAGTTAAAATCTAATAGCTATTGTATGGAAACCAAATTACAGAATTGCAAGATAGGTATATCCTCACATGGTAGTTTGCTGATCAGGATCCGTGCTTTCTCTGCACGCTTCAGATTCTTGTGTGCTCCTCTTCCAGCACTATACCGATTTTCATCCTGTGGAAAAATGGAAAAGAGTAGGGGGACCTAATGTAATAGATAGAATTATATGGTAGCAAGACTTAAGTGCTTAAGCAAATATTTGAACTAGAAAGAGCACTATTGACATCAAGAATCTAGGAAACATATCAATGATTTGAAACTAGCAGTAAATCTGTTTCTCAATATCATTTAAATGAAAAATCTGCAAGAAACTTCTTATCTTATGAATGGTTCAAATCCTTCTGAAGAAAAATCTATTTGATTCAACTCTCAGATTGTAAAGATTCCGGTAAATACCAATTCTTTTAAATTTGATGGGTTGAAATTAGAACAAAGCAAATGACTGAAAACCACTAGAAATGTTGGATGTATGTAATTTTCTTGCATTTCAAAAATTAAAATCATCTAATTGTCTCTGCAAGTTACCCAAATATCTCCAGATAAAATAGAATCAATCATTGGAGCTTCTCAGAAAAGGGTAACTACCCATGAATACCTTGCCATTGCCCAATGGACCTAAAACCATAGCACAGAAAATTTCCAAATAACTTCCCAACAATATTTACCTTTTCATAGTCGTCAAGCCACTGCTCTTCCTCAGCCCCATGTTTCCATTTCTCTACCTTGTCTAAAATATCCTTCCTGCTAAGAGCTTCCTCTTTGGCTTTTGCAATTTGATCATCCATACTTGAAAGTAGATCAGACAAATCAACATTACCTGTGAAGGTAAGTGATTGCACAATAATCAGAAAGCATATCTAGGCAAGTTATCCCATTAGAATTTCCATCGTACAGCTGATTTTAAAAAACACAATTAACATTAAACTGGAACTTCAGAAATGTAAAATATCAAGCATGCAACTACATGCACTAGAATTATGATGCTACTGGAACTTTAAAATCCTTCTCGTGATTACAAAAGATAAATAATAAACAAGGTGTGATGAATTAATAGTTAAATGATCAAAAGACAGACTGTACACAACATGTAACCTTTGCTCTTCATAAAATGAATAATCCTCCTACAGAATTTCAAGTATGCAACAAGCTTATGATAAATGAAAAATAATAAAAATAATAAAAGATGCATTTGTGCTACCAACATTCACACCAAAAAAAAAAAAAATTACAAAGAGAGAAGCAAATGTATTACATAAAAACTTCCAAAGATATATCAATAAGAAAAAGGCCTTTTTCTACTATCATGAAAGACCTATACATTTGGAAGGGTGTCTAAATGGTCCAAGTTTCATAGTTTCAAACTTGAATTGGAGCACAACCCAATTTCAATTGAAATTGGTTAGGCTGATCATTTACTTTATAGTAAAGGGTGAAAAAACTCCCAAACAGTATACAGACCAGAATCTATTAGGCTGGTGAGAATCTGTCGAGCTGCATCACTATCTACATCCATATGAACCCCTCTGTAGATTTCTTCAAGCTCATGTTGCCTCTTAAATACTAACTCCTTCATCTTGCTGGCTTTGTACTCATTCAGATGCTCAACTTCAACCTCCATCTTGCAATAACAATACAAATACTTATGTCAATAATTCACTAAACGGCATATAAAACCAAAAGGAACTGTATCTTGGGTGCTCCTAATACAAATTATTGCCAATAGAAACTACCTGTTCAATGACATCTAGGGCTAGGCATCCTAGCATTGACACCTCATCAACTGAGGAAGAAACTAAACTAGTAACATGATCAAATTTTCTTCGCTCATCAGCAGGGGTTTCCAAGAGATCCCATAACTTTATCAGAGCATTCCCAAGACTTTGAAGCTACAGAAAAAGAAAACTAAAAATCTCAAAGGGAAAAACATTTTTTATTCAAACTCCTAAATAATTAGAAATTCTGACAAAATACTAGTATTCACCCATGAACAGCTTAGTATGCGTGTGCAAACTTAATCTATATATCCTTGAAACTTTGGCGCAATGAAAAAAAAAATACAGTAAACATCTTTGTTGCCACAAATGTCAAACATTATAAAACAGATTTACGACAGCTCTGAGTGATAACATACCATCACAAGCCTGCACAGCAAACGTAGATGACATAATACAAATAATAGATAAAAGATTAGAGGTTAATCTTTTCGCTTCATAGTAACATTTTGAATGAAGTGAAAATATCATGCCATAATCTGAAGATGCAAGTCAAAGTTCAAGAAGAAATAGACCAAGGCACAAAATCATAACCCAGCTAGAAGGATGAGGACACAATTCTGGTTTGAAAATGCTAATTGAGACACACATAAAAAGGCCATACATTGAGTTATCATCATTTACAGAAAAAGGCCTCATCTTTGAGAAATAAGATAGTGAAAAAGCAATTTTCACAGAACGGCATACCCCAAGCAGACCCAAGCAGAACCTTCTCCATTTTCCAGCACTTATAGGCATTTAAGACTGAATGTTAACATAAACATGCATATGCTGAATTTCATGTGTGCGCATATCCACACACCCAAGTGCACACATATACCACACATGCATGCTCACAGACACCTCGCGCACCAATCCTCACACAGAGGGAAAGAGAGATGGGCAATCATGGTAAAGCACCTTTTGAAATCTTTGCTGTTTCTCTTGCTTTAGTAAATGAATAACACCTGTCAATCTAGCAAGTGTGTCATTGCTGATGCTCTTTGATTGAACATTTTTGGAATCACTCAAGCTTGGATGAACCTCATTTACAGTCTCTACAAAATCAATTGATAGCACAAGTGACAGCTCATGAATAGTACTGAGGTTACTGTTAACTTTCTGTTGCCGGAGATTCTGCAAATTGGATGAAAGAAAGGAGCAAAAATAAGTAGTGAAACAGGACCAAAAAAAAGCTTTTAACTCTTATTACCACTCAAAGCACCACAATATGATAGTAGAAAGAACCTTCTCATTCTGTAGCTCACGAAGGTGTGCCTTAAGCTCTCCCAGCTTCTTTGCAGTCAAATCACATTCATTAACTTGTGCATCGACAGAGTTAATTGATTGCCCATTTCCTGCTATTTCTGAGCTGATTTGAACAATTTGAAACTGGATTTCTGAAAATTCCTTAATTCTTTGTTCCTTTTTTGACCTCAAGTCCTCCAAAATAGATCGTATTGCAGAAATTTGCTGCTTAAGTGTTCCCTTCCCCTTTACAATTAGTACCAAATTAACCATATCAATGCATTAAAGGATAAATTCCAGGATAATTTAGTAAGCCCACTCATGGAAACTAATATGAATACCATTCTAATATAAAAGACAATGACAAACCCGTGAAAAGGAGGCATGTTCACCAAGTGCAGAAACAAGGCTGGCAATTTCAGCTTCGGCATCAGCCAATGATTGATGCAAATCAACCTTGTACTTCCTAGTTCTTTCAACCTTTCTACGGTAAATATCAAGACATTCCTGCTCAAGTTCCAACAGCATCTTGTCCCTTTCACTGTCGCTCTCCCCAATTTCATCCCATATTATCTAATGTCACAACATCGGCAATGTAAGCATATAAACTGAAAAAATAAGCACTTGTCAAGGAAATAGAACCACAACCAAATGAGAATGAAAAAAAAAAAAAAAAGGATGTCCGAATTGGTCTTTGTGAAATCAAAAAGAATTCCCTAGAATTAAGGCATGTTTATGACTCATGATTCTACTTAACTGTATACTCTAGCTCCGAAACAATTACAATAATTTGCAAAAGAAAAAAATGAAATAAAATAAAATGAAAAAAGAGAGATTAATTTCAGGTATACAAAAAAGTGCCTAAAACTGAAAGTTAAAATCTGGTAGTGTAATTAAGGCAATTAACAATCGGCAACAGTTGAACATTGAAATTAGGGCAAAGTGCGGTTAAATTCTAAAACAAGCAATTAAAAGTTACAGAAAATAAATAAATAAATAGATAGATAGATAATGAAAATGAAACCTGCAATTCCTGAAGCAGAGAACCGCAAGTAGTCGGTGAGGGCATATCTGTCATCTCAAACAAATTCCACTGGAAGTTGATGCCCAGCCCCCGTTGTTAGAAGTTGGCAGAAGAAGAAGATTAAAGAGAAAGCGTGCGTTTTGGTTTCTACTGCTCTGCTATTATGCAAATTTGGAGATCCCGAAGATTTTTAACTTATGAGAGCAGAGACCGAAAGGGAGAATCGATTTTGAAAATCGGTGCGTTACGGAAATTTAATTTCATTTTGGCGCCAAAACCCAGGTATGTATTGTATTACCCTTTTTATTATATTATTTTAATTTTGGGGTGCCCCTTTTGTTTTCTTTTTTTCTTGAACAGCTAACAGCGCCCCATCCGTATACAGTTTCATAATTACAAATTTATCCTTCTAGGCCAAACTGCAATATTGAGATTTGTCTGTATTAACAATATCCTGTCGAATAAGGAAAAAATGTATTGGAAATTAAAATATCCTGTTGAATGAATAAAAAGATGAATTGGAAATTTCTATGAAATAATTAGAGCTTACAGTTAAGCAAATGCTTCTCTTCTTGTTTCTTAAAATATTTTGTATTTCCCACGGATTTAGATTCAATGCTCAACTGGTTTTTTAATTAATTTTTTAGAAAGATACAATTAGTGATCATTGAATAAAAATATAAAATTAATTAAATGATATCTTATATGGTTATATATGTGACAGAAGATTACGAAGAGTTAAAAAAAGACATCTTAACTTATATTGTTAGATTCAATACTCAACTGACTTTTTAATTTATTTTTTAGAAAGATAAAATTGGTGGTCATTGAATAAAAATATAAAATTAATTAAATCCTAATTTATATTATTACATATGTGACAGAAGATTATGAAGAGTTGAAAGAAAAAGGACATCTATGCCCTCAAAATTTGGGGAATAGTTATCAACACCCCTAAGTTTTACAAAAGTAACACCATGACCCCCTTTGACCATAATACTTTTTATCTCTATTATCCCAAAAAAATGACTCTAAAAAAATGACTAATGTTTTGTAATATATAGAAATATAATATTAAAATAAATGCAATAATATATACATTTTAAAATAATTTCAATATTTAAAAATATTTTAATATTATACAATCTATTATATATATTTTATTATATTAAAGTAAATTTTATAATAAATAGAATCATAATAATAAAATAAATGAATTAAAATTTAAATTATTTTGAATATCATGTAAAACAATAATTTTAACATTATTAGCATGTGAATTTTTTTAATTGTAAAATGTATTTAATGCAAATATTTATTTAAATCCTACAATAAATAAAAATCTACTATTAAAATAAATATAATAATTTACATATTTAAATTTATTAAAATATTTTAATATTGTTAGTCTATTGCATGGCACATTATTTATATAATATTTGTATTATAAAAAAATTTAAAGTCAAATTTTTGAAATAATAGAGATAAAGAGTATAATAGTTAAAAAGGTGCCTTGGTATCTCTTTTTGAAAACATGAGGGTGTTGGTGACTGTTTTCCCAAACCTTAGGGGCTTATAAATTCTTTTTCCAGAGTTGAGCATATGTCAAATCAACATTGGATCTAAGTCCATTTCCCACTCCATAAAGAAAAGAGTTCTAAGGTGTTTGTTGAGTCTTTAAAATCTTTTCTTTGTGATTGCCTAGCGGATAATTAAATTGGTTTGTAAGTTAGGATGTACATAATTTAATCAATTTTCAGATGAGATATTCCTGGCTTTGTGTAAATTGTAGATTTTAAGAGACAAAAGTTAGGCTGATTTAAATATGGGAAAGCAATGGTTATAATTTACAGTGGCGGAGCCATTAAGTGTGAAGTGGGGCAGCTATCTCCATTTTGATTAAAAAATTTAGGTGATATACATTGTTAGATTATTAGAAATCACGAATTTGTCTCCATAAATTGATTAAATACATGAAAATCAAGTTTAAATTTATTCTACAATTAAACAAATCTCATCATTTATAATTGATTTGTCCAATTGCGTAATTTAAATGGCCAAAGCCCAATTGTATCCATTAAAAACAATGCCGAAGATCTAGTTTGATATTTGATATGGTTTAGTTAAAATTTCCAACTCGATGTTAAGAATAATGTTAAGGATTGCAAGAATTAAGTTCCAACAGATATGGTAGTCATTTATTGAATAATAAAAATATTAATTTTACTATTTATGAAACTCAAGATATTCCACCCCCACGAGGTGATAAGCAGATCATACCACGATCTGACATACCAGAGGGTAGTACGCCGAAGAACGGACCATCGGGTACCCGATCAAAATTTCACATCGGCTGTTTTAGGGAGGAACGCTCTACCACCTCTTGCTACTCTCGTAGTAGCCGGAGGTACCAAGCGTAAACTCAAAACTCAAGAAGATCTTCGGCATAAACTGAACGCCAAAAGAGCCTCCCAAACAGCGGCAGCGTCCTCGGGGGCACCTAGGGTACCCCAAGAGTTTATGGAGAAGGTGGAGTACCTCGAGGCTCAAATGAAGCTCCTCTCTGAGAAGTAGAATGTCACCAGTGTTCTAGCACCAGTAACTTATAATTCGCCATTCACCATGGAGATACGAACAGCAGCTTTGCCAGAGACATTCACCATGCCTCCAATACCACAATATGCTGGTACCTCAGATCCCGTAGAGCATGCCGAGTTATATCGCGACCAAATGTTGATTAAAAGGGTAGATAATAATGCAATGTGCCGGAGGCTTTCCACATACACTCACCGGTCCGGCCAAATTTTGGTTCCGATCATTAAAAGGAGGTAGTGTATCCTCACTAGACCAACTCCTGGCAAGCTTCACCCAAGAATTTTCTTATGCTTCCTCACAAGAAAGCACAATCTCTAAGCTCGCCTTCATTAAGCAAGGAGAATCCGAGACTTTGGCTGATTACGTAACCCGGTTCCACCAAGAAGTATTGCGTACCGGAGCATTTGGTCACCAACAAACTCTCACCCACTTTGAAAAGATTTTGCGTTTGGGAAAATTGTGGCGATCATTTCAAAAACATCGCCCACTCTCATATGGTGAAGCTCGCTCTCGAGCTTTGCAGCAAATAGCAATGGAGGAGAAGTGCCATCTGAAACAAGAGGAGGACAAAGTGGAAGCCGTAAAGAAGAAGGAAAAACCAAAGAAATCAGAGGCAGCCCAAGTAAGGGTACCTCGGCTACCCAGCCCCACCCGCGTTCCTTTGCGCGGAAAGAGTTTTGGTGTATCCAGGGTACCTCGAGTACCCCCACCAACTAAGCCGCCTCCAATAGAACGACGGGAGCCTCAGGAAAAACCCCGGTATGATTCTTTTCACCCTCTGAATCAGTCTCCAGAAAAAATATTTTACCAAATCAGAAATACTGGCATGCTCCGCCCGCCTAAGCCTATACGGAAGTACCCCAACATGAAATGTAGTTTAAAATACTGTGAGTTCCATGAGGATTTCTGGCATAGCACTGCTGAGTGCTTCAGTTTGAGGTAGGGGTGGGCAAGAACCGAACCGAAACCGAAAAAATCCGGTTCTTGCCCACCCGATTATCATATAGATCCCTATACTTTATATAATTTTTATTATGGCCCAATATTTAGGAAATGTTTACATATAGAATTTCTGTTATGGCCTAATTTTTTTGCAAACTTTTCAAAACGGTCCTTGACCGAAAGTCAGCAGAGCAAGATATCATCCCAATCCATATTTTTTGGTACATTATATTATGACGTAGAAACTTATTTTACTTTATTTTTGTTGTGGGCCAAAAGTTTTGATATTAAAACTAGTGATAATGATTCTGAAAATTCATCATTTTAGTCTAAAATTCTTGCAATTTTTTTTTTTTTTGCAAATACAAATTTGTAAATTATTTTATTTTTGTTTATTATACATTAATTATAGTAGGCCTTGTGTGCAAGTTAAGGTGAACAATTTTAGTCTAAAATTCTTGTATTTTTTTTTTTTTGCAAATACAAATTTGTAAATTATTTTATTTTTGTTTATTATACATTAATTATAGTAAGTCATGTATACAAGTTAAAGTGAACCGAAAAACCGATTTGATAATCCGAACTATTAAGCAAATGGTTACCGAAAAACCGAAACCGAAATCGAACCGAAACCGAACCGAACCGAACTATTGATTCCGTTTCGGTTTTTATTTTCCTAAAAAACCGAACGGATTTTTTAATTTAAAACCCGAACCGAACCGAAACCGAAAATTTATTCCGAAACCGAACCGAACCGAACCGATGCCCACCCCTAGTTTGAGGGAGGAAATTGAGTCACTAATTCTGAGTGGGTACCTCAAGGAGTTTGTGGCCGATATGCGTGAGGCGAGGAAGTCTCGAGAGCTCGATAAAGGAAAGCAAGTGACCGAATCCAGTCTCGAGACTGAGGTACCCCAAGGATCCAAAAAAGGAGTTTATGTTCGAATGATCATAGGCGGACCTACTCTCACCGGTGAATCAAGACGGGCCGTCAAGTGTTACAGCAGGTTGCTATCCTCGGGTATTCATACATGCAAGGATGTCAACTTCGCTGATCAAAGTTTCGCCAAGGTACCTCAGGTACCCGAGCATTCGATTCCGAGCCTTTTCACAGAGAAAGATGCATAGGGTATCTCATATCCTCATGACGACGCTTTAGTCATAACTCTGAAAGTGGCTAGCGACAAAGTAGCAAGGATACTCGTGGATATTGGCAGCTCTGTGGATATTATCGTCAAAAGCACCTTGGATCAGCTGCTAATCAGATCACCAAGGATTACTCCATATGATACTCCACTCATTGGGTTTGCAGGAGACATGGTCATCCCTAAAGGCATCATCACTTTGCCCGTCACCATAGGTAAGGTACCCCATCGGGTCGTCCACATGATTGATTTTCTTATAGTGGATCACCCAGGTGCTTATAATATCATCCTCGGGAGGCCATTCCTAGCCGCAACAAAAGCAGCCGTCTCCATGCATTATCTCACCATGAAGATTCTTACTGACGGGGAGGTTATCACCATCAAGGGAGATCAACAGACCGCTCGAATGTGCTATTCGGTAGTTTCTAAGATGAATTATTAGATTACCTCTAATAAGCTCCTAGAGGGGTACCCCCTGAGCGTAGGGTCATCAATTAGCCTACCCAAGCAGGCATTTAATGTACAACGCAGAGCTACCCGTGAGAAAGATCCGCGAACTACTTGTTCCCAAGAGCAGCAGGAAATCGATCCCATGGGGATGGATTTTCTAACAAATGAGGTACCCGAGGTACCTCATCATCATTCTTCCGAATCGATTGGGGAGGTGGAAGCCCCCTTGGACCCTCGGGTGCTGACGGAAGACAAGCGGGGAATACCAGCAGACGAGCTTATTTCCGTTCAAATCTGTGAAAATGACCAAAGCAAGATAGTTAAAGTCAGCTCGAATCTCCTCGACCAACACCGGGAGCAGCCTGTCAACTTTTTGAAAGAAAATCTTGATGTGTTCGCCTGGTCCCATGTTGATATGCCAGGTATCCCACCTTCCATCTCTTGTCATCGGCTCAATGTCAATCCACACCACAAGCCTGTCAAGCAAAAACGCCGAACTTTCAACCAAGAACGTTACGATATTATTGAGCAGGAGGTCAATCGTTTACTATCAGCTGGATTTATTCGGGAGGCAGTGTACCCCGACTGGGTGTCAAATGTTGTTATAGTAAAAAAGGCCAATGGCAAATGGCGTATGTGTGTGGACTTCACGGATTAAACAAGTCTTGCCCCAAGGATAGCTTTCCGCTTCCCCGAGTAGACCAGCTTGTGGATGCCACAACCGGACATGAGATGCTCAGCTTCATGGACGCCTTCTTTGGCTACAATCAAATCCCGATGCACGGGCTTGATCAAGAAAAAACGGCCTTCATCACCAATAGCGGATTATATTGTTACAAGGTAATGTTGTTTGGCTTAAAAAACACCGATGCCACTTATCAACGATTGGTGAACAAGATCTTGAAGGACCAGATTGGGCACACCATGGAGGTATATATAGATGATATGATCACAAAGTCCGTGAACGCCTGTGACCACGCGGGGCACCTCAAGGACAGCTTCGATATTTTGAGGAACATCAGATGCGCCTGAATCCCGGAGAAATGTGCATTCGGGGTTACCTCTGATAAATTCCTTGGATTCATGGTGCAGTAGCGGGGGATTGAGGCAAACCCCGATAAAATTCGCGCAGTGTTAGAGATGAAATCGCCTAGCACCATCAAAGAGGTTCAAAGTCTGGCAGGCCGGGTAGCCACCCTCAGCCGCTTTATTTCCAAAGCCACCGATCGTTGCAAGCCTTTTTTCAAAGCTTTAAAGGTGGAGAAGAAGCTCCACTGGACCGCTGAATGTGAAGAGGCTTTCCAAAAACTGAAGGAGTACCTCGTTAATCCGCCACTACTCGCAAAGCCCGAGCTTGGTGAAACCCTTCTGTTGTACCTTGCCGTCTCCAAACATGCCACCAGTTCAGTTCGACTCAGAGAAGAGGATGGGGTACAACGGCCTATATATTACACCAGCATGGCTATGGTGGATGCAGAAAAAAGGTACCCAGCCTCCGAAAAGTTAATTTTGGCTCTGGTAACCTCTGCAAGGAAGCTCCGACCATATTTCCAGGCCCACACTATTACCGTCATCACAAATCTTCCTCTTCAACAAATCTTCCAGAAACTGGACATGTCTGGACGACTTATCCGATGATCTCTTGAGTTAAGTGAGTTTGACATTATCTACAAGCCTCACTCGGCTATCAAAGCGCAAGCTATTGCCGACTTCATTGCTGAATTCGCCAATGGCTCGGAGGGCGAGGGGATCATGGGGTACCTGAACGAGACCATACTTGTGGCAGAAGGGGAGCACGTCTAGGAGATATATGTGGACGGCTCCTCCAACTCACACGGGAGTGGTGCCGGGGTGATCATCATCGATCCGGATAAAGTGAAGCTGTACTATGCCTTACAATTTGGATTCAAGGCTTCAAACAATGAGGCCGAATATAAAGCGATAATAACTGGGCTAAGGATGTCTAAGGCCTTAGGGGCGAAAAAGGTCCACATCAAAAGCGACTCTCAACTAATGGTAAGCCAAATCACCTCAGAGTACCAGGCTAAAGAAGAAAACATGAAGGAGTACCTCGAGAAAACTAGAGAGTTGATGTCCCAGTTTACTGATGTCAAGATCAAAAGGGTATCGTGGGCAGACAATTGTGAAGCTGATAATCTCGCCAAGATGGCATCCTTCAGAGCAACCCAATGAGCTGGTACCATCACTACCGAGTATGTACCTACCCCAGTATTAGTCTGTCAGAGCCGATTGAAGTGGGATCGACGTCTACAGGGTAACTTGGATGGAGCCTATTATAAAGTACTTAAGGAACGGGGACCTACCCTCGGACAAGGGCGAGGCGAGAAGGCTGAAGTATAAAGCGTCGCGGTATTGTCTCATTCAGGATACCCTATACAGAAGATGGTTCACTCTCCCCTACCTAAAATGGTTAAGAAATGATCAAGCTGAGTACGTCATGAGGGAGATACACGAAGGAGTTTGTGACAATCACTATGGGGGACAATCTTTGGCACAAAAAGCCCTTCGCCAAGGGTATTACTGGCCTACAATGCGGGAGAATGCAAGGAATATGGTTAGGAGTTGTGGTAGGTGCCAGAAATTTGCTAAGGTACCCCACTTTCCCCTAGAAAAGTTAACAATCATATCTTCCCCTTGGCCTTTTGCCATGTGGGGGGTGGATCTCATTGGCCCATTGCCAACCGGGAGACGGCAGTCCAAGTATGCAATTGTGGCGGTTGATTACTTCACAAAATGAGTAGAGGCGAAACCATTAGCAAGTATCACGGAAAGAAAAACCACCGAGTTTATTTGGAGGAATCTTCTTTGCAGGTATGGTATTCCAAATGCCATAATCAACGACAACAAGAAGCAATTTGATAATGAGAAATTTCGAAGTTTTTGCTTGGAGCTTGGAATAGCAAATCAGTTTGCCTCTCCGGCTCATCCATAATGTAATGGGCAGGTTGAAGCTGTCAATAAAATTATCAAAGGTATCCTGAAGAAGAAACTTGAAAAAAGAAAGGGAGCTTGGGTAGACGAGCTACCCGGCGTTCTTTGGGCTTACCGCACAACCCAGAACACCTCCACCGGAGAAACTCCTTTTTCTCTCGCTTTCGGGACTAACGCGGTAATGCCAGCAGAGATAGGGGAACCCTCTCACAGGACTGCGTACTTCGATGAAACCGAGAATGCTTCTTTGATTGCATCCAGTTTGGACCTCGTGGTAGAAAAAAAGGTTAAAGCGGAATTAAGGGCCGCGGCGTACCAACATCGTATTTCAGATCTATATGATAAGAAAGTACGACCTAGATCATTTAAGAAGGGAGATTTGGTTCTGCAAAGGGTAACTCAGAACACACGGGTACCCTCTGATGGCTCTTTTGGAGCAAATTAGGAAGGCCCATATCGTGCAGACAAGCCAATAGGATCTGGAGCCTACAGACTACTCCATATGGACGGGACAATTGTGAAGCACCCCTAGAATGCTACAATGCTGAGAAAGTATTACTAAATGGAGGACAGTGTCTTAATCCCCGCCACTTACTTTATCTATTTCTTATATTCTCCCTTTTATGTTTACAACGTAGTTCGCCATGAAGGGTACCCCGAGTACCCTACGTAGTCAATAGAAATTCTCAGTTCTTACAGCTCCAAAGAAATGATATTTCCATGAGATCAAGATAAGATAATTTGCATTCTCCTTAATTACGAAATATGGCCACGATTCAATTTTCGCCACTCATATTCATTATCATACATGCGCCTTTCAGTTGTAATTACAAGATAAGTAAGGTACCCGAAGAGCCTGACCTATCTGGATCATGAAGATCTACTCAAGGTCAGCACCCCAACGGTGGAGTACACCGGCATACCTAAACAACATGAGCCTCCAGTTAAGGTATGCACACATCCACACCTCCATTCATTTACTTAAGCGAAGTAACAAATAAGCAAATCCAAAATAAGTGGCAATCATGAAAGCTGAATGCCCAAACAAAAGAAAAAAAAAAGGGAAAGAGAGTAAGCGAGCAGTCACTTCTGTTTGCATAATTTTTCTTCAATAGAGATCAGGATGATATCCTCACCCAGAATAACTACGCAAATATAAACACCAAAAAGAGGAGGTACCTTGGGTACCCAATTAAGTCTATCACAAAAGTCTCATGCGAGTAGCAGTTAGATTACACCAAAACAGTATCAATCAATGAAGGGAAGGTCATCCCCACCACTTCTCTCCGCAGCAGGGTCGGCAGGGTTTGCCGACGTCGCGGAAGAATGTCCCTCAGTGGCTGCGACTTCTGGCGGTAGCTCTGTAGGGGGTACCTGGGGTACCCCGGAAGACCGTTCCGGACTTGGAGAAAGAGAAGCCTTCAACCCCTTTCTATCTTCAATCACTTTCAGGATGGCTGGCTTGTTCACCCGTTTTTCCACACGGGGTACCTCCAGCCCTGCGTCATCACTCCAAACCTCCGTCATGATGTGAGTGAAAGCTTTGTCAAGCATGTCTCTCTGACGAGACAATAACTCCTCATTCTGAGCCTCCGCCTCTTCAAGATCCTTAGATATGCGGGAGTTATCTCGGGAAAGATCATCCAAGCGCCCCTTTAGGGCCCTAACCTCCTCAGCAAGCTTCTCCTCGCGAGAACGACTCTGTTTGAGTTCCCCCCTCAACTTCTCAGCCTCCATTTGTGCACCCGAGATGAAGCTGAAGTCCTGGAGGCTGTGGCTAAGAGAAAAGGCCGCCTGAAAAAAAAAATAAAAGAGAGAGAGACGCCATTAAAACAAAAAGAAAAGCAAGAGATGGGGGAGGGAAAGAAAAGTACTCACATCATGGCAAGCCTTGAGTGCTCGGCTATAGCGCTCACTTCAATCAAGCTTGTCCGCCTCTAAAGCTAAGTCCGGAGAAACACACTCGGAAGTAAGAAGGAAACAATCCTTCAAATGAGATATTATTTTATTCGCAATCGGATCGAGCTCCCCTTCCACAAGATCTCCGGATACAGTAAAAAGAGAGCTAAGTTTCCTCTTACGAGCAGTAGATGTTCCTCCGAGGGAAGAGCTCTGTGGCCTGGTTTTGGTACTCGGAATGAGGGGAGGCCGGGTACCTTTTGAGGAGGCACCTTAGGTACCTGAGGAACTACCGCTCAGACGATTGAAGAAGGCATCGAAATCTTCATGAAAAGGATCCATATCTGAGAATCACCATGCACAAATAATAAGAGGAGGTCAAGTCCAAGAAACATCCAAGATATCAAAAACAAAAAAAAAAGGGAGAAGTGAAAAGCCAAGTGACGGTGAGGTACTCCGCTAGACCCGCGAAGGCGGGGTACCCCAGAAATACCATAAGGCCATACATAAATTACCACTTGGAGAAGATGGAAGATTCTCACCAATTAAACCAGCTCTCACCAACCAGCCCGCACTCAACACGTCCTTGTCACTTTGTAAAGCCCGAAATCTCTCTACGAACTTACTTACTTCTCTTCCCACCTCCTGCACAGGGCACGCTCCTTTGGTCCAAATAATGTCTGCAAGGTCCCAATAAAAAAAAAAAGAGCAAGCCCAGAATGAGAAAAATAAAGAAAAAATGAGAAAAAGAAGAGAGATGGAAGAAGGAAGGAAACACATACTATCTTCATTAAAAGAGTTCCGAACTTGCACCTCCACACCATGAGCCAAGATATCCCTCCCCCACTCACCATCAGCCACAAACCAGCCATACCTGTAACCCTTTTTCAGAAGGGGATCTGCGTCTACCAAATTACCACGAACCCCCCAAGTGGCAAAATAAGCAGTAGAAAGGCCAACATGTTTCTTCAACTGATAAAGTCCACTCAACTCCCTACAAGAAATGTCCTGCACAAATACCTCTAACCACAGCACCTCGAGGCCCGAGAGTAACCTCCAACCGGGAAGGGATAACTGCCAGGGGCAATTCTCATGTCACTGAACACTCTCCTAAAAAAAAGATGAAGGGGCAAACGAAGACCTATGTCGAAAAGGTCAATGTGCAGGGCTATGCCGTCAGATTGGGGACGTTCGGGACACTTACCTTTACGAGGAACACAAAGTTGGACGCATGAAGGTATGTTGTACTTAACTTTAATTCTCTCTAGGTCCTCAGGGGTTACTTTTCTACCCCCTAGCGAGTGAAGCTTGCGAGGTTCAGAATGGGGGATAGAAGGAGGCCTAGGGATGTTAGCAGAGGGAGGGGATTTGGCTCGTGGGTTTTTGGCTCGGGTTTTCTTACGGGTTTGAGTAGTCATTTTCTGGCCTTTAGGTTTAGGTCCGTGAACAGGATCAGTTTAGGATAATCTAGGGCTGTTACTCCTAAGGCTACCCAAAGGAGACCCGTCATCGTCACTAATTGAGACGTAAGGGAGCTCAGAGGAGGGAGTAACCTTGTCCGACCCTCTAACCGCGCCACGCCCTTTTAACCCAATACTCTTCTTTCCCATTACTTTTTCCTAAAACACAACACAAATAGAAAAAGGGAACCTCCACATCAAAAACTCGCAAACCCCGCAACCTCACTCCACATCCACCAAAACATACACCGTAGTTCGCAAATCCAAAGTGTACACATAAAAAAAGGAACGTAAACTCTTCACAACACACCAACCACATCTTCAGAATAAAATAAACAGAGGGAAGAATGGTACCTGAAAAGCCGCTGAGTTGATGGAGTTTGGCCGTCAAAGGTCAAGTTCGAGCAAATATGGCTGCAGTCACTGAGCAGGAAGGGTAAAAATTAAAATCAATGCCAGCGTTTGCAAATAGGTTTAAAAAAAAAAAAAAGGGAGAACAAAGCAACGCGGGTGGCTACCATGAAACACCACCTAGATCCGACGCCACCGCACGCCAAGGAGGCCCCACGTCGGTCGTGGCAACTTCACCGACCAGATCCAACACCGTCACATGCCAAGGAAGCTTCACCGTCCAGATCCGACGCCGCCGCACGCCAAGGAAGCTTCGCGTCGGACGTAGCAGCCCCACCACCTGGAACCAATGCCGTAGCAATACCACCGAGACCCGACACCAACTGTCGTGAGAAGCACCAAAGGGAAGAAGGAAAAAACAGAGAAAGGAGAACGGAGGAAGAAAAAGGAAGAAGAAAGGAAAAAGGATGGGAGGAAAAACCGAAGGAAAGAAAGAGAGAAAAAGAAAAAAAGTAGAAGAAAAATGACGAGGAAAAGAACAAAGGGGGGCAGATGAAGAGGCGGTTTAAATTCCTTTTCTTTTATGATGAAGAAAGAGAAAATAAGGGTCAACATTAATGGTAGGAAAGAAGATCACTGACAAGAAGTGTGACTCTAATCAGAAGAAGTACGAAACGCCTGCAGAAAGAGTCTGACTCCTTTCAAAATTCAAAAACGTAAGAAAAGGAGGGAACAAGTACCGCCACATGTCATTTCCAACTGCTTTCGGAGTTTCTTTTTGCCTCAATTATTTTTCCCAAAAAAGAAACTAGGGGGGTGTTGTTTGGGAAAGAAGTGAGAGAGTAAAAAATACCACGTGTTGAAATAAAATCTTATGGATGAGCCTGAGATCACGAAGGTAAGAAGCCTGGGATCATGAAGGTACCCGGGGTATTTGGGGTACCTGGGATACCTCGCCTGGGATACCTCGAGTAAAGGTAAAAGAATAATAAAATAGTTAAGAACAAAGGAGATGTTTTTTTCTAGAAAGGGACCGATTGATTTTAGCAGAAAATAAGGAATCAACGAATGAATATTGTGCCGAGGAGGAGGGGACAGCAACCTGCTACGCCTGCAAGCAGGCCGAAATCTGTTACAAGGACGGTACGGACCACCCGTCCTCCCTACTGCGCCTGCAAAATCCTAACAGCTTTGGCAGAGGTACGCGGGACCACCCTCCTACATCAAAAACGGACACGTGCCTCAGACTTGTTCTCCAAGCATATTTTCAAATATCCCAGTGGTCACACGTGTAAAAGATGACAAAACCTCTGACAAACGCCCATGAGGAACGCCAATAAAATGACGCCAGGTGGCACGGTAACCGGGGTACACCTTATAAATACTCAAGCTTTATTTCTCATTGTAAGCATAACCAACACACACATAAAGGGGGCTGAGGTTTCTTCTACCTCCAGCCGCCATTACAGAGGGCTTACAAGCTCTCTAATCTGAGATACCCCAACTCTGACTTGAGCGTCAGAGTGTGGTCGCCGGCCACCCCCGGCTCCACCTCTGACATCCTTTCCCTGCTTTTGCAGGCCTAAGGCGACTAAACAAGTACTCTAAGGCCGGACCTCAACATTCCACCGCATCCACCACTCTCATTGTCCTTCTTCCTCACAACGATAAACTACAACAGCCTGCACACCACCGACCCAGCGAGGTACCCCAGCTCCCAACAAGAAAAAAAAAATTATTGTTCTTAGTTCGGTTTTGCAGCTCTCATTCTCATATACCAAAATCAACTAAAAACATAGGGTATTCTCACAAAAAGGGGGGAAAGAGGGGCCCACTTCTAGGAAATAATTGAAATAGGTTTACATTATTTTTTAAATATACAAATTAACACAAAGTTTTGATAATTAATTAATTAATGATAACAAGTTACTATAAAAATTGTAACAAAATTTTTGACAACTTTATTAATTTTTTTAGAAATACATGATTATTTATAACCATAATGTTACACAAATGATAATAGAAGTTTAATTTTGACCAAGTATGAAATTAGTTAAAAATAAGTGGTGAAATTTTGAAATATTTTGCAGTAGTGTTAAGCTACTATGCGGAGTTAGATCTACTGATGATGATGTGTACTAATAAGCTGGTTTGGGGAATGATGATGTGCGCTGATGTGTTGAACCTTGTGTCAAGATAGATGCACAAAATGTGAGAAGCTAGTTTGAAGTACATGGTGGAACTAGATTGCGGCTACCTAATTGTAATTAGTTAAAGGATCTAGCTAGTTAGTAATTCTGTTGTTAGACTAAAGTTAGATATAATTTATAAGATACTATAAATAAAGTTGTACTAGCTCAGATTGTATATGTTAGATTCATTCAATAAAATTCTAGATTCATCCATATTCTTTTGAATCATTTTCTCTCCCTTTTAGCACAATCCAAACAACTTTATAAACTGTAATATGTTATCAAAGCCATCAAATATGTCAAATTCAAACAACATAGCTTTTTCTTCAATTTCTTTCAACTTCGTACAACAATTTCTCTCAACTTCATTTAACCTATCAAGTTTGATCAATCAAACTATCTTGTGTGAAAAGTCAAGTTCGTGCATCTGTCATAGCTAATGGACTTGAAGGTTTCATTAATGGTGATAGTGTGTGTCAAATCTTTTCTTTACTAATCAAATCTTTTCTTTATTGAATCAACTAGAGAGTCAAGCAGATCTGGAGCTCAAGCTTCAAGATAGGAGAATCTAGAGTATGTCACATAGGTGATGACAAATAAACTTCTGTAGAGCTGAATTCTTTCATCAATTGTGAATAACATACTGATCAAGGTGATTCACTGTGAAACTTTTCTTGAATTATGAGAGATGTTTGCTGAGATTTTAATGTCACAATCTAAAGCAAGGTATATGCTTGAAAAATGGAAATTTAGTCAACTAGGAAATGTTCTCTCTCTATAAGTGATTACTTTAATTAGAAGAGAAGAAAATTGCTGATAGCTTGGCTATCAAAGGTAGTGCACTTCCTTCTAATGAATTGATCATGCACTTGCTTACTAGATTAGATAACAATTATGAGTCTCTTGTGACAAATATACTTACTAAACTTGGGAAAGAACAACTTAATATCGAAGAGGTATATTTAATGATGCCTAGTTATGAAACTAGATTGGAAATGAGTACAAAAAAAATATAAACTGAGATCTTGCATGATATGACTGCTAATTTCACTCAAAAACGATAGAACTATAGCATATCTGGTTATGCTAATCAGAAGAATGCTAGTTTTGGAAACTTTGGAGGCTAAGAAGGTAATGAGAATGTCTTTGGTATTGGTTTTAATATTGGTAAACAAATTATCTTGTCTTTGGTACTAATTTCAGTGTTGGTAAAGAAATTATCTATCAATTGGTAAAGAAATTATCTATCAAATCTATTTCATTCTAGAAATCGAGCATATAAGTGAAGAAATAGGATCAATCAAGGTTTTTCCTAGAAACAAAGGCTTTGGTGGATTTAGGCCTAGAAGACGTTAGAATTACAGGGCTTTACTAGAAATGGTCAGAAAAACTTTGGAAGAGGTTTTGGTTATAACAATGTTGCTAGTTTAAAACTTGCTTATCCTAGAAAGAATAGACCTTTTCATATTTATGTTGCCTATCAGAATCCAAGCTTCATGTATCTTCAAAGTGTTCACGGTAACTATAATGGTGCTCTTCATGAAGCTGCAACAACTAATATGTTTGCTGGAAATGTTAGAATTCCTCATAACACTTCTGCTTCTGCACCCTCGGCGAGTTATGGTAATGTTGCTGATCTAGCTTGGTACATTGACTCTGATGCAACCAATCATGTAACTTAGGATGCAGGTATCTATTCTTAATACTCAATTTATCTTGGCATTGAAAAATTACATATAGAAAATGGTATAGGATTCCTATTCACAATATTGATCATGCTATTATTAAAACCTTATCTACAGCACTTGTTTACCTATACAATATTCCGCATGTTCCTACTATTACTAAAAATCTTCTCAGTTGCCATTAACCTTTAAATCTCCAGACACTTTGAGGGTACATGAAGCTTGGATTCTGATAGGCAACATAACCATGAAAAGCTTCATTCTGGTTCAACTGATGATGATTTGTGTTGATGCGAGGCGATGATGGGTGCTGATGTGTTGAGCACTTGTGTCAAGACACATGCACAAAATGTGAGAAGCTAATTTGTAGTACTTGATGTAACTAGAATGTCAGCTGCCTAATTGTAATTGGTTAGAGGGTTTAGCTAGTTAGTAATTATGTTGTTAGATTGAAGTTAATTATCATTTTTAAGCTACTATAAATAGAGATATAATAGCTCAGATTGTATAGATAATATTCATTCAATAAAATTCTAAATTCATCTAGACTCTTCTTAATCATTTTGTCTCCCTTTTTCTCACAATCCAAACAAGCATATAAACCCACTGTTATTTGCAACTGCAAGAATTCAACAATAAAAAAATACCATATCATTTTTTACTAAATATCAAAGTAGTCACTAGTGAGCATTATAAATTATTAAGTAGTAGAATTTATTCTATACCAAACTTATGGTAGAAATAAATTACTATTTTCTATGACTTTTAAACGTTATAAAAATATATTAATATTTACATCTATGTCTGATAATTGATCGAAAATAGTATAAAACTAATCAGAATAGTTTAGGAGATTATTGATTAGTATAAAAATTGAAAAAAAAAAAGATTATTTTTTGTCTTTCAATGAAACTTGACATGGGGAAAAAAAAAGTTCTTTCAACCCGTGCTAGCTCAAATAAAACAAATATCCGTTAGACTTGACTGCTTCGATATATGTAGACAATAGGCCAATTAACCAATTAAACTGTCCTCTATAAAAGGGAGTTTGAAAATGAGGGATCCTAATTAAAGCCATTGGATTCAAATTTAATGGCTCATAAATTTGCACACTATAGGCCCTACTTACCATGTACAAATTTTAAAATTAAAAAAATATTAGGCCATTGGATTTGAATCTAATGGCCAAAATTGAGGATCTTGCACTTTAACTGAAGTGTAGGATCCCTTATGAGATCTTAATTCTATATATATAATCAGCTTCGAATTAGGAATTTCTAACTATATTAAAGTCAGAGACTAAATTAAAGTAATAAAAACATATATTTTTTAATACATTATAGGACAAAATATATTTATATCAGATGCTCAGTGTGCGTATATATATATACACACATATATATGTTTTCTTTTAATTTATTATTAACTTTAATATGTTAGAGATCTTTTAATTGGAAAATTATATGACACAAATTTTAAGCCATAGTCTTATATACTATCCAATGTGGATATTCAAAGTCCGAATTTTATTTAATAACATCAATTTAAAATCAACTAAAATCATTAATGACTGAAAATTTATTAAAAAAAATTAAGTCAAAATTTTAAGTAAATTACCATATATATATATACACACACATACATAAATCTTAAGATTTTTTTAAAAACCAATTGCAAATTAAAATTGAATCATGGTTGTTTTCTCTTCTCATTCGGCTAACATTTGTTGATGAAAATAATTTTTAATGATTAAACATGAAAATGAGTTAAAATTAAAAAATGTTTGACTAATCTAATTTCCTAAAACTAACTTGCTGCCTCTGCCCTCGTTCGAATCAAGTTTCGATTTATATTCAAGTAATTTTGTACATCACTTAATATAATTGTCAGCCCGAACCATCAATTTTGTTTTCACTATATATTAACCCAATTCAATGTCCCAGTTTCTTGTAAAAGCCTTCAATTGTTAATGGTTAAACAACTACTTGAAGAGGAAATTAATCATTAGAAAGGGAAAACAAATGAAAAAAAATGGTTCGCTTTACGGTCGCATTATGTCTTAAACAACAAACAAAATACAAATGTAAAGAACGTAATAAATTATAAAGGTTTGGCTACTGCTCATGGGAAAAATATAGAATCCAAAGCAAATAGAATTAACAAGATTCTAGCACTTGCAGCTAGCTCCCATTGCAACTGTTGTCTTTTAGCATATCAATTTTTTTTTTTTTTTACTGCGTGATTTGGAATTAATTAAACTTGGGATTGGTCCCCGGCTGCCACTGTATGAAGACACAAGATCTACTAATGCTAAGAAAAGCTTAAAATGCAAGAAGTAATTTCAGCGGTTTAGTTATGATTTATATTGGTTTTATTCAGTAAAAGAGCAAAAAAATCCATTGCAAACGAGTGCGGGTTAATTTGATAATTCTTCACAGAAAGGAGATTTTCAAAAATAATTGAAACCCACGGTGGAATGGTGCGGGTTGGTAATTTAATCTTTTTATAAGTGCGGGTGCTGTATTAATAAATTCTTTTTGTTAATGTTCTTATTCCGTTGTTTTATAGGTAAATGGGTCTGGTATGTATTATTGTCTTGTACAATGATGAATGGATTAATCAAATCAATGAATACAAATTCAATGTCTTTGCCACAAAAGGGACAATGGTGCATCCTTCTTTAACAAATTCGCAATTGCACGAAAAGGTAGCTCAAACTATTATAATTAGCATCTCAGAGTAAGAAACTACTATGAAGTTCCAATGCTACTCACTAGATATGGTTCCACCGGTGGTAATTATCTCAAATGATGATGTACATTTTTCTTTTTCTTATTTTTGGGCATAAAAATCTTAGTGGTATCGCATACAGAACACTTCTTTATTTCACATATCAATATAGGTTAACTACTCCCATACTACAAAGAAATTTAGGTGGAGAGAATAATCAATATTTTAATAGTTCATGTGAAGAGAGTCAGGCTTATCCGATATTTGATCTATCAATTTTTTTCAGTGATAGTGTATTAACCAATTTAAGAGGCGGGATCAACCCCAAACATTTTTCTCCTAGATCTGGCTTACCACAGGAAAATGTACCTAATACAGAGCCTATGAATGAGCATGAGATTGAGCCAACCGCCAACAATACTTACATGCCTAGCAGCAAAATCAGTTTTCTTGCAAGTAGTAACGTTGCGAGTACTAATGATGTATATAATTGTATCTACAATAATATGATTAATGAAGTTGTTTGTGACAGTGATGGTTTCATTGTAAATGAGTTGTTTGCATCAAAAGAAGAGTTGCAAGCGAGGCTCCATAAGTTTGCTTTTTAAGTGTGCTTTACAAAAGCCCTCTGAGTTTAAAACAATTAAGTCTGGGAAGAATACTTTAATTGTTACTCAAGTAGATGACAACTGTCATTAAGCTATTCGTGCTACAAAAATTAAAGATTCTACTTACTTTCAAATTTGAATGTATTGTAATAGGCATAAATGTTTTATTAGTGTGGATGAAAGTAATCATCTACAAAGCCTAGCGGTTAGAATCTCACTTTTACAATTGTGAGATCACCGGTTTGAGCTCCCATAATACATTGTGAGGGTTTAATTTTCTTTATCAATTTGAGTGAATAGAATCTTCTCTAATGTGAGTGGAGAAAATGTAGTGTGGCTTGCTTTTTATAATATCTCTTACAATAATAAAAGAAAAAATTGAAATGAAATAAAAAAGAATATATTTAATTTCTGTGGATGCTCACATATGTTTAGAAAAATTAATATTGTAAAAAAATTAAATTACTAATTTTTTGGACATTAATTAAAAAAATTAATATATTAACTCAACAGAGTGTTCCATAAAAATTAATATATATTTTTTGTTTCTATTTTATTTTTTGGGTTCAATGGATAATTTAATTTTTTTCTTATTATTAATGTTAAAAAAAATTATTGTAAGAGGGTAATGTTCTAAAATCAAGCCAAAAGGAAAAAATAACGATAGGGGTGTCACTAATTTAACAGTATGGATGCTTGCGATATTTTTAAAAATAAAAAGACTAAATGAGCACTAACATCAAAATATAAAGACTAAAACGAGACTTTTATTGAGTTTGATGGTTTAAATAAATTCAATGATTTATTTATGGCTATTGGTAGTTGTCTCAAAGGGTTCAGTTTTGTTATTAGACTAGTAATTGCAATCGACGGCATATTTTTGAAAAGGAAATATAAAAGAACCATGTTCCTGGGTTCATGCATGGATGATAACAATCAAATATATGCACTTGCATATCCACTTGCATTTGGTATTGGTGATACCAAGAATGATGCATTATGGAAGTGGTTTTAAAAAAACTAAGGGATTCAATTTGCAATGTCAAAAAATTAGTTTTATTTCAGATTGTAATAGAAGCATAAAAAAGAGCGTTGCCACAATGCTTCTAAATGCAAGCCACTGTATTTGCATGCATTAGGCCAAAATCTAATGTCAAATTTCAAAGAAGTTGATATACTAAAAAATCTCGTACATGCTACAAATGTATATTTTGTGTTTCTTAATTCGATAATGTCATGAATCAGATAAATAGGATTAAAGTTAAAAGTCCAATACCAATTTTATAATTCAATCCAACTACATTAGTCCAAGTTTAAGTTCAAAACTCAATCCATGCAAGATTGAAGAATTTTGTAGAGATTGGAAAGATAGCTCTAACCTAAAAATATCTAATGGTTCTAAAATATCTAATTCTAAAAATCTTTTCAATATCTGGAGATATTTTATAAAATGTGATTGTTAAATTTTTACAATTAAATATTTGTGTGGTTTGTATTAGTTTTAGATTACTATAAATACATTTAAGCATTTTGTTGTAGGCATCAAGTGAAGAGTGAAAAATTAGTAGCGAGAAATAAGAGTAAGCCGTCAGTTGTGTGTAGTGTCTTTTATAAAATATCAATAATGTCTTTTAGTTTAGTAAAATTCTTCTTCTGCCCAAATAATCTCAATTTTGGGCAGTTTAGTCCTCCCTTGTTTTCAACAATTAATCAATGCATTGGTCAGTACCTGCATGAAGATGGGTATGATAGTGGTCTTGTGCTCACTTTGTTGGAAGATGTTACCGTATAATGACTGCAATATTGTAGAATGTATTTTAAATGTGTTTCAAGGGAGGCAAGGATGTTGCTAGTTCATAAGTTTCTTGACAAGATTATTGATTTACTAAGAGATTGGTTTTGCTAGCAACATCGATTAGTAGTGGGCACAACCACAAAAGTTACAAAGTGGGTTAAAAGTAAGCTTCTTTTAAAGCAAGATAACTCTTGAACATGCTAAGTTTTGTCTTTAAACTACTAAGTTTTGTCTCTAAACTTGCAAGAATTTATTGTAAAAGGTGCTGAATTTGAGGTCTATGTTGATATGCTTGTCAAAACTTGTAATTATCGAGCATTCCAACTAGACCATTTGTTATGCAATCGTGCTGTTATAGTATGCAGGCATCAATAATTTGAATATCACCCATTTGTTTCTCATGCTATACTATTGATTCATGCAATCTTTTAAATACAATAACCTATGTAAAAGGTATGATAAACTTATGCTGTTCAATAATCGGAATGTGCTGAAATCGGAATGGGCTGAAGTGGAAATGAGATGGAATGAGAATGGAGAATGAGAATCAAAATAAATTATTGACTTGAGCTGCAACTGTTGGATATCAATAAGATTTATAGAATACGATGCCTTGAATATCTTTATTTGATTTGATTCTTGCTAAGGCGCTCTTGGATATTCTTAATTGTTTTCATTTCGGAGATTGTCGACGCTTTAGTCTTGAAATGGTCAATTTCATTTATTTTTGCTCCCAAAATGGGTGCCATCCTAAAAAGAAATATACGTTTCCCGATTAATAAATATAATAGAGGACTTTTAAAAGTCCAACCAATTCTATAAATTCTCAACTTTTGAACTAAATGAGTCTTGAAGTCTAGCAATATGTTTTACAATATTCAAATAATTTTAACTGTAACTACCAACCTAATAAAAGTTATCCTAAGCAAGACAACCATCTTTATCATCCTAAAGTAGCATCCTCAACTATGAAATTCTAAATGCCCTGCATCTAATGTAATTTCAAAAGTAATAAACCCTAAATTATCAGAACTAATAACTTCAAAATCCTATTGTTAACTAACCGTCAAATTTATTTTTTGATATTCGATTTATGTATTCTAGCAAGACACCCATGAACAGTCAACGAAACTGGAGATTGACGGTGAAGAACTCGATGCCCCTTCTCCCTCACTTCTAAACCTCACCACATCTCTGCTACTACATTTCCTAACTAAAATTTTGATTTATTTTTTTTCAGCTAATGACAAGGGTAT
The DNA here is from genome assembly GCA_030449075.1 of Murraya paniculata. NCBI lineage: Eukaryota > Viridiplantae > Streptophyta > Magnoliopsida > Sapindales > Rutaceae > Murraya > Murraya paniculata. The sequence continues at coordinate 3,312,046 of JAEVFN010000009.1, forward strand.
TTATGTATTTTCACTTACTGTTATTTCGTATTCTTGCCATGTGAACTATTGAGTCATAGACTAAGAGCTTGTTTGTTAAACGTCTAGTGCGGGTTAATTTGATAATTCTTCAAATTCATAGAAAGGAGATTTTCAAAAATAATTGAAACCCACAGTGGAATGGTGCGGGTTGGTAATTTAATCTTTTTATAAGTGCGGGTGTTGTATTAATAAATCTGCATCCGATCTGACTCATTGCGGTCCCTCACCGGATCGAAAATTTCCTTCCACGAAATCACAATTGAATAGAGTATGAGCATGAAGAAGGGATGAATATGATGGGTGAAAGGATAATAATGAATAAGAAAAAAGGGGTTATTTTATAAAGTTTTAATGGAGAAAATGGCAAGGGTTCGATTTGCTTCATAAAAGAAATTATGCGGGTTGGTGGATTGAAATTTTTTAACCTATTTGAATTACTCAATCCAACCCGCACTAATTTGGTGCATTTTGTGCTGCTACGTGGTTAGTCGAGTTGGTGACAGGGTTTTTTTTATTTATATCTGACAAAATTATATATTCTTTATACAAATATGATAACTTTTATAGGATTAGTGTCTATGGCATTTTGGTAGGTTTCGATGTTTACTTATAATAAAAAATGTTGGCTTTTGTGATTTTTTACTCTTTTTTTTGTTTGGGGTAGTAAAATGTGATATATTATACTTAAATATACATGTTATTTATTAGTTTTCCAGTGAAACTTGTTGTAATTGATTTGTAATAGTTGAGTTTGTTAGAGTCATGGTTCTAAATGGCAAAAGTTTGAAACTTTTAACATAAATTATTTTTGTTAATGTTCTTATTCCGTTGTTTTATAGGTAAATGGGTTTGGTATGTATTATTGTCTTGTACAATGATGAATGGATTAATCAAATCAATGAATACAAATTCAATGTCTTTGCCACAAAAGGGACAATGGTGCATCTTTCTTTAACATATTCGCAATTGCTCGAAAAGATAGCTCAAACTATTATAATTAGCATCTCAGAGTAAGAAACTACTATGAAGTTCAAATGCTACTCAATAGATATGGTCCCACCTGTAGTAATTATTAGGGATGGCAATTTAAGGGCTTGGGCCGAGCTTTTTCAAGTCCAAGTCCAAGCCCAAGTTATTGACAGCATGCCTAAGCCCTCCAAAAGTTCATCCATACATAGACGGACCGGGCTTGAGCCTAAAGCCCATGGGCCTGGGCGAGGCTTGGGCTGGGCCTGGGCTTAGAGAACATTTTTAATTTGAATTTTTTACTAGAGTTTAAAATAAAAAATAAAAAATAAAAGAACACTTAAATTAAAGATGATTAAGTAATTATATAATATATAATAGACTAATAATTAAATACACAAAAGATAAAAATATACAATATATAATATATAAAAAATTTAAATATAAAGTCTAAAATGTATAAAATAAAAAATTTTATTTTCCATGAGTCCATATCTAGGGCCATTCACTGTGGGCTTATAAAATTTCAGCCCATGACTAGGCCCATTCACTGCGGGCTGGGCCTAAAGCCCGTGGGCCTGGACGGGCCCGTTACGGGCCGGGCCAGGCCCGAGCTTTTGTGCCATCTCTAGTAATTATCTCAAATGATGATGTACATTTTTCTTTTTCTTTTTTTGGGCATAAAAATCTTAGTGGTATCGCATACAGAATACCTCTTTATTTCACATATCAACATAGGTTAACTACTCCCATACTACAAAGAAATTTAGGTGGAGAGAATAATCAATATTTTAATAGTTCATGTGAAGAGAGTCAGGCCTATCCGATATTTGATCTATCAATTTTTTTCAACTATCGTGTATTAACCAATTTAAGAGGCGAGATCAACCCCAAACATTTTTCTCCTAGATCTGGCTTACCACAGGAAAATGTACCTAATACAGAGCCTATGAATGAGCATGAGATTGAGCCAACCGCCAACAATACTTACATGCCTAGCAGCAAAATCAGTTTTCTTGCAAGTAGTAACGTTGCGAGTACTAATGATGTATATAATTGTATTTACAATAATATGAATAATGAAGTTGTTTGTGACAGTGATGGTTTCATTGTAAATGAGTTGTTTGCATCAAAAGAAGAGTAGCAAGCGAGGCTCCATAAGTTTGCTTTTTAAGTGTGCTTTACAAAAGCCCTCTGAGTTTAAAACAATTAAGTCTAGGAAGAATACTTTGATTGTTACTTAAGTAGATGACAACTGTCATTAAGCTATTCGTCCTAAAAAAATGAAGGATTCTACTTAACTGTCATTAAGCTATTCGTCCTAAAAAAATGAAGGATTCTACTTACTTTCAAATTTGAATGTATTGTAATAAGCATAAATGTTTTATTAGTGTGGATGAAAGTAATTATCTACAAAGCCTAGCGGTTAGAATCTCACTTTTACAATTGTGAGATCACGGGTTTGAGATCCCATAATATATTTTGAGGGTTTAATTTCCTTTCTCAATTTGAGTGAAGACAATCTTCTCTAATGTGAGTGGAGAAGATGTACTGTGGCTTGCTTTTTATAATATCTCTTACAATAATAAAAAAAATTGAAATGAAATAAAAAAGAATATATTTAATTTCTGTGGAAGCTCACATATGTTTAGAAAAATTAATATTGTAAAAAAATTAAATTACTAATTTTTTGGACATTAATTAAAAAAATTAATATATTAACTCAACAGAGTGTTCTATAAAAATTAATATATATTTTTTGTTTCTATTTTATTTTTTGGTTCAATGGATAATTTAATTTCTATTCTTATTATTAATGTTAAAAAAATTATTGTAAGAGGGTAATGTTCTAAAATCAAGCCAAAAGGAAAAAATAATAATAGGGGTGTCACTAATTTAACAGTATGGATGCTTGAGATATTTTTAAAAATAAAAAGACTAAATGAGCACTAATATCAAAATATAAAGACTAAACTAGACTTTTATTGAGTTTGATGGTTTAAATAAATTCAAGGATTTATTTATAGCTATTGGTGGTTGTCTCAAAGGGTTCAGTTTTGTTATTAGACTAGTAATTGCAATCGACGGCACATTTTTGAAAAGGAAATATAAAAGAATCATGTTCGTGGTTCATGCATGGATGATAACAATCAAATATATGCACTTGCATCTCCACTTGCATTTGGTATTGCTGATACCAAGGATGATGCATTATGGAAGTGGTTTTAACAAAACTAAGGGATTCAATTTGCAATGTCAAAAAATTAGTTTTATTTCAGATTGTAATAGAAGCATAAAAAAGAGTGTTGCCACAATGCTTCTAAATGCAAGCCACTGTATTTGCATGTATTAGGCCAAAATCTAATGTTAAATTTCAAAGAAGTTGATATACTAAAAAATCTCGTACATGCTACAAAGGTATATTTTGTGTTTCTTAATTCGACAATGTCATGAATGAGATAAATAGGATTAATGTTAAAAGTCCAATACCAATTTTATGATTCAATCCAACTGCATTAGTCCAAGTCAAGTTCAAAACCCAATCTATGCAAGATTGAAGAATTTTGTAGAGATTAGAAAGATAGCTCTAACCTAAAAATATCTAGTGGTGCTAAAATATATAGTTCTAGAAATCTTTTCAATATCTGGAGATATTTTATAAAATGTGGTTGTTAAATTTTTGTAATTTAATATTTGTATGGTTTGTATTAGTTCTAAATTACTATAAATACCCTTAAGCATTTTGTTGTAGGTATCAAGTGAAGAGTTAAGCATTAATAGAGAGAAATTAGAGTAAGCCGTCAGTTGTGTGTAGTGTCTTTTACAAAATATTAATAAAGTCCGTTAGTTTAGTAAAATTCTTCTTCTGCCCAAATACTCTCAATTTTGAGCAGTTTAGTCCTCCTTCGTTTTCAACAATTAATCAATGCATTGGTCAGTACCTGCATGAAGATGGGTATGATAGTGGTCTTGTGCTCACTTTGTTGAAAGATGTTATCGTATAATGACCAGTAATATTGTAGAATGTATTTTAAATGTGTTTCAAGGGAGGCAAGGATGTTGCTAGTTCATAAGTTTCTTGACAAGATTATTAATTTACTAAGAGATTGGTTTTGCTAGCAACATCGATTAGTAGTGGGCACAACCACAAAAGTTACAAAGTGGGCTAAAAGTAAGCTTCTTTTAAAGCAAGATAACTCTTGAACATACTAAGTTTTGTCTCTAAACTTGCAAGAATTTATTGTGAAAGGTGCTGAATTTGAGGTCTATGTTGATATGCTTGTCAAAACTTGTAATTATCGAGCATTCCAACTTGACCATTTGTTATGCAATCATGCTGTTATAGTATGCAGGCATCAATAATTTGAATATCACTCATTTGTTTCTCATGCTATACTATTGATTCATGCAATCTTTTAAATACAATAACCTATGTAAAAGGTATGATAAACTTATGCTGCTCAATAATCAGAATATGCTGGAATCGGAATGGGCTGAAGTGGAAATGAGATGGAATGAGAATGGAGAATGAGAATCAAAATAAATTATTGACTTGAGCTGCAACTGTTGGATATCAATAAGATTTATAGAATAGGATGTCTTGAATATCTCTATTTGATTTGATTCTTGCTAAGGCGCTCTTGGATATTCTTAATTGTTTTCATTTCGGAGATTGTCGACGCTTTAGTCTTGAAATGGTCAATTTCATTTATTTTTGCTCCCAAAATGGGTGCCATCCTAAAAAGAAATATACGTTTCCTGATTAATAAATATAATAGAGGACTTTTAAAAGTCCAACCAATTCTATAAATTCTCAACTTTTGAACTAAATAAGTCTTGAAGTCTAGCAATATGTTTTACAATATTCAAATAATTTTAACTGTAACTACCAACCTAATAAAAGTTATCATAAGCAAGACAACCATCTTTATCATCCTAAAGTAGCATCCTCAAATATGAAATTCTAAACGCCCTGCATCTAATGTAATTTCAAAAGTAATAAACCCTAAATTATCAGAACTGATAACTTCAAAGTCCTAATGTTAACTAACCGTCAAATTTATTTTTTAATATTCAATTTATGTATTCTAGCAAGACACCCATGAACAGTCAACGAAACTGGAGATTGACGGTGAAGAACTCGATGCCCCTTCTCCCTCACTTCTAAACCTCACCACATCTCTGCTACTACATTTCCTAACTAAAATTTTGATTTATTTTTTTTCAGCTAATGACAAGGGTATTTATGTATTTTCACTTACTGTTATTTCGTATTCTTGCCATGTGAACTATTGAGTCATAGACTAAGAGCTTGTTTGTTAAACGTCTAAAGTCTGAAAATTTATTAATTTCATGTTTCTTTCAATTTTACTTGTTTGTTTTTTGTAACTTATATATGATTTTTAGATATTTACATCTGAATAGAAAAAGTAAAGTTCTGTGACTTTTATCTGAATGAAAAAAAGTCTGAATGAAAAATAAATACTGTATTCCAATAATATCCCTATTAAATATACATATTTCCCGTACGGTAAAACCTAATCTAGTTTATATCTCTTTCTAATTCACGTTCAACTATTATTTCTATTTGTTCTCTTTTTCATTAGCACTAAAATTCTTTAAGCACAGTCCATTGAATCTCTTTTGTTAAGGTATGTTTTGTCCTTTTTAACTAGTATAATAAGTTTGATTAAATTTTACATTTAGAGTAATGTAATAATATTTTTATTTAAAGATCAATTACTATCTAATTCTACATATATTTGATTTTAATTGTAAAGTGCACGTATTTAACTCTTAAAATTTATAACAATGATAAATAATTTTTATAAGGACATAAATATCAAATAATCATATTTCAGATATTTTTTATTTATAAAAACAAAAAAGATGCCACTTATATTCAGATATTAAAAAAAAATAAATATATTAATCAGACATATAAAATTTAGACCTATTTAAATTTTAATTAAATTCAAACTAATTTAAATTTTAAATAAAAAAACAAACGCTACCTAAAAATTTACTCATTATCGAGCCCGTAGCTGCGGTATCATCTTGCCGACTTGGCCCGGGTGATGGCCAATGACGATCCTAGTCATAGTCTAGGTAAAACGTGGCACACGCATCTCCATAATTTCTCATCTCATGGCGCGCAAAGACAAAGAGAGTCTGAAAGTCTAAAGCCAGCTAATGCCCGATAGTGACAACCTTTCTTTTCCTTTCCTTTCCTTTCCTTTGCTTACTTGTGATATCTCAACCAGAATAATTGCATAAACCCAATAAAGAAGTCAAACCCAAACGAAACCAAAACAACTCTACCTCTCTCTCTCTCTCTCTTTCTCTCTGTGATGAAACAGAGACTGAAGAAGAAAAAGAAATGAGTTCTGCAAAATTGGAGCTGAGACTGAGGGAGTACGCTGAATGGGAAATCAATGCGTTTCTTTGGATCTCTCTCATCGCGGTCACCCTTGTTTTGCTTCAAAAAGTTGTCAAATTGTTCAGACTCCGTTACTATGCTTGTAAAATCCCTGGCCCCCCCTGTTCTTCTTTCTACGGCCACTGCCCCCTGCTCTCCACTCAGTCTCTCGCCGGTCAGTATGATCATTTATATATTATCATTTCAGCAATTTGCAATTATGGGTTCTTATTTGGGTCTGTGTTTTTTCTTCATTTGTTTATTTTTTTTTCATCTGTTTGAGTTGAGTTTGAACCCCAGATCCTTTCGAACCCCTTGTATTGCTCTCGGAGCTTTTATCGGTTAAGCTAACGAGCAACAACTATTATGGGGTTTATTTGTTTTTCAGAGGTTATAGGAGAATCGCATGAGAAATATGGGTCAGTGGTGAAGCTATGGTTGGGTCCCACTAAGCTGTTGGTGTCAATAACAGAACCTGCACTTATCAAAGAGATGCTTTCAAAGGCTGAGGATAAATTGCCTTTGACTGGAAGGGCTTTCCGGTTAGCCTTTGGACAATCCAGCCTTTTTGTTTCCTCTTTTGATCAGGTGCCATTTGATTATTTTTTCGAATGAATGAATTGATGATCAATTTCTGTTATGTCGGGTGTGCTGTTGATTGGAATTATCCTAATCTGGGATATGTTTCATAACTGTTATGCTTCTGCTTAATATTGGAAGTACTAGCTATTGAAGCACTTGAGAGACTTATACTGATTATTTGGGTCAATGCCATGATTCTTTTAAACAATCGAATTTCATTTTTCAGCAATTCTGTTACATGGAATAACTTATGATATGCTCATTATTTTAGATTCTGGTAGAGACAAGCCCTTTTGTAATCTTCGGTTATTGTGATCCTTAAGGAAGCAAGATTTTTTATGTTTACCTGAAAGACAGTATAAAATATGCACAAATGTTGTAGATGGCTGAAACTGATGCAGAGGAAATGCTGATAATCAAACAAAGTCCTTCATTGTTCATAGATTTGTATTTAACATTCTGTTCTTCAAATTATATCTAAAACACAAAAATGTTGCCAATGGAGGAAGCAAGATTTTTTATGTTTACCTGAAAGACAGTATAAAATATGCACAAATGTTGTAGATGGCTGAAACTGATGCAGAGGAAATGCTGATGATCAAACAAAGTCCTTCATTGTTCATAGATTTGTATTTAACATTCTGTTCTTCAAATTATATCTAAAACACAAAAATGTTGCCAATGGAGGACTATTAACGATTCTCTATTGCCCATGTTTTCTTTGATTCTTTAACATTGTACTAGTAATTAGCCAATGTTGACCTTAAAAAATGGTATAAACTACTATTCAGATTATCCTAGAATACTTTTAGTTTCTCACAAGTTGTTCATCTATATTTTACTCTTGTTGATATTGTAATATGTATGAATGAAATTTGTTAGCAGTCAATTTGAAACATAGAGAACTGTCTTTAAAATAAGGGTCAGGTTCAAGCAGTTTCATTCTAATGTTGTAGATTCTGCTTGTTGTGGTTGTATGATATTTACCGCACATGATTTATATGAACTGTTACTTTAAGCTTCTGTGTAATTTCTTCTCCTGAAGTCCTTGGATGAATTGATTTCTTATCTTTGAGGATGTGAAAGCCACATTTTTGGGGTAATCCAATTTCAGGTCTTCAAATCATGAATTCATGAATTTATTGCATGTTTTGGTTTTTAATATAAGTTTTATTTCCTATATAAAAAAAAAAGAAGTAAGTCAGTTATCATTATTTTAAGACATCGTGATGGGCTGCCGACAGATCGGTTGATGGATTAACTCTCTTAATCTTCTTGTTTATTCAAATATTTTAATTTTGAATGGCGTTGTTATTTGTATTGGTCTTTCTAGTGTAAAGTGATTTATTGTCTTATAATTATAATTACATGTAGGTGAAAAAGAGACGGGAAACATTGTCAACAGAATTGAATGGTAGGCTGTTGGAAAGAGGAAAAGTAATTCCTGCAAGGGTTGTGGACTGTCTCATGGAAAGGATACATGATATCTTGGGCAAAGGAAGTATCAATTGTAAGATGGTTTCTCAACATATGGCTTTTTCCTTGTTGGGGGCCACAATTTTTGGAGATGAATTCTTTGCTTGGTCAAAGGCAACTGTTTACGAGGAGCTTTTCATGACGATTGCTAAGGATGCCTGCTTTTGGGCCTCATACAGTGTTACTCCTTTCTGGAAGCGTGGGTTTTGGACGTATCAGCGTTTGTGTGAAAAATTAAAATGTTTAACACAAGATATTATTCAACAATGCCAGAGACACTGCAAGTTAATTCCTGGCGTGGGCCATAACTTCGGTAATGAAACTGCATATAAGAGAATGGAAGCTGCATTAGGTGGACCATCTAGTTTTGATGCTTTGGTATCGCAAGAGCCTAGTGGCTATCTTCAAGCCAGAGAAGAACCTTGCAGGAATATTATGGGTGTCATGTTTCATGGATACTTGACTACAGCTGGTTTGGTTGGTAATATCCTGGCAAGCCTTGCTACCCACCACGAGATACAGGAAAAGGTAGCCATCTACTCTTTCCACTAAAATTTTCTTTTTAAGTTTATAATGCGGTATTGGTTTAAACTTTAAACATCATCTCAGAAATGAAGTTGAAAACTTCAAGTGTTTCAGATTCTCACCATTATTCTTCATTTCTAATATGCTATGACGTATTTATTGTTTGTGCTGTCTTCTTGAATGCTGAACTTGGTACGGTTTCATTTTTTATTTTTATTTTTGTATAGCTTCTTCCTTTTGCCTCTGTTTGGCATCTTCAACCTATTGTATGAAGCTGGTTACAAGTAATTATGCATTTGAACCGTCTTTCTTCTTGTTCATAACTTAGCTTGTTGGTGCCTATCTACAATCTCAAAAGCCTAGTGAAAAAAGGCCCTTTCCCTGGCTTTGCTTAGCGTTTTTCCTGTTTTATTCTATCTTCTTTTAGATACCTTGAATTTACATTATATGATATTGAGAATGCACTTTACTGAGCTTTAAAAATTAGACTTCGTCATGGCACGAGATAATTCTCTCAATCTTTATTCTCAATTATAATTTGATGTTAGGATTTGTTTAATACTTTGATTTTTTTTTTTTAAATTTTTATGCATAATTATCTAAACATCAATTTTCAACTTGCTGATGTTCTTGAAAAATAGAGCTTTTACCCCTAATTACACGTGTATTTCTTTTATTATAAAATTTTGTGTAACATTATTGTTATTTTACAACTTTTGTTACCTATACATTAAAAGATAATTATTTGCCCGGCCTAGAAAAATTTCTGGCTATGCCCTGGAACTGGAGAGAGATCTGAATTGATGGTTGTCGATAATCCTTTTTGTCCTTCATTATTAACTGATTAGAGTTCATATGTTCCTCACATAACTATTTGAAACTACTAAGGGCATAACTTTGGTTCATAAATGATGTTTGTTTATTTGAAAGGAAACAAAAGAATTTTATTAAATGAGAGGAAGGATGGTAAGAAAGTGAACCTAGAGGTCCATAAGGGCAGCAGAAACACCCTTAAAAGCTACATACTATCTCAACAATATAAGATTTACGTATCTGTACCCCAGACATTGTATCCGTCCAAGATTAATGTAAAACCAAAGGAGCCCCAATAAAACCAAATTAACTCAAGGCCCTTTCCAGTTGAGATTGATGAAGAGAATTGATGTCTTCAAAATCATTAAAGATCAGTGCACAAAGAGAAGCAAAAAATTCAAGTTTTATCCCATACCTGTTCACATCCCCCCTTTTCCCTCAAAAAATATAGCTATTTTGTTTTTCAAAAATCACCCATAATGAAGTCGGGGTTGTACAATTCCATTAAGTCAGCTTTTCTTCTGGAGTGACCAAAGTTCATAAAATGTTCATGAATTTGAAGTAAAGAAAAGTAGTATATGATGTAAATTGCATATTTGGAAGTGATCCAAAACCATCTAAATAATGCACCTGCTATCCTTAGCGTATGCCTGGAAGCTTATGGAAAGGAATAAGAAGCATGACATTATATGGTGAATTATAACATTATTTTACTGCAGCTGCTCTAATGGTTATGCAATTGACATTGTATCACAAATAGCAATGGAAACTTCTCAAATCTCAATTGAAATTCTATTGGGAATTTAGATGTTGCCATTGTTATTTGTAATATTAAATTCAATTGCATACCTGATTAGAGCACCTGCTATAAATTGTCGTCAAGGATCATGCAGTCCATAATATGTGCTCGCGCAGCATGAAAAGATGAATGACCAAATCTTTTAAGTTCTTGTGTACGCAGAGCTTTTTGTTATATATTGAACTAAATTACATGTGGGTATGATCTGGTTTCGATTGAGATTTAGATGTTGTCACTTATATGTATAAGATTCAGTTCAGATTTCACCACCTTATTCCTGACACTTCCACAATTTGGGGATCCTTGGTTTCTATTTACATTTTAAAATTGGAATTTCTGCAGATCTACTCAGAGATTGTTATGGCACGAAAAGGGTCAGGGGAAAAAGATCAACAAAGTGTTGATAATATGCTTTTATTAGTGGCGACCATTTATGAATCTGCCCGGCTTCTGCCTGCAGGACCTTTCTTACAGAGATGTTCTCTGAAACATGGTGAGGCATTTCTTAGTTTGGTGAATTCTTAGTTTGACATCATTGGAGATAATCTTACACCCTTTTTCCATAAGCACATGTTCTAAGGCAGAATGCATGGGGGCATTGTAACCGTAGACATAAGAATTCAAATGATTGTCATCCTTCTACAACATAGAACATGCATGCATTATTTTTCAACACCAATGTTGCAGTAAACTGACCATTATTCACAACTTGGTAGTACCAAAACCTTTGCGCATTCACATTCTATAAGATTCTTTTAAATGTATCTTCAAAGCTTTCATTTGTGTGTCTGTGTGTTGGGGTGTATGTGGTGATTCACACATCTGCAGCTGCTTCCTTTTGTTGTGCCAATTTAAAAAATATTAGCATATTGCATGTCTTCATTACCTTGCTAATGTGTATTTTTTCTTTTACCTACTTGAAATGAGTAGTCACTGATAGTTTGTTATTCGTTTGCCTTTTTTGCTTCAAGATTTCACTCTTAAAAACAGGTTAACTATACCTGCTGAAACAGTGCTAGTTGTTCCTATACAGTTGGTACAGATGGACAATTGTAGTTGGGGAGTTGATGCTAGTCAATTTAACCCTACCGTTTTTTGTCAAAGAAGGGAAGGCAATGTGATCAGTCAGGTAATATATCATCCACAGGTTTCAATCAATATCTTTTTTGAATTTCCTAGTTACTAATATACTCTGTTTTGCACTCTTAAATATGTTAACTGACTCTACTTCATTATTTCTTTCTTTAAATGTGCTCCTGTTATAGTAGTGATTGTTTGCACCACATTAACATACCTTTTTGGTAATCATGAGTCAGTTGTTGTAAATTTAGCTTGCATCGCATTCTATAGGCTGGACATGTTCTAGGTTTGCCCTTCAATTACTGTCATCATTCAATTGTTATGATGTTCGGTTAAAGATTTGCAACGTTTAATCACAATTTATAGTAATGATTGTTTCCAGGGAATGCTGGAGAGTATGTGGATCCAAGGCAGTCCTCGTTTGTTTTGAATGATCCGAATGACAATGCAGCATTTCTTCCCTTTGGTTCTGGTAGTCGTGCCTGTGTTGGCCAGAAATATGTAACTCAAGGAATTGCTACTTTATTTGCATCCTTGCTTGAACGCTATGAGGTTTGTACTAATGTCGTTTTTAATTATTTTCTGACAGATCTTTCTTGTGGTGTGTACACTTGGTGTATCACCATTGTCGATTGTTACAGTTAAGACTTGTCTTTGTTTTGTTGTTCTTCCTTTAAGACTAGACTACTAGACTTGCTGATTCTCGTGGTGATTGCCAGGGAAAAAGAAGATAGAGACCAGAGAAATAGGTCTAGGGTCTGTTATATTGGGATAAATTCCAATATTACCACAAGGGTTTGGTTATATATCATCAAAATACCTGCTGACACATCATTGCTCTGTAAAAACTGTATTTTGGCCAGATTGACTATTAAAATGACATGGTTTTGCTTTTTTTCACTTAGAAGGCTAATGATTAAATTACCCTTACCTTGTATGGTAATTATTAAATTAAAATAACATTCGGCCTTGGAACTAATTCCAGTTTTAATTTTCCCACTCCCAGTAATTCAAGTAAACTGCAACGGTCCTTTGAAGGTTCCGTGTTTGCAGCTTTGAGGAGACCTTTTTTTTTTTTTTTTCAAGTAATGACAGCACTTTCCCATCTTTACATCCACTCAATTACTAATTGAAGAATAATACCAAATTTTAAATCTGGCCTAAAAGTTCAAGCTTATAGGTGAAGGCCCAAAAAAATATTTGTTAATCTTTGCTATGTTCTATGCTCCATCATGTGCAAAGCATGTAAAGAAAACAAAACAACCGTCATCACAACTGCAAATACTATCTATTCATACTATATTGTATAATGTGAAGATTAAAACAGAAAAGCACTAGAAGTTTTTCTATTAGCTGTGCTTTGGGCCTTAGTGTCTAAGGAGATCACCATTTCCTCATTTTTCTTCATTGATCTCAGGTGGGAGGACTTTTTGGGCTAAGTGTCAGGGCTGGTCCAATGTTTTACAGGGGTGGATGGACGGATGTACTGATTTTTCATCCGTAATACTTTTTTCCCTTTCTTATAAATGTATTAAGAAATCTAGACTATGGGGTCAAATGTCAGAAACTATTCATAATTGTCACAATAATAAGAAACAAGTTGAAGCTAGTAGTGTTTTCTCTGTCCCTGTTTCTCACTCTATTTTCTTTAATTTTTATTTCAAGAAGAATATAAGAAATTTTATTTTAGTGATAGAAGATTTACTTCTTGCGCAAGATCTGCTTGAGAAAAGGAAAGCAATTTGAATCTAAATTCTTCTTGCTATCAGACTCTGGTGTTAGGAATTGTTTTTCAATTTTGTGATTCTTAAGGATTGAAGCCTGCCTTAATATCTTTGAGGTCACCAACAATAGGGTATTGATGTTGACAACACTTCAATTTTGTCCCACTAAGTGAAAATACTTTAATAACTCAATTCTTACACTTGCAATTGACATTTAGCACAAGGCATGATGTCGATAACGGTGACCGTGCAACTTAGAGGAGCCAGCTCTAGAAAGGTTGATGGTTGTGTCATTATTGATGGATTGTGCTGAATTCAGGCTGAAAATTTGAAAATAAAGAGCGACAGATTCTGATAGTAATTTTTCGTAATTAAAATTTGTTAGCAATGTAATTGAATTTAGGATGTTTCTTCCAACAAGACAGTACCCTGCACAGAATGAGAAATTTTGAAATTGTGTGTGATTTATTTAAAATGATAGCCTGTTTTATTTAAAATCTTCATTATTCCGACGCATGAATTATGAAATCTAATTTTGTTTCTTTTGTTTGAATGGAATAACAGATAAGGCTGCAGCCAGAATCTGAAAAGGACCCAAAACGAACAGTGAACAATTGTGTTTTTCAGCTTCTTCCTTGTCCCGATATAGTTTTTGTGGAAAGGGTTAGCTGAAAGGGAGAAGGAACACAGGTTGCAGTGTAGATGCTTGCTGTTGTTGCTGTCATTTGTGTATGTTATCTCACTTTTTGATGGCAAAAACATTTTTCCTTTTCACAATTGATGGGGAAGCCCTTTCCTTTTTGGCTCATTAGCTGCCTAAGGGGGAGGATGTTACATGAGTGGTGACTGCTACTCATTTTTTCCCCTCCCTTTTATCAGAATACCTGAAGTGCTGTCCTAAATGTCATTTGTAGTTTCTTGGTTTGTTTTTGAAGCACTCTTGGTCTATATTTGCAGCTGAGCCTTGTGCTTTTATTCCCCATGATTGAACTATAATATTTTTCTCTTTCAAGTTTGTGTTTTTCGCTCCAAATGGGAGTTCATATTGTATTTCTATGGTCTATGAAATGATGTACGAGGATTTCAGTTAATGTAACTTATAATTAGATAAAATCCACCGGCTGGCCTATTTGACTGCACTGTTTGTTACTCATTTTTCAACTGAAAAATTTGATTGTAAGTGTTATGAATTTATTAAAATAAATGTAGATATTCATAACATACATCTATTAGTCTTTTCACTATCTCTCATTAACAATCTTTGGTTTTTATATAACTCCCACTATCTTATAAGGAATTATGACCTATAATGTTTGTATTAATTTCATATAGTGATTATGTAATTGTAAAAGGAGAGATTATTTTCTTATTTTGTACACACACTTGGAATGAATAAAATCATTCTATAATATATTATTTCCTCATCTTATTTATCTTGTGTTTTTTTATATTTTATGTTGTTAGCTAATAGCTTTTCTAACAGAAAGCTACATTTAAGTGTAGCTTAGGAAAATTTATGAAATAAATTGAGCATCTGGCGTTCTTATGCTCTCTTTCTCTTTTGTATGGTATTTTTGGCTTTAAGAATTTGATTGACATTATTAAGTGTAGGTAGGTTTATCGTATTAGGTTCATATTTCTAAAATATGTTAAGCAAACTCCAAACCACGCTATGATTATATGAATTTAGAGTCCAAATTTAAATTGTAATATTGCTTCAATCTAAAATCTTAAGCGAATTTTAGAATTGCGTGATCAAGGTTGCTTCCACTTATAAAGATTATTCTTGAGGAGGGTCGGTGCTGTAATTTATTCAAAAGAATGAAAATACTACTAGTGTGGCTTTGAAAGGTCTCTTGTCAATGATCGCAAGAGATCACCGAATTTGTTCCGTGCTAGACACAAATTCAAATTGACCAACAGAAAAGCAAAGAATCAAATCTTTACCTTTTTTCCCATTTACTCTTGGGTTTCATTGAAAATCAAGGATTCTATTATCAAGCATACAAGTTAAACAGAAAATGGAATCAAGAAAGGAAGCAAACCTCATCACTTTCCCATATTTGCAAAATGTAGGTGCAGATTGAAAGTGTTATGATTCAACTACTTGAAAGATAACCCCTCTAACCATTATTCCAGGGTCCCATCAAGCCATTGTAATGTGAGTCGAAAACAGGACCACAGCGGCCAGCTTCTTCTAAACATTCCTACATTTTGATTGGACTGGAAGCAAAGAAGTTGATTCAACCAGGTAACATCCCATTTCTGAAGGCTATAAATAGGACTCTGAAATTATTGAAGCAAACACACACGTCATACTCTCCTCATCTGTTTCTCCATTAACTCTTAGTTCCAATATTATTGTAGTTCAACATTATGGCTCAACGGCCAGGCCGCGACAGTAGCCAGCAACACATCAGGCGTGACCGGAGCACAGGGTCGATTTCTGATGACAATATGATGATGAAGCAAATTCAAGCAACCCATGCTCCTGACGGAAGAGAGGTCGATGTCAAACCTCTTTTCAACCTCGTTGAGGATATCCTCAATCGCGCCATCTTTCAAACTGATGTTGATGAAACGGTAACTTGTACTCCTATGTTATGTTTTTTATGATCAAATTCCTGAGGCAACATATATGTAGAGCCAGCTAGCTAGCTAGCTATCATTTGTGTCTTATTGCTGCAGGGTGGGCAAGCTCATTTGGAAGTCGAAGATAAGGCTCAGCAAGCTGATTTCCTTGCCATGATTGATGCAATATCATTTACAATTGACAGAATTTCCTGCGAGGTTTATATAGTTTAATGTTTACATATTTACTGTTACAGAATGTATAGGTAGATTTAGTAACAAATGTGAATTTTTCAGATTGCATACAAGGCCTTGAGTGGATTAGATGCACATGCAACAACTCTTGCTCTGTTCAGCATGCTATCAAACTATTCCTGGGATGCTAAGCTGGTTTTGACACTGGCAGCATTTGCTCTCAATTACGGAGAATTCTGGCTGCTTGCGCAGATTTACTCATCAAATCAACTAGCCAAATCAATGGCAATCCTGAAACAATTACCTTCCATAATGGAGCAAACTAGTGGTCCATTGAAATCGCGATTTGATACTCTTAACAATGTAATCAACGCTATGATGGGTGTCACCAGGTGTATTATTGAGTTCAAGGATATGCCATCCAATTACATCACACAGGATTTTCCAGAATTTTCCTCAGCCATGGCTCATATTCCAATCGCCGTGTACTGGACCATCAGGAGCGTCGTTGCTTGTGCTACTCAAATTACTACTCTCACGAGCATGGGCCATGAGTGTGTTCCTTTTCCTTTCCATCTTATCATACATTTTATTATAGAGCAAGCTACCGAGTGATCATGTTATTTGTTGACATATATGTAGGTTTGTAACATCAACCTCTGAGGCATGGGAACTATCCACCTTGGCTCATAAACTCAAAAACATACATGAATCTCTGAAGAAACTGATGGCCACATGCTACCACCACATAGGTAATTAATTAGCCATTTACCAAGTTTTTTTTCTAATGAAAATATGCATTTCACAAACGTGACATTGCCTAAAAGGTATATTATATAAATTTTGCATGTTTAATGACGATGTTAAAATGCAGAGGAAAAGAAGAGTCATGAAGCCTATCAGATGCTAGTCAAGCTCTTTGACTCGATCCACATTGATAACATGAAGACTCTGAAGGCCTTGATTTATGCCAAGGATGATTTGCACCCCCTTGTTGATGGTTCCACTAAGAAAAGGGTTTGCTTCTTCAACAAACCACTGAGCCAATACTAATATTTTTCAAGTTTTAGCCAAGCTCTACCGACAAAAACCTTTTGCTTCTGTTATGGCATGAACAGGTTAGTATTGATGTGCTGCGGAGGAAGAATGTGTTGCTACTCATTTCCGGCCTAGACATTTCCCAAGAGGAGCTTTCGATTCTGGAACAGATTTATAATGAGTCAAGGCTTCATTTAACAAGGCAAGAGAGCCACTATGAGGTTGTATGGATTCCAATTGTGGACCATTTTAAGCGTTGGGATGACTCAATGCAGAAACAATTTGAGACCCTACAGGTCTCAATGCCGTGGTACACAGTTTACTATCCCACTTTGATTGACAGAGCTGTGATCAGGTATGTCAAGGATGTGTGGCACTTCAAGAACAAGCCAATCCTGGTAGTTCTTGACCCTCAAGGAAGAGTAGTCTCCCCCAATGCACTCCACATGATGTGGATTTGGGGAAGCAATGCCTTCCCTTTCACCAGCTTGAGAGAGGAAACTCTTTGGAAAGAAGAGACGTGGAGGCTTGAGCTTCTGGTTGATGGCATTGACCCTCTGGTTCTTGAATGGGTAATTAAAACTTGCACAGATTGTAATACACATATTTTTGGTTTTTACCGTCTATAAATTCATGCTAATTTGAAATGGTATTTTTCTGTTTTGGTCAGATCAGAGAAGGAAAATACATTTTCTTGTACGGAGGTGATGATGTCGAGTGGATGAGGAGATTCACACTCGCAGCTCGCTCAGTTGCAAATGCTGCACGCATTCCTTTAGAGATGGTCTATGTGGGGAAGAGCACCAAAAGGGAGCAAGTGCAGCGAATCATGGCAACCATTGCAGTTGAAAAGCTTGGTCACTTCTGGCAAGACTTGACAATGGTCTGGTTCTTTTGGACCCGTTTAGAGAGCATGTTATTCTCCAATATTCAACTAGGCCGAGCTGATGATCGCCACGATCCGATGATGCAACAAATCAAGAAAGTGCTCAGCTATGACAGAGATGGGGGATGGGCCCTGCTGAGCAAAGGGTCTCAGGTTTTAGTGAATGGACATGGCGCCACAGTCTTGCCTGCATTACAGGAGTATGATATTTGGAAACAGCAGGTGCTCGTTAAAGGCTTTGATGATTCATTCATTGAACATCACCAGAAGATTCATGGAGCTGCACATCCATGTTGCCGTTTTGAGTTCTCTGCTCTTTCCGGAAGGATTCCACCTAGCATGACTTGTCCTGAATGCCACCGCTTTATGGAGAAATTCACAACTTTTTGCTGCTGCCATGATGATCACGTTCCAGGCTCACTGTTTTGAGTCTGCATCATTTCTTTTCAGTACATGTTGCTCTTGCCATAATGCTTGAGTATTCCAACTTTCTTGTGATATGTAATAAGATTCGTGCGTCAGAATTTGTGATGCTAATGGCCACAGTGTGTGCGCTAATTGGAAATTGATGTCAATAATAAATTAAGAATGATGTGTGTAAATTATTCTATAATTCACCAATAATGATACCTTCATTCCTATTCTTTTTCTTTTTTAGTTAATATTTTTCAACATACAATCTTAACATCTAGTGAAATCGGAGTTAGTATACCCAACGATCTCAAACTAATTTGACCTCCGATATATGAGCATGTAGCATTTTGTTCTCTGTAAATACCGCAAGACCAGTTTGACTTCTTTCCAATTGTCTACTCTTGGATTGCTTAAATCCTAGTAAAGTACGCAATATCCGATCGCGTACAAACCTGAGCATACATCAAACTTCATACTGCTGATGCATAAAGAATCTTCTGCAATATTTTTTCTTCAAAATCATTCTTGAGGCACTGATGAAGACTAAAGTTGTCTCCCTTAGCTACTAGGGTATCACCTAGTTTGCAATTTTGCATGCTATATCTCTTGAGAACTGTTTCGATATAGCTCTTTTGTGATAATCTAAGAATACCTCGAGAGCGATCCCGGTGTATCTGTATGTCTAATATAAAAGAGGCGTCACCAAGATCTTTCATCTCAAACTTCTTGGCTAAAAATCTCTTAGTGTCGTGCAATAAGCCTATATTGCTGCTGGCAAGCAAAATGTCATTGATATATAAAACCAGAAAAATATATTTGCTCCCACAAAACTTATGGTATATACAATCATTAACCAAATTCATCTCGAAACCGAATGAGATGATCACTTAATGAAACTTGAAGTAACATTGTCGAGATGTTTGCTTGAGCCCATAGATCGATTTTTTAAGTTTACAGACCATATTCTTTGGTCTCTGAACGCAAAGTTTTTTAGCTGCACCATATAGATCATCTCATCAATGTCACAATTGAAAAATGTTGTTTTAACATCCATCTGATGTAACTCAAGATTGAAATGCGCCACTAATACCATTATAATCCTGAAAAGAGTTTTTTGAAGAAACTGGAGAGAAAGTCTCTTTATAGTCGTTGCCTTCTTTCTATGTAAAGTCATTTGCGACAAGACGCACTTTGTACTGCTCCGTATTGCCTTTCGAATCTCTTTTGGTCTTAAATATCTATTTGCAACCAATAGGTTTCGCACCTTCTAACAATGGGACAAGATCCCATACGTCATTGTCCTTCATGGGCTGCATCTCGTCATTCATGACATCAGTCCACTTTTGAAAGTTAGGACTTTCTATAGCTTGATGGAAATTGATCGGATCATCGTCCATCATGCCAATGTCTACCTCATGTTTTTGGAGAAATATGATATAATCTTCTGTTAATGCACTTCTCCTTTCTCTAGTAGACATTCTTAATGGCATAAGTTCTTAAAAAGGCAGAATTTATTCTTCTGGAACGACTTCTTTTATGGGGGTTCTTTAACATTATCTCGATTTGTTGTGTCTTGAACAAAGTCAGAAATATGACCCTGATCAATGCCAATGACACCTATGAGAATATCAACATATTCCTCTTTAAAGATAGAGTCCCTAACTGTATCTCCACCCACAAACTCGACATCTTAAAAAAACCGAGCATTTCTTGACTAAAAAATCGACGTAGTCGTAGGATCATAAAACTTGTACCCCCTTTATCGTTCATAGTATCCAATAAAATAGGAATTCACTGTCTTAGAATCCAGATTCTTTTTATTAAGCCTATAAGGTCTTGCCTCAGCTGGACATTCCTAAACATGCAAGTGCTTTAGACTAGGCTTTTTACCTAGTCCAAAGCTCGTAAGGGGTCTTGACAGTCGCTTTAGTTGGAATCATATTAAGGATATACGCTGCAATCTTAACTGCTTCTCTCTATAGTGATTCTGATAAGGTAGAATGGCAAATCATACTCCTCACCATGTCTTTAAGCGTCATGTTTCGTCTTTAAGCAACATCATTCATAGTGGGCAAACTCAACGTAGTGTACTATAGGACGATACCGCATTCCTCTAGGAACTTAGCAAACGGTCTTGGACATTATTTACCTGAACCATCATATCTGTCATAGTACTCACCACCATGGTCAGATCTGACGTTTTTATTTCTTTTGCCAAGTTGGTTTTCAACTTCAGTCTTAAAATTTTTGAACCTATTCAAGGATTGTGACTTTTCATAGAGGAGATACATGTAGCCATATTGAGAAAAGTCGTCTATGAATGTCATAAAATATTGTTGACTATTCCAGGCAGCTATAAGGAATGGCTCATAAATATCTATATGTATGAGTTCTAAGACGTTCGAAGTCCAATTGACTTTAAATCTCCTTTTACTGGTTTGTTTTCCTTTGATACAGTTAACAGAGATATTAAAATATGTAAAATCTAAGGGGTCAGGAATTTCATCTGAGGCAAGTTTCTCTATTCTCCGTTTGGAGATATGACCCAATCTCCTGTGCCATAACACAGCCGAATTCTCATTAATTAATTTTCTCTTTAAACCTCGTGTATTTAATTGCATGGATTCATTATGGTATCAAACATATATAGATTATCATTACTCGACAAATAACCAGAACCAACCAATTTTGAATAATGAAACAAACTGAATTTTTCATTCCCAAATGAATAAGAATAATCAGATTTGTCCAAAGCAGAAATAGAAATCAAATTCCATCGAAAAGACAGAACAACAAATGTTTCATTAAGATCCAAATAAAATTCAGTTTTCAACAATAATCTAAATCTTCCAATTGCTTCAACTTTAACTGTTTTGCCATCGCCCATATAGATGTATCTCTCACCATCACTGGATTTTCGGTAATTTAGGCAACCCTGCATAAACACACTGATATGAGTGATTACACCAGAATCTATCCACCATTTGTGTCTAGGTACCAAAGTTAAATTAACCTCAGAACAAACCAAACTAAGAAGCATTCTTTTCTTAGCACGTCATGCGTGATAATTAAAACCAAATGCACTAGCAATTCCTTAGAGAGTTCAAGCTTAAGTACTCTTAACTTTGAAGCAAGATGAGACATCTTCATGATGTACTCTTTGATATTGTATTTACTCGTATACCTCATTGAAATTAGGCTTGTCAAGAGCGTACCAATTTCAGTTTTTTTATTCTTGACAAACCTCTGTTCAATATGTGCAAAGAACTCTTTAGCCGTAGTTGTTTTTTCAGTTATTGAGCCCATAAATGCTTCTGAAATGACATTCTTCATGATCATGATGCACATGTGATTTGATCTCTCCCACCTTTCTATTTTTCTTTTATCATCATGTGTACTCTCATCCGTAAGAGGTGAGGGAAAATTAACCCAACGCAAGGTCAAGATCCATGATTGCAAGAATTATTGAGAGATTCTCGTGCCATGATTTGAAGTTAGAGTCATTGATCATAGGAATGGAATTTATGTTGGCAGTAATATTAGCAGCAAACATAACTAAATAGAGAATAACAAACAAACAAAACATGTTCATATTAGTCTTAAAACAAAATTAAATTCAAATAAAGGTAAACCCCATCTCAAGATACCAGACACTCCATTAATATTTCATCTTTGGACAAAATATTAACTTGTAAGTGATATCTTTGGTGTAATAATCAAACATTGATAATAAGAACATGTCAAACAATAAATCTTCCTTTGGATCAAATTTATTATTCATATGTAAAAATCGAATAACCATCACGTGTTTATTACCACAGCTGCACATGAATTCTATTAAATATGAACATTTTTTTGGCCCGATCGATATTCATAGAAATTATATATACATAACTTTTTATATTCTAAAATAAATTAATTTTTATAAGAGAGGTCACTTTTGCGAAATATTATTTCAATTAATTTATCTCAAAATATATATAAATCTACTAATATTTAAATTTAAAATTGTACCAAAAATTATCATAACAATTAAAAAAATACGGGTTAAATTCGGTCAACAATCAACGGTTAAAATCAATAGTCAATATTAACCATTGACCGGTTCAAAGCTGGACCGGTGCAG
This sequence comes from Murraya paniculata, assembly GCA_030449075.1. NCBI lineage: Eukaryota > Viridiplantae > Streptophyta > Magnoliopsida > Sapindales > Rutaceae > Murraya > Murraya paniculata. The sequence goes on from JAEVFN010000009.1 coordinate 3,334,681, forward strand.
TTGACCCGAACCGGATCCTGAACAAGCCCACAAATCAAACCAACCCTTAAATCCTCTTTTTTTTTTTTTTTATCTTAATGGGCTAAAAATACATTTTAATTCAACAAGCCCAATCTGTTAGGCCCAAAACTAAATTTTATTAAGTCCAAATCAATTTATGACTTCAATGAAAAATTTCTTAACTAATTTACCCAAAAGAATTTATTAATATCTTGAGGACCTGCTCGGTATAAACCATGAAAACCATATCTCCTTTTTTTTTTCTTCTTCTTCTTTATGCGGCAATCGCCGCTTCTTCCCCCTTTTCTTTTTTAAATCTGAATTTCCAAATTAAAAAATTTTAAATTCTAATTTTCAAATATTTTATAATACCATAAACAACCACATGAGATTTGTTCTCAAATTCAATAATTTTAATAATTTCGTTATTATTAAATTTAAAAATATTAAAGATTTAATTATTAATTAAAATTAAATTTGATTCCCAATTATTCAACATGAAGAGACTCTGATACCACTTGTTAAAATAAAACTTTTTGGTGAAAATCATCACCTATACCCAGGAATGTTCATGTCGTATCACTAAGAATTAATAATAGAATATGCAGAAGCGTATCTGAATCCATAAGGTTGAATTCCTCTTTAGGGTTGTGTGGTTAGTCTTCTAGATCAGCACGTTTTCTTAGAGAATCCTTTAAGTTTCTCACTGCTCTCTCTCTGATGATGAGATTTCAGTAGAGAATAGAATGATATATGTAACCTAAGGACCATGACCATTTATATAGACAATTTTTTCTTATTGCCATTAAGTATTCCTAATTCTGCCCATTATAGAATTAGAATATCATTAAGTCTCTACACATTAAAGGCCCGCACCCTATTAGATATATTAAAGTACATAATTCCGAAAATTTAAATAGATCACTTTTTATTAAGTTTAACCTTATTTGACAGTCCGCAATATATAATTATTCACATAAAAACTTAATGTTAGATTAAAGATCTAACAATACTAGATTAAAAAATTCAACTGATAAAAGTTTACAAAAGCCATAATGGCATAACACACCCACACTCGTCAAAAGACTAGTGGGACTGCTAAAGAACACTTCATGGGTGTTTTGCTCAATTTGCAAGACAAATATGACCTTAGTGATGGTACAACTTTTGGAATTCTATGGGTACGTAATTAATTGTTCGATTTTTTAGTTTAGAAATTTAAATTTATTTCTTATCTCAGCTTTACCCTAGTCCTTGTTCTTTTTTCAAATATGATCGGTAGTGATTAAAAATATTAATATAACTCAAATCAATGTTGGATCCAATTGTTTTTTTTATAATATACATATTCATCCATTAACAAATATGTCTGATGCAGAAAATGATATTAGCAAGTTAGATTCAATCTTTTGGAGTAATGCCAAAGAGAGAGAAGGATGAGAGAATTTTGCTCTCTCTCTACCAAGTCCGCTCTCTCTCTCCCTTTTCAACACACTTTCTCTTATCTTTTTTTCTCATTGTTCTCTCTCTTTAGTATTTTTTGGGAGAAATTCTACAATACAACTGATGTTCCATGTCATTATATGATGTGGAACCACTAATCAATAATTTTATTACATGTGTCAATAAATTTTAATAATTAAAAGTCAAACAATTTCCTCCCTTTCTCTCTCTTTGCTCTAGTTTCAAAAATTCTTCTTCCCACCTTCCAAATTCCAAGAAACATTAATTTATTAAAAATTTAAAAAATAACAAATTGAATAAAGTGCCTACAGAGGGCTGATTTCATCCTCCTCCTTTCCATTCACAACATCATTACCCTCGAATAGCTATGCAACAATTTTCAACATTCAATCCATCCATTCATGACTTAAGTTTTACTGGCATCCTTCAAGGAATTGATCGAATGCCTTATTTGAACTAGGTAATGCTTGAAAATCATTATACATGCTTAAATCTTTAAGTTATTTTAACTAATAGAGCATATTTATTTATATAGCATGGTCCATCTTCATCTTTGCCAATAGTTGCATTTGGACAGTGGCCTCACTTGAGTCAGGTTTTATTTCTTTTTTTTAAGTCTTTTGAATTGATTATTTAAATAACTATCTATATGTTCTCTAATAAATAAACATACAATGTAGGATTCCAATAACTACATTGTGGATCAATTTGAACGCCAAGAAAATTAAATGTCATATAACATCTTTTTTTCCAAGCACAATGGTATGTGCTCTGTGTCTCCTGTTAGCATAACATCATTGTTTATATTCACTGGTTAATATTTCTATTTTTTTAACATTGCACTACATTTTTTTTCCTTTTTGCAGGTTGCCAAGGCATTTACTGAATTTGGCAATATGCGGATTTACATATTAGTGTGGTTAAATTTATAATGTTGCTATTGGTACAAGAATCTTTGTTCACTTAAGAATAATGTTTATTGTTAGATACTTTCTTTTATCCAAATTCTCAAATTTATTCAAAAAAATATTGTTTTTTAAATTATATATAACTGAGAAGATTGTGAATTTTCAATTTATAGTTTATTTTTAGCACTATTGCCGGCATTTTGTTATTTAATGAAAAAAAATGATATTTTGATACGTGTGGATTAACTTTGATCAATAATGAAAAATTATTTTATGGCCTTTTAAATTATTGAACATTTGGTTATTTTTTTTCACTAAAGTTGATTATAAATGATTCTATTTCAAATGGCTTCCCTACAATATTATTGAAATTTCAAATCAAAGTTCCATTCATGAGGGCATGTTTACCAAAGGAAAGCATACATATTTTACTTGCAATAATTTCAGAATTTACAAGTAATCTATATAATCGTGACACATGTTTGTCCATCAAGAAACAATGAATCGAACGATTACAAAAAACTATCCAGCATTATTATCTTAACTTGTTTCACAGTACATTAAACAAATAGGTGGTGGGCATAATTAAAATTTAGTGAATGGTTCTAATTCATTGAAGTATGATAACCCTCAACCTTAATTCACTAATATTGTTTTGATTCTCCTTTTGCTTCCCATTCACAACTCTATTCCCCTGGAAAATCATGCAACTAGCTTAATTAGATAATTTATTGCATGTTCGGAATGGAGTTGTAAATGGGAAGAATGATGAAATCACGCTTAATTAGATAATTTATTAATTTCTAATAAATTAATGTTTCTTGGAATTTGGAAGGAGGGAAGAAGAATTTGTGAAACTAGAGCAAAGAGAGAGAAAGGGAGGAAATTACTTGACTTTTAATTATTAAAATTTATTGACACATATAATAAAATTATTGGTTAGTGATTTCACATCATATGATGACATGGAACATCAGTTGTATTGTAGAATTTCTCATTTTTTAGACCAACCCACTCTTTTTTTTTTTTTAACATACATTCTCTTATCATTCTCTCATTTTTCTCTCTCTTTAGTATTTTTCAATCTTTTATAACTTATGATAACAATAGGTCATGCCATGTAACATGAACTATAACATTCGAATTTTAAATGTAGGTCATGTCATACTACATCAAATGTAACATTCTAACATTAAATGTAACATACAATAATTTTTGAGTTTATACTTTTTAAAAAAACATTTTTGGGTTTGTACCTGAAATTAAAAATTTGTAACATGCGAAATAATTAAAATATCATAAACGATAATTTATGGATTTATTGTATATTACAGTATATATAACATAGTCTACCTTGTATAACATAGTCTACCCCAATAATAATAAATATTTAGTTTATCGTTTAGTAAATATGTCCACGTGCAGAATATGATAATAGCATGCATCGATACTACCACAATAACAGTGGAATGGGCAATGCCAGAGCTTGTCAAGAATCCCAGAGTGCAGCAAAAAGATCAAGAACTAGAGACAAGACTTTTAAAACCTGCCTTATCTCCGATGCGTGGTCAAAGTATCAATGAGGCTACATGTACCAACACCTCTAATGCTGCCCCACAAAGCCAGCGCCAATGTTAAGATCGACGGCTACGACGTCCCCAAAGGATCAATCGTGCAAACGTTTGGGCAATAGTCAAAGACCCTGCTGACTGGAAAAATCCATTGGAATTTAGGCCAGACAGATTCTTATAAGAGGACGCCGACAAGAAAGGTCACGATTATCGATTGTTACCGTTTGGTGCAGGGAGAAGAGTTAGTCCCGACACACTACTTGGTATAAATCTGGTAACCTCCACGTTAGGTCGTCTTTTGCACCATTTGTGTGGGCGCCAGCGAAAGGAGTGAAGCCCGAGGAGATTGATATGGCTGGGAATCCACAGAGGGTCATGTACATGACTACACCCCGTGAGGCTGTGGCTATCCTGAGATTGGTCGATCACAGCTTGTACAAACGGGTCCCCGTGGACGTGTGATTGTATTCGGCTTTCTTGTAGAGTGTTTTTTTTTTTTAAGTACTTTCTTGTAGAGGTTTAGTTTATATAAATTGATGTGAATAAATTTATTGATAGGAAGAACGCATAATATATAATATATCATATATAATTATGTGGGTTAAAAAATATTTACTCAATTTAAATAAATTATGCCAACCTTCATTTATATAAAATAAATTTATAAAAAAAATGTAATTCTATCATCATCTTTACTTATGTTTTTCACTTCACTTGTGTTTTGCAAAAACATTGTATGGTCTTTTTATCTTTGCCATGAAGTATCATGTTCTTAATAATTGCGCTGCAATGCTCCCCGAAACTAACTGGCGAGCGGTGTAAAAATTTTCTATTTTTATTATTATATGCTCAAAGACTACGTAGTAACCCAAATTCAATGGACAAGGTTTTTTTTTCTTAAGAAAATAATAATTCAGCTACATTTTAGATTTAGTTCTACATTTTCTTTTTACTTTTATTTGATTTTTTTCTCTCATTCTTTGTCCGTAACTTCGTTATTAGAACGAGGATATAAGTGATGAGGATTGAATTGTATATAATTTAATGCTAAAATTACCCATCAAATTCTTTTTCTTTATTACTTAATTTAAGTAAAATTATCAACCTTCTTCCTGTTTTTATCAAAGGTTTTCATTTTAACATATTTGATGTTTTGTTGTAACACAAGAATTTTTATTTTATTTTATTTTATTTTATGAATAGAAATGGTCCATCAACATGAGATTCGAATTTAGAGTTTTCCAACTTACCAAAGTCTATCTATCGAAAAATAAATTTCTGTTATTACCTCCAAAAATTTATTGAGTTGTATGTTGATTTTCCTTATTTTCAAAGGTTTTAATGTTTGAATACGTTTTGGCCACTGTGTTTGTTTTTATTTGGGTTTGGTTTTTTTTTTATCTTTCTTTTTCTTTTTTTCCCCCCTTAATTAGCTTGCAAATCAATATTCTTCTAGGGTGAGCGCAACAATTGACAGGATTTTAAGAATATTGTTATACCCATATTTTACTAAATTCGATCTAATGATATAATCAAATAGGTTTTCAAGTCCAAGGACTCACATCCAATAATATATCCTATTCCAAATAAGATAAAAATAATATAAGTTTTAATTCTTGCCAAACTCAAATTCTACAAGCTAAAAAATAAGTTTTCCTAACTTAATTATAATTCTAATTATTTCTCTTGTATAAATCAGTCACCAATCAAAGGTAAGAGAAAGAGAAAAAGATATATTAGAAGAGAGGTACAACAACCTCCATGCCTTCCTCTTACTATCTTTTATCTCTCTTATTATTTATTTGTTATCATGCTACTCTCGATTCAGACTTAAGCATCCATAAGTCCATGTTAGTAGCACCCTCTAGAACACCGGAAATCCTTCTTTTTAGGCCTTTTTATTATGTTGACACGAAGGCATCTTATAATATATATTTTTTCTCAAAGTTATATTTATGAGATTTAAAAAAATTTATTCAACCTCAACTATATGCAAGAAATCAATATTACAACAAAGATTCATGAAGATACATGAAAGCACCATTAAAGTTTTGACCAACCTTGCAATTAGTTAGCACTTGATTGAGAGAATTATAAACGAAAAAAGAGCAGAAAAACTCTACAAATAAAAATATTAAAGTAAATCATTATATTATATTAAAAATTGAACCGTTGATAATAATCTGAATAAAAATTTTAATTTCAAAAAGAAAAAATAATAAAATTTAGTAAATAATACTAAAATAAGTTTCTTTCTTTCTTTCTTTCTTTTTTTTTTTTGGTCATTTTAGTTTGGGTGTGAAGAAGGAAAGGCTTTTATAGTGAGAAGTAAAGGTTAATATGGATAAATTAAGAACCATAAAATAAAGATTAAGACATTGCTACAATAATGAAAAATTTGGGGTAACATTATAATAAATCTAAACAGAAGGACTCAATAAAGTTTAGCCAAAAGTAGCTCGTCCTAGCTGACAAGTTTATTCGCAACTGCTATCATCTTCCATAGGTCTTCAACAAGATCAACACAGTTCAACCAACTGTTTATTGTAAGAAACTTTCTATAATTTTGATGTGTATTATGTTAAAAAAAGTGACATACAATAACAAATTCTGATAGAAACTTATTTTATATAAACTAATGTAATATAAATTTATTGTTTAGATGAAAATATAAAATAATAAAAATAAATTATGTAGACTAAAAAGTATTTAATCTAACCACTTTAATTATGCCACATCAATTTTAAAAAATAAATTCATAGGAGAGTTTATACCTCTATCACTACTCATGTCGATGCTAAAACGGAATAAGTGAATATAAGTTCAGTTTTAATGAAATTTTGCATTTTTTTTTAGAAAGAAAAGAGGTTTACTATGTATAGATGATTAGATGAAGTAATACATGTATATAAATGAAGTGGTACATTTTATTTATTTAAAATAATTTTGAATAAATGTACTTTTGCGATAAATATATTGTGTTAAACATGGATGTAAAGAATAATTTTTTGGTTTAGATATCCTAGTCCGAAGTTTAAATTTTTTAATATACTTGACTACTCGTCTTTATGTGTGCTACATATGAAAGAGTTTTTGGTGCTATTGAACATTGCTTCTTATCCATTCACTGTTTATCATAAGTGTATGAATATTAATATAATTCATTGAAGTATAGATGCGACAATAATATTCTTACAACTATCTTAGAAACATTACTAAAATGAAAAAATGTTAACTAACCAAATTTACCTTAAAAATAAAAATAATAATTATATTAATTTTTATTTTACTTTTAGGATTAATTTAATAAATGAATATTTTTCTCTTTTCATTAATATCCTAAATTAGTGCAAGAATATTATTACAAAATCTTAGAAAAAAGTAAAGGTAGAAATATACATAAATAATAGTAAAAGTGTCTTGCGATATTTTTAAAATATAAAAATTAAATAAATACTTAACTCAAATTATAAAAATTAAACAAATATTTTGCATCCTTATTTTATACAGCACCTGTCTTTCAAAATTTAAAAGTCAAGATAAACAATGAGAAAAACTTATCTAGTCAAATCCTGCAATATCAATATTCTTCCTCAAATAGTATGTGTGTGTACGTATACACACGGTGGTTCTCTCACGCGGACACCCACAACTTCAAAAAAATGCGGACGCTCACGTATTGGCCGTTGGATCCCATCAACGGCTGAATTAAGCTGTGAAGTAAAGGCGACTGGCGGCATTTTCTGTGCGTCGGCCCGGTCTTCAAAACTATGGAAAAAAAAAGAATCCATTTCCTTTATTCAATGGGGACCATGTGAATATAAAAACACCATATACTGGCTTTTAATTTCTCTCTCTCTCCTCCCAACTCCATCTTCCCAATCGTTGGATCATCTTCATCATCAACGGCGGCGTGGCCGGAGATGACGTGTCCAACATGTTACTCTTCTAATTTTCCTCAGCTGTGGCTTAAATGCCTTATTTTGCCCTTCTTTCATGAACTTTCAAGTTTCTTAAGAATGTCCTGGCCTGTGTTTTTTCCTCATTTCCGCTATATTTTTTTTTTTCCCGAGAAAATCTTCTGTTAGAGATACCTTTCAGCTTGATTATTTAGATGGGTTGTTGAGTTTTTTTTTTTTTTAATTGGGTAACTTACCGAAGTGTTTTTTTTCTTCTTTTGCCCATCGTTTTCGATCGGAAGGATAATTGTGATGATGGAAAGATGGAGAAGCAAAAATGGTGATGGCGGTGACTGTACATTGATCTTTGAAAACTGAAAAATAAAAATCAGCATGTTAATTTTAGGGGGAAAAAAAGGAAAGGAATTAAAAAATCTACATTCAATTTTCATCTGTGCATGAGTGAGAGTACTGCCAAACCTCGTTGGGACTCGGGTGTGGCAAAATGGAGATAGGAGAAGAGGTAAAAATAATATAGTATATTGTATTTTTATAATGAGTAGTATTTAGTTGAGTCCTTATTATTTGTAGAAAAATTTTAGAGACCAGAAGTTTGTAAATGGATCAATTAATGGAGGATCAAAAAGTCAGCCTAAGATGACATTGCACTGTCCTCCTTGTTGTTGACAAAGATTTATTAAAATTGAGATACTCTCCATAGAAGTTAGAGTTTGCAACCCCACTGGTGAAGCTTGATTGGTAATTTGTTTTTTTTTTTTTTTTTTGAATGGGTGATAATTCGGCATGTTAATACAAAGAATGTGGGCAATTTTTGTAAGTTATAACATTAACTTTGGATGAGTTAATATAAAAATATTAGTTAGTTTAAATTATTAATATATGTCAATAAATAAAGGACAGATTGCAGCAATAAAGGGCGTATTTAAGCTCAATGTCGTCTGTAGGTATGAAAGTACCCAGGACTTCCATCAATGATAGGCAGGAAGAAGATAGGTTTCTTTAATGAAGTCAAACGCAAAGTACTAAACAAGCTCTCGTGTCGGCAACACAAAATGTTCTCTAGCGGAGGAAAGGAAATTCTTATGAGACAGCAGCCCAAGCAGTGCCAGCATACGCAATGAGTGCCTTCAAGCTTCCAAGGGGTTTATGTGATGATATACAAAGGGCCATAGCAAGGTTTTGGTGGAGATCAAAAGAAGATAAGCATGGGATTCATTGGGTAAGGTGGGACAAGCTCAGTTATGCAAAAAGCAGAGGAGGTTTGGGGTTTAGAGATTTCACTAGCTTTAATCAAGCACTGGTGGCAAAGCAAGCGTGGAGGTTTCTTCAGTTTCCAAACTCTCTGGTGTCTAAAGTGTTGCAGGCAAGATCTTATAAGAACTCTGATTTTTTGAGTGCAAAAACAGGATCCAATCCATCTTTTATATGGAGAAGCATTTGTTGGGGAACACAAGTGCTTAACAAAGATGTCAGATGGCGTATACGGAATCGGAAAAAGATTCTAGTGTACAAGGATAACCGGTTGCCAAAGCCAGACACCTTCAAGCCAATTTCCCCACGAATTTTGCCTGAGGATGCGGTTTGTAGCTGATTTCACGAATGCTGATAATCAATGGGATGCAAATAAGCTGAACCAACATATCAAGGATGAAGATATAGAAGTAATCCTCAAGTTACCAATACCAAAAGAGTAATCACAATATGAAGTGTTGTGGCATTTTGATAAACGGGGAGAATACTCAATGAAACGTGGGTATCAACTAGCACTCAAAAGTCAAGTTTCCAGTTGCTAGCAGCAGCACAGAAAACAACTCAAAGCATTGGAAGGCCTTATGGTCTTTAAAGCTTCCTGAAAAGATTAACATTTTCATGTGGAGGGCAGCACAAAACCTGTTGCCATTTGCTGAAAACCTCGTGAAAAGAAAGATCCTGCAAGAGCCTATCTGTCAAAGATGCAAGAGGAATGTAGAAACCATCAGGCATGCTCTCATGGACTGTAAAGCAACATGGAAGATCTGGATTCAAGATCCTTTTACAGTTGCTGGTTTTAATGTCCAATCCCAGGATATTTTCAACAGCGTTCAGGAAATGAGTTCGAAGTTGACGAAAGTTTATCTCGAACTCAAGGGAGCCATTTCTTGGGTTGTTTGGCATTCAAGGAACAAATTTATTTTTGAAGGAAAGAAGATACATCCAAGAATCTCAGCAACCAAGGCAGAATCAATTATGGAAGCCTATCAAAGAGTGAGGAAGACACAGTCATCTCATATTGACAATTCCAGAATTGAGAAGCAACTAAAGTGGACTCCCCCTCCAGAGAATGTGTTCAAAATAAATGTTGATGCAGCCATAAGCAGCAAGGATCAAATGGCAGGTATGGGTGCTATTATAAGAGACTCAAATAGTAGGGTGGTAGCAGCTGGTATCAAGCAGGCTCAACACAGGAGAAACGTAAGTTTTGCAGAGGCTGAAGCTGTACAGTGCGGTATGCAGGTGGCAAGAGAAGCAGGCTTAACGTCACTGATCATAGAGATAGAATGCTTAGAGGTGGTTGAGCTGCTAAACAACACTAAGGGCAGCAGAACAGAAATGTTCTGAACAATTTCATACATTCAAAATCAATGAAGGAATTTTCATAATGTTATAGTTAAATATGTCCCAAGACAATGTAATGCTGGTGCCCATTCCTTGGCCAAATTGGCTTTAGGAAGAAATACACCTGTTATCTGGCCTGCTATCTGGTTAGAAACCATGCCTGCAGAGGTTTCAAATTGTATTAATGTTATGATTAATTGAAGGTGTGGGCTACCTTACGGCCCACGTAAGGTATGGCTCTCATCGTAAATAGTATCAGGCTGTAAATTTGGTATTGTTTACGCCTGCACTTGATTGAAAAGTTTACTTTCTCGTAAAAAGAGTGGGTTGGTTCAATGATTTTTTTTATTAAAATATACTTAGTGCTGTCAATTTTTATAACGAATAAACTAAATTAAAAACTTAAATGACATAAATTTAAATATAAAAGGATTTAATTGATTCATTTTATAAACTTTTGATTTCTGAAATTGTTTCTATAGACAATAAGGACTCAACTAAAAATTACCAATATCAAAATACAGTATACTATATTCGTTTGACAAACCTCCGGCCACGACGCCGTTGATGATTAAGATGATCCAACGGCCACGTCGCCGTTGGTGTGGGAAGATGGACTTGGGAGAAGATAGAAATTAAAAACTAGCATTGTGTTTTTATTTTATATTCCCATGATCACCATTGAATAAAAGAAATGATTTTTTTTCGCCCAAAGTTTTGAGGACCGGGACCACACATAGAAAATGTCAGGAGTGGCCTTTATTTCACAACTTATGTCAGCCGCTGATGGTATCCAACGGCCAAAACGTAAGTGTCCGCATATTTTTCAAGTTGCGCGTGTCCGCCTGAGAGAACGACCGTGTATGTGTTTGTACAGCAGCACGAGGGAGAATTTTAAATTGAATAATAATATAACCATAAATATTTGTATAAATTTATTTTATATAAATTAATGTGACATGATTTAATTAGTTGAATTAAATATCTCTTAGTCCACATAATTTATTTTTATTATTTTATATCTTTTTAATCAATAAATTAATGCCAAATCAATTTGTACAAATTTAGTTTGTACAAGAGTTTGTAGCTGCATCATCACTCTTTTAAATTTTATTAAAAAGAGTAATAATATATCCACAAACTCTTGTATAAATTTCTTTTGTACAAACTGATGTGGCATAATTTAATTGGTTGAATTAAATATCTCTTGGTCCACATAATTTATTTTTATTATTTTATATTTTCTTTCAACTAATGAATTAATGTCAAATTAGTTTGTACAAATTAAATTTGTACAAGAGTTTGTAGTTGTATCATCACTCTATTAAAAATAAAAGAGAGAATAACTTTAGTCGAGGACATAGTAGGCCTTACCCTCATAAGAATTAATATTATAATATAATTAAATAATAATCAATTTTTATATATTAATATTATAATATAATTAAATAATAAGTTATTTAGTTATGTTTTTATCATAATGAAAAATTTATTAATTTTTTATTAATAATTATAATGAAAAAATAAAATAAAATAAAATAAAGGCATATCCCACTAATTGTGTTCTATAATTATGAGATATTATTTTATTACCTTTCATAACACAATGTAACTTGTATATAATCTCTACATTTTATTAAAATAATCATCAATTGAGTAATATCTTCAAATATATAATGTCGTTTAGAATTGTCTATAATTTAGTGCTACAATTACGTACTGATCAGATTTTTTTCTCTATTGCTTAATTTAAGTAAAATCATCAAACTTCTTTCTATTTTTATCAAAGGTTTTCATTCTTGCATACATGTTGTTTTATTGTAACATAATATATATATATATATATATATATTTAATGAATAGAAATGATCCATCAACATGAGATTCGGATTTATAGATTTTCCAACTTACCAAAGTCTATATGTTGAAAAACAAGTTTCTATTTTTACCTCCAAAAATTTATCCGTTATTGAACTGTATGATGATTTCCCGGTTGAAGTCTGAAATATCATTGATTTCAAATCCTTTTAAAAATTTTTTTTTTTCTTTTGTAACTTATATTTGATTTTCAGATGCTTAGATCTGAATAAAAAAAGTAAATATTTTTAACTTTTATCTGAATGAAAAAAGGTTTAAATGAGAAGTAAATATTATATTATAAAAATATCTCTATGAAATATATTTATTTCGTAAACTATAAAATATAATTTCTTTTTTGTTTTAATTTACAAGGATATAAATGTCAAATAATCATGTTTCAGTTTTTTTATTTAACAAAATAAATAAGATGATACTTACATTCAAATAATAAAAAAATAAATACATCATTCAGATATTTATATTTAGACCCATTCAAACTTTAAAAAAATTAAGGCTAATTCAATTTTCAGGGGAGAAAAAGAAAAACCCTTAGCGTTTGAAAACATTTTGGCCATTGTATTTGTTTTATTTGTCTTTGGTTAGTATATATATATATATAATTAGCTTGCACATTATTATCGTTTTTTTATAACAATTGACAGGGCTTTTACAAAATAATTAAATTAGGTTACACAATATGTTTCACGTTACACAATGTTCCAGTCCTTGGAACACGAGAGCATGAAAATTTATTTCTCGTTTCTTCTACTTTTTGGTCCTCCTATTTTGATCGAAGGTAGATATCCAATTAGATTTCTGGTTTCTCCTTCTCATCAGATTTCGATGTGTGTTTTTTCATTTTTTAGGATTGTTGTTGTATGATTTTCTTCTACACCCAAGGCTCGTAAGATTCAAACTGCAATCTTTCCAAAATACTTTTTCTTATATTCATTGGAACTTGGAACATATACATACATACATATAAAAGAAAGACAAGAAAATACATATTTTAATGCTTTTTTTTTTCGTCTTCTCCATATTCTTTTGTTTTTTAGCTGCATTTGCACAAAATTTGCATTTTAAGATCCTGAGAAGCTATGTATATATAGTACTGCTCCATAATCCTGGACTTTACTAAAATCTAAAAAGTTTATTAAGTCATGTTGTTTAATAATATAATATTATTATATTATTAAATCATATGATTCGATGGTTTTTTTCAGACTTTAACAAAATCAAGAATTTTAAATTAAAAAATTTCTTTATATATATAGAATAAGAGCATTTTCACTGTGTTAAAGATGAGAATACAAACTAAAATATATAAAAATACATATTTTAATACATTTGCGACTGTATTTTTTATCTATTAATATATTAAAATATATAATTTTTATCTGTCAGTAACATTCCCACTTTATTAAAATGATACATAACTAGAGAATTAATATATGTGTGTGTATTTCTTCTCTAGCGCATGCACTCACATTTCTTAAGATGTAGATTTGAGAGTTTTACAAGGTTCTAAAATTCCATATTTGTTATATGCATATCAAATGTTAAAGAATGTATCTCATAATATATTTTTGATGCAATGTCATCCACGGTTAAAATTATTTTTTATCAAATTATTATTTAGGAGATTTGAAAAAAAAAAAATTTGAACCTCATCTATATGCAATAAATCGGTATTACAACAAAGATTACATGAAAGCACCATTGAAGGTCTGACCTACGTTGCAAGCTAATACTTGATTGAGAGAATTATAAAATAAAAAACCAAAAATTTTCCACGAATCAAAATATTAAACCAAACCATAATATTACATTAGAATTTGAACCTGAGATGATAATAATGTGAATAAAAAAGTTTAATTTCATGAAGAAAAGTAACAAAATTGTAATATATAATACTAAAATATGTTTCAATTTTTTTGTCATTATAGTATGGGTGTGAAGAAGGATAGGCTTTTATGGAGAGAAAATTAAAAGTTGAAATGGATAAATTAAGGAGCATAAATTAAAAGATTATTATATTGCAATGACAATGAAAAGATTTGTGGTAACATTATAATAAATCTAAACAAAAGGATTTGCATAAAATTTAGCCAAAAGTAGGGCGTCCTATCTCGCAGGTGCCTTAACGACTACTATTATTCTCCATGGACTTCAACAAAATCAAAACAGTTCAATCAACTGTTTACTGTAAGAAACATTCTATAATTTTGATATGTATTATGCTAAAAGAGTGATGATAGGGATATAAATTTTTGCATAAATTTAATTTATAAAAGTTAATGTGGTATAAATTTATTGGTTGTATAAAATATAAAATAATAAAAACAAATCAAGTATCTTTAGAAGTATTTAATTTAATCAATTTAATCATATCATAATAGTTTTTACAAATAAATTTGTATAAAGTTGTAGTTTTATTATTACTCCTGCTGATACTAAAATAGAATGTGTTGATATGTGTTTAGTCTAATGAAATTTTTCTTTTTTTTTTCTTTCTTTTAAAAAGATTTACTATATACATAGATAAGAAAATGAAGTAGTACATTTTATGTACTTCAAAAAAAATTTTAATAAATGTACTTTTGTGATAAATATTTTATTAAATATGAGTGTAAATAATAATTTTATGATTTAAATATTTTCACCCAAAGTTTAAATTTTTTAATAGTCTTAACTACTCATCTTTTTGGCCAAAAATTAAAAAAAAACTACTCATCTTTATATTCTTGTCCACTCAGCAAAGAAAGCCGTTTGAACTCCTCAAGGACAAACAAAATAAGCAAGCATCTCCCTCATAGAGTTGCAGCAAATCCCACCAAGCAATACCAGGATTATCATGAGACAAACTATTAGAATTGGCCTTTATCCAAGGCAAATGTGGAACTCTCCAAATAACAGTCAAAATATCAGGAGTGTGACAACAAGAAGCTAGGAACCCAAAGAAATTAAAGATCCCACTCCTTGCCAAGATGCACAAAACCTAGACAAAGTTCGGAAATCTATACCAATAATATAAGATCGACAAGCTAAGACAACACAAAGCGCTGGATTCTTGCCATTCTCAAATCGAACAAGATTCTGAATTCTTCAAATCTCCCCAATAACAGACAAACACAAAGCTACCTGATAGGGTCTTCTAAAAAATAATTTTTAGATAATTTTGTTCTTAGATTATCTTTATCTCCTTCAGTTGTTGTTAGTTATCTATTTACTATATGTTTCAATGTGCAAGTGTACATAACAAATAATATATTGATGAGTATTCATATTGTCTTTATTTGATGTTATCGGATTTGCTACAGCAATGTTATCATTCAATTTCAGTCTAAATTAAAATAAAATAATTAATGAAACTAACTAGATTAAAGATGAAACAAACAAAATGTAATAAGATAAATTCTCAAATCAAACACAAAGGCAAACTCAATAGAAAAAGAGTAGTTGAGTGTTTAAACCCACTTAATGGTTTTGACTATTTTTTTAATCACAGTACCGTTGCTACAGCATCTACTATAGCACTGGGTAGAATCCCTCATGCATCTTCAACTGTCACCTATTGGATATCTTATATCTAGTGCAACCTAATAATGACCAGTTATTACACTAATATTAGATATAGTATTATGCGTTTTAGGTTCCACTTACACCACAAGCTGAATCCCATGTCTAGTTCTTCACTAATTTTAGATCAAGTATGGCCATACTCAAATCGAAATTATCTCAATTTGGGAAACCCAATCTAAAATCATGTATTTTCTTAATTTGTTCTACTAAGTCAAATATTTTTTAGGCTCATTCTTATCTAGTATCCACTAAATAGGTTGTCGGCTGAAATAGAAAATTGCAATAAGTAAAATCAAGACAAAATACTGCAACAAATCCAGAGCAATACAAATATATCAGTCAAATAACTATCAACCTCGTTTAACACTCAACCATACAATGTTTAGTTCATGATTTATGATAAAATAGTAACAAGAATTGTTTTAGCCATCAAATATATTCTTATAAATAAAAAAAAACTAGGAAACGAAGATGAGAAATTGAGTTCCGCTTGATCTTGCGATCTCTCCTTTTTTGTTCTCCTTCAATCTTCTATTGCAGCCCTCAAATCTCTCTTTTTTTTTAATTACCATCCAAGGGTGGGGGGGTTAGGCGGGACCCCCTTACCTGTAGATTATTAAAATGAAACGAAAAATACATATGGAAGGGGACATAAAACCTCCAAACAGAAGAAAAACAAAGAACAAATGGAAATGGAAACCAATTATAGAGGAACGAAAATATAAATGCGAAATCATCAATGCGAACGCCCAGAACGTCGCTTGCGGTGCTTACGACCTTTCCTAGAACGGGAGTGCGAGCCAGCAACGCTGAAGTCACGATGATGCTCCTCGATACCCTTAGGCTCAGAAGCAAAGTACTCATCAGCTACAGGATTGTCCGCGGAGCTAAACTCCTCGTCTGATTGAGATGGGAGGTTTGGAGGAGGAGAGTGAATACCCATAGCCGGGGAGCGAATTGCAGCGGTAGGCGGACCTCTCGAAGAAGGCCGAATCGGCTCACCCATAGAAACACTCATCCCCGGAGCAACAGTCGCAACGGGAGCCACAGAGGCCGAGAGCTGACCCTGAGTCACAAGAGGCTGGTGAGCAGGTGCTGCAACTCGTAATGGGCCCTGATCATGGGTCTGGGCCTCACCAACAGGCTACGTGGGCTTGCGAAGCCCAGGATTAGCAACGTAACAGGAATCCGCAGAATGACCAAGATGCCTGCACGAGGAACAATAAGCTGGGACCCGCTCAAAGATAACGTCCTGCCAAAATCCGGAATCCCCCTTTCCAATCCATATACGAGGCAACAGCGGCTTTGAAACATCATACTCCACCAGAACTTGAGCTACCGATGGCCGATTAACCGAGGCTGTGGCATGATCAACCCGTAATGGGGTGCCAATAGCAGAAGCAATAGAAAACAAAGCAAATTTACAATGGATAAAATGAACAGGCAAGTACGGAAGGGATACCCATACCGGAACAATAGGGGACTCCTCCGAACAGTGGAAATCAATGCTCCACTTAAAGATGCGCATGCCTCGACCATTAATGTACCAAGTCTGGCGCACCCAAACACGCAAATAATCTTCTTCCAAAGAGAGTTTGATCAACACATGCCGGTTGTCAAGTAAGGAGACTTGACAACTTCCTTTCAAACCCAGGGTTACAAAAAATCTCCGAATAATGTTCATAGAAGGCCGGCCAAATGAGAACTTACCAACGAGAGCTAATGTAAATGGTTTAGCCATGGCTTGTATTTCCGCTGCTATAAAATGGATGGCGGGCTCGCCACGATATAGGGAAGTTGGCTTAACCGATACTGTGGGTTCCGTAGAACCTGTAACTGCGTCAAGGAATGACTTATGAGGCCTAGGGGGGCTGTTGGGTTAAGGATGGATACTGGGTTCAAAACGGAGGCAAATGATGGCTTAGAAGGGGGAGGTTGGTTACGGGTTGCATGGTTGACATGGGCTGGACGGTGAGGGGCACTAGCCGTAACAACCTGAGGAGTAGGTAATGTAGGGCATTATGGGTCATGAGATGAGTTCGGAGGAGGGTGGTTGGAGGGAATCACCCCAAGCTGAGGCAAACCCATGACTGGCAGGGGAACATGGGGCTGTGACGTGGGGAGTTGAGAGGGATTATTGGGCTCAAGGCTCGGCCTAGGTAGGTCAGGCTGTGTGGGCTGGTTTGTGGGCTTACTTTGGTGTGTGGTGGCATGTTGTGAGCAGTGAGGGGAAGATGGACCTTGTGGCTCATCCGAGGCTACATGGACCCGTGGTAAGGGAGCCAATGGTAGCTTGGAGACGCCTGCAACGTGGCTGGCCTGGTTGGAATCGGTGGGTTGCATGATACCACACGCGGCAGCCAATAACGCGTGAGTTGGATGCATGAGGCGGCTAGGGTTTTCTGGAGCTGATATTGTTTGGCTAGACACGGGCTGCTGGGGTGGCCGGGACGGTAGATCTGCGGCAGGGGAGGGCACGGGTGGCTGGGGGGTATCACCTGCAGCCGGTTGGGTGGCCGTAGTTGCCGCGGTAGTGCTTGTGTCCCGAGAGCTAGGGTTTTGTAAAACGTGTGCAATGGTGGGCAGTGGAGGTTGTGGCGGCTGACGGGAAGCCGGATCTGCGTTAGGCAGGGTCGCAGGGACCTGAGGGTGAGGTCCGTCACAGCCCGCAGTGCAGGCGGCGGCAGTGGACGGGGAGGGTCCCGTGTTTCGCGTGGCTTCGTCACGGGTTTCACGGGTTTCATGCATTACGGACTTCGTGAGGTGGGGAGCCACGAGAGAGTTGCCGGTGGGAAGGGGGGTTTCTTGTGACGTCAAAACACCACCACTGGTAGCCATGGAGGCGGCGGCGTCAACATGCATGCTAGATGGCAAAACCCGCGCATGGCTGCCATGGCTTGGGGAGCCAAACAAGTGCTGCTGTGGTGGACGGGAGGGCTGAGCTTCAGCGGGTGAAGGCAGAGGTTGATGGTCTGAGGAGTGTGGGCGGTCACCAGCGGCTGGACGTGCGGCGGCAGTGGCTGCGACGGCGGTTAGAGGCGCCGGAGATCCAATTTGTTTGGAGGGGACCCGTGTACGTGAGGATCGTCGTGGTGCACGGGGAGGCTGGTGGAGGGATTGCTCAGGCTGGGGGAGGTGGCCGACAGTGGGGGGGTGCGCCGGTGGTGGCTGGTGACCACCACCTGCGGCCGGGCAAGCCATAGAGGAAAAAGAAATGGGTTTAGGGTTTCACGAGGAACGTTTTTTGCGTCATGAGCGTCGGTCTTTTGCTGTCAATTTTTTTAGTTATTCTCCCTCAAATCTCTCTTATTCTCCTTTTTTTTTTTTTTGTTGTACTCTATTATTTTTCTTGAATGATGGTTCCTCTTTTCTTTTCATGCATATTCCTTTTTATAACTCGAAATTAGGGCAACCAGAAGCTTACAGCCACGTGTCTTCCATTTTTCAAAACCTTGGATCGGAATATTTTAGTTAACACACACGAAATCTCATCTACAGTTGGTGCAACATCGTCTATAGGATTTTCACTGTTTCAGACTTGTTTTAATTCCTATGTAGCCAAGTTCTTTTGTCTCCTCTGCAAGCCTGTTGTAGCGGCATTCCATCCATAAAATTTGAATTTCTTGATCACCTACAATCGCACAAAATCAGAGCACCAAATGATCTAAAACAATATTAGGTTATCAAAATTAAATTTAAATATATTCTCATACAAAATATAATTAAAATGCAACAAAAACACATCATTTACTCTCTAAGTGATATCGGTTTAAGTCTAAAAATGCCATCATAACTTTCATTTCATAGAGTTATCAGTTGTCATGGCAGTTTATTTTGACTTAGAAGAAAATAATAGTTGTGTTTACATAATTCTAGAGAATATGGGGTGGGTTTATTTTCTCTTAATCTTTGGGTCTAAGTTCTACATGCTAGTATTTAAATTAGCATTGCAGGTTTGGAATAATTATTATTTGGCAACTGAATAGCCGTATTACAAAGTATTTGGTCCCTTGAAGTGCCAAAAATATATTCATAGAAATTTAGATTTCCTTGAATTAACCATTTATCACTTGCTTTTTCTATTTAGTTCAGCTTCTCATTGAAGACAATTCACATATGTAACATTTAGTATTAGAGAGATTGGTTATTATTCATAAACACAACATTTACCATCTCTTTTTCTATATTTTTGTTTTTTAAAAAATAATTAAATGATGAGTTAGTGGAAACCAATTCCATAAGTGTTGATTGGCAGAGAGTAAAAAAAATTAATGGCATCACGATGGGGAATCAACGGGAACAAAAGAAGGTGCTTCAATTTTTGGATTTAGTCCATTGAATGCATGCTGTGGTGGAAAGAGCTAAAGTTAGTAATAGAAAATACAATGATCAACGAGTAGATGAGACTCTTGTTCAAAACATTTTACCCTTGAGGACAAGGATATTCTCTAAGCGAAAGGGAATGATACAATCTTCCAAAAGTATCGAAAACATTTTCTAAGGAATATTGGGTCTATTTTGCTCCTAAATTTTAGGTTTTAGTTCTGTAAATTAGTACTTAGACTAGCATTACCGCCAATAATAAGAGGTTTGGAATATTATTTTTTGCCAATTGAATAATTATATTGGAAGGTATTTGGTTCCTCAAAGTACCAAATATATATTCATAGAGGTTTGGGTTTTCTTGAACTAACTCATTTATCACTTACTTTTTTTTTTTTAATTTTTATTTTGTTTAGAATCTTATTGCAGACAATTCATGTTTGTAACATTTTGTATCAAAGTTTGATTATTGTTCATAAACACAACACCTACCATCTCTTTTTCCATATTTTAGTTTTTTTTTTAAAAAATAATTAAAAGATGAAGTTATGAGAAGCCAAATCCATGAATGGTGATTGGCAGAGAGAGATGCAAAGTAATGACAAATTTACAGAAATAGCGATAATACTTTTGGATTTTTCAAATTTAACCCCTCAAATTTTTTTCTATCATAATTAGCCAAAGACTAATGTTTTGGATGAAATTGCCGCCATCACTTTCTTCAAATTATCAAGCAATGCCACTCTTTTGAAATGCCACTCCTGTAATACTCAAAAACGGGAAAACAAAGCTTCAAACACTCAACACCCTCAAAACCCTCAAAACCCTCAAAAACCTCAACACTCTCAATAAATCTCGACATTGTCAATATAGCAGAAGTATAAAATCATTAATTGGAGTGCATCTTGAAGGTTAGTTTTTGTTCTTACATAATATGGATTTTTAATGTATTAAGTGTAGGGTTTAAGTTGAAATTGATGTAGATTTTGTTGTAAATATTGTTATTTTTCATTTTTAAAGTAATGCAATTTGTTTAAAGTACTTAGGTTTGAAGTTAAAAAAAAATCATTGAAAACAGTAGAAACTTGAGTTAGAAATGAAACCAGATTTTGTGGGATACGCTGGGTGATAGGTGCCTGTTGCACATACATACCGCTGTGTTTTTGTGTGATAAGCACCTGTTGCTCACCTTATTGCATAAAATTTAACATGTCTCACGAAATTACAGTATGTGCAACAAGTTACTTTTTCGAGGTTATAACTTAGACTACATGTGTCCATTTTTTGCATATAATATACTATTTCGAAGTTTGCGATGAGACGAATGAAATCCATGACCTTTTTGGCCGTTCTTCCCCATGGTCAAATAAAAAATTAACCTCAATTTAAGTGTGACAAGTACCTGTTATGGCCGTTTGTGTGGCACCCATGTAAAATATATCGTATATTCATTTTATCATGTTTTGTAATGTGTAACCACATTTGTTTTATTTTAATATTTTTCAAGTTTAATGGATTTAGTTGTGCTTCAATTATGTTATGACGATTGGTGGGAGATGTTGGCGGATGGGTGTATGGAGTACGTGAATGGTAATAATACAACTTTTATTGTTCGAAAAGATTGTACGTTTGATCAGTTTCTAGCAAGAGTTTATGATGTTTTACAGATAAATCGTAATGAATACAATATCACTATAAAGACAATTTTGAGGTCTAGTAATACAATGTATCGTATATATTCACTAGCTATGGACATAGTTAACGACGAAATGGTCAAGATTGTGTTACATATGGCCTCTAATGTGGCCAATTACAGATGCATCTCTATATTTGTTACCACATCTCCTCTAGTTCGAAACCAAGATGTTGAGCCCTTTGTAGAAACATAAACTTCTTTTAGAGCAAACATCTCTGTCTCTAATATTGAAGAAGAGGTATTACCACAGACACTGTTCTTACAGCAACGTTACTCTCCACTCCACGACAACAATGACACCATTAATAACAATGGCATTACCGTAGTGGATGTTGAAGAAGAGGCATTACCACTAATAACGTCGTTAGAGCAACATTACTCTCCATTATACAAAAATGACTTCCGTAACAATGATGATCCTACTGATGACATCGACAATACAAAAGCAAATAATGTTTGTATCGAATCATATAATAATACAATGGACAATTATTTCAATAGTTTAGTTCATGATGGGGGTATCAGTCATTCTGATATTCCTACTAATGATAAGGATGAAGAGTAGAATGATATTTCTATTAATAACAGAGACAACGGACCTATTCCTTCAATGGTCTGTTCGAGAAGGAGAATAAAGTTGACCACCACGTAAATCTTACTCCAATTTTGCCTTCGAACTTGGTTGCTCCAAACTTGATTAGGAATTATAATTATGATGATACTGGTGTGGGTAATGATTTTATGAAAATATTGCAGCAATGGTTTTATGATAGGAAAATTGTGGTTGAATCGATAAGTACTTGTCAACAACGTGAGCAGATGAAATAGCCTATGACAAAGAATGACTATTCGTCCAGTGTCTCAGTATCAATTTCATGTGTTGGGTGGTGGTATTAAAGAGGGGATAGTTGACATGGTGACAAGACTTGCTCCTGTAAAGAATTCAAACTTGATCAGCTTGTTTGTGCACATGCAATTGCTGCTTGCCTAACCATATGAGTGGATTACATAAGTCTTTGTTCTATTTTTACACTAAAGAATCATTGGTGATGACTTATGCACAACCAGTAGAGCAATTTGGCAACATGGCAGATTGGGAGGTTCCAAAGGAAATTCGAGATGTGAAAGTTAATCTACCAGTAGAGGCACCACCATCTGGTCGTCGTCAAAAGCTAAGAATACCCTGTATTGGTGAAGATGTAAACAAGAGAACTATAATATGTGGACGGTGCAACGAAGCGGGCCATAACCGTAAGAGACGCAAGAATTTCATTGCATCGAATCGAAACTAATTGTATCGTTCCAAATACTTATATATTTTAAGAGCTTATTTTTTCCTTTTTACAGAATTATAAATGATGAAGTATTTAATTTGAATTATATTGTGAAATAATTATTTAAATTGTATCTGAAAAAGAAAAATTCTGTATACATCAATATTCAAATGAATACAATAGTCTAAAGTCTAATATCATCATTAAATATGTCCACAACAATCTTCTTCCTAAAGTACTGCCCGTGCCTACCACTAAAATCAAGTCTAAGTCCAAACATTAAATACTTTGTAAACATCAACAAAAAAAATGCCGCAATCGCCACTTCCAAGCTCTTGTTATGGCATATCCTTCACTACTTTGACTTTCCAAGGGTCGGCACTCCGTAGCTCCTATCGAATGTCGTAGAAGCCAACGTCTTCAAGCCATTAAGGGAAAACAACTTCAACTGACTTGAAGTTCTGCTCGTAATTATCTTCACGATATTCCAACAACGAGTTATAAATCTACACATTCTCTCTACGAAGGTCCACTGGGGCTACTATATAGTGATCGCCGCCTAGATTCACAGGAATGAATACCTGAATACACAAATTATTGTAAATTTATCATCTTTGTTGTGTCTACAAGCCGTTAAAAAAAAACATATTAGATTATGTACCAATACACACTATATCGACGTCTATGAACCGTTTGGACATGATATCTGGCCGCCCATCAATATAGCTATTGAAGTTGTAGCTATACTATAATGAATTGACATCATCGTCATCGTTGTTCCATATTTGCTTCAAGAACATTAGTAGAAATATTACATGCAAAATAAAAAATTACAAGGATTCAAAGCATTAAGAGATAAGATACTAAATAAATTATTATAAGTTTTATAAAGTCATTACCCAAAAAAAAGTACCTGTGTGCGTGACACAAATACTGCCTTTACTTTTCGCTAATCAACCGGAAGTACTCATGAATATACTGTGGAGAAAAAGAAATATGTCAATTTAGAATATAAGAGAATATAGAAAACTTCAAGAAATAAAATTCAACATTATTTACCTCATCCGTTAGCCATCCAAGTGAAAGCGTGGCCCAACAGTATTTTGAAAAAATTGGTACGACTGTTGGATGGTGCAATCCACTGTGATTTTATCGGCAGACCATTGATCGAACTCATGAAATAGCCTTGGATCCTCTAGTCCTCTTAGTGGGTTTATATCCACACTCGTTCTTTTTTCGATCTCACGGTCCATTATTCGAGTGTGGGTAGAGGCTTCACATTCCTCACTCTCTTAAAAGGAGGTATCATGTAAAGACTATTCAACATGTAAGCAGGCCAGTAAGGACATTTAAACTTACTTATGCTCGGTGGTGGCCTTAGTTAGCATTAGACGCTATCACCACTTAGGTCCTTGTAGAAGCTTGTACAATGACACGGGATTGTGATTATCATGATCATTAACATAAGTATAAACTCTACAGTCATCGGAAACCTGTCGATTTATGCAAGACAAACATATTGAACTCATATTGGAATTAAAAAGGCAGAGAAAAAACAAATATTAAAATATTAAACTTGCTCACTGTATACGAGCTTCGAAACTGAGGGAATCATCATATGACCACTTGGATGTACCCATCGATGTTTGAATGAATAAACCCCATGACCACTTTTCTAAACTCCCTTTATGCTTTGCGCTCTGCCTCAAATGCCGACCTAAGTTTAGCACATAGAACGATCAATCCTGTTCATCCGTTTTATGACATAGTCATACCTAAACTTATCCTTAACTGTTATTAAGCAACAAACATGTAACGAGATTGTGTTAAAAGTATTTATTAATTTGTATACAAGAAATGAAAATGATCATTAATGAGGATGTAACCTCTGAATCTTGTGTGTCATCAAAATTGTGTGATCGATCGTCATTCTTAGTTGCAACAGGCTCATAAATTTTGCTGCCATGTGTTCCGCTTATGGTGTCCTGAGGCTCATGTACTTCTTCCCGAATGAGCGACGCATTGATTGTAGGTTGATGTTGCACTGATACATACAAAATGATATAACAATAGACAAGATTATCGAGTCTTAATGATGGTTTAAAGTATATATATAATGTACTCAATAATACCTACATTACGAACTCATTTTGGGATGTATGGCGCATGATCCTCCACAGTCTTCCAATAATTTTTTATCTTCTCCTTTGCATTTAGTTAGATGATTTGTATAACATTTCCCTTCCATAAAGTAGACAAAATTTTATGTTGAAATAGCCATATAATACTTAATAACATTAATGATTATTTTGTGCATATAATACTTACAATATAAGTGTGTTCATTGAAAAACAAATGCACGACATCATAACTTATTTTTGAAGAACTAAATGTCTTTCATTTAAGATGTGGGGAATCTTCTTCTTTGTTTCTCATAGCCACTCTGATGCAGCCTCTGAATCACTTCAAAAAGCCAAGGCTACAACAAGCAAAGTTACAGAATCAGAAAAAATAACTTCGTGAATTCATAAGTAGATATACGAAATTAATTTTTTAAAAAATTACCCACCTGAACTCCATGATTGAAGCCATAAAGATTGTATTTCTCAATATTATGAGGAAGGATCTTCTAAGCGATCATTATTAAATTTCTCGGCTTTTTGGTTTATTGCATTATCAATACTGTTGTATATCGTTTCTCATATATACGACTCCATGAACGACTTCGAAAGTGATATATATCATCAACAAAATTAATCAATTGGAAATTAGCTTGCCTGTTATCATTTCTTCCATTCCATACCCTATCTGCAAAGTAATATAACACGATTTTGAGGGCGGTGGCATCGTCGTCCATAGCACAAAAGTTCAAAATGGGAAATGCAACATTCAACTGTTTGAGAGTCAAGTCTTTAGACATATCATTAAAATACTCATGGAGTAATCCATGGTGCACTGGTGGTTTTTTGGTATGATGTGTCGACCACCTGAAAATCCTGTAACTAGGTACCACTCTCCAATTGATAAACGTGTCAAGTGCTCTCCTATTTGAAACTACAACTGATCTTCATTGGTTTCTTCATGTGCCACTTGCCTAAGCAATAGGTTATGGATTATAACACCACTGAATGTAGAACTCTCCAAATTCATGAAGTGCCCGAAAATATCACTCTTGAATAACGATAATTATTTGCCCGTTAATTTACTCCGGATAGCTTCAACGACTACTTTAAATTTTGATTTCTTCGTAATACGGCCCGGATAATGATCATCAAAGCTTAATTTCATCACACCAGGATTCTTCCTCAGTGCGGGTGGATTACGCTTTGCCAATTTCTTTTGCACCATGTGTCCATAACAAAATCAAATTTCTATTCGTTATTAAAATTTACAAAATTATTATAATAAAAGTTTAAATAAAAATTATGAAAAAGTTACAATAAACACAAATTGTGCAACATAATGCATCATCTGTGCACAATCTATGTTAACATAGCCCATGTGTGTTTGTGCCGGGCTTCTGTCGCACAAAACACACACTGTGTTCTTCTTCTTGTGCGACTGGCAGTGTGTCACACATTCGTGTGCGATGGGCTGCCAGTCACACAAGAATATAGAGACTGTGTTTTCTTATGGAGCTCCCATCGCACAAAACTCACACTGTATTTTTGTGCGACGAGTAGCCTATCGTACAAAAATACAGTGTGTTGAGCCCGATACAAACACATAGGTTCTATGTTTTTATGCGGTGCTTGTTGCCCATCACACAAATTTAGTGCGATGGCCAGGCCATATTGCGAGTTTGGGGCGGTGGCCACCCATCGCACCAACTATGGCTTAACCTCCCCAGCCACCACCAACGATATCCACAATCCAT
This sequence comes from Murraya paniculata, assembly GCA_030449075.1. Lineage (NCBI taxonomy): Eukaryota > Viridiplantae > Streptophyta > Magnoliopsida > Sapindales > Rutaceae > Murraya > Murraya paniculata. The sequence continues at coordinate 3,361,751 of JAEVFN010000009.1, forward strand.
CACCACCACCACCACAACACACAACAACAACAACACAACAACAATAACACAAAATCGTAACACAAACAGAGAGAAGCAATATTTCACCTAGGTTTTGAAATTTTAACAGTTGATTTTGGAGATCTTGGAAGATTTTGAACGCATTTTAGGTTATTCAGGTTGTCGAGATGGACTTCGGTGCTGTTCTAAACCACCGACGATGTGTGAGGGATTTTGGTGATACAACTTTTGGTGAGAGGGGGAGGATTTCGGCCACAGAGAACGATGAAAATGGTAGGGGTAGTTTGGTCCTCAAATTTTATATGTGGCTAATTTTAATAGAAAAAAACTTGGGGGGTTAAATTTGAAAAAGGCAAAAGTATAATGGTTATTTCTATAAATTTCCCCAAAGTAATGGCATCATGATGGGGAATCAACGGTAACATAAGGAAGTGATTTTGGATTGACTTCGTTGAATATATGCCGTGCTGGAAAGAGCTAAAGTTGGTAAATGGAAAACACAATGATCAAGGGCCAGACGAGCACTCTTGCTTAAAAAATTTACCCTTGGGAACTAGGACATTTTCAAAGGAGAAGGGAATGATACAGTCGTCCAAAAAATAATTTTTAGATAATTTTATTCTGAGATTATCTTTTTGCTCTTTTGAGTTGTTATCATAATATATTTTGACTTACAGAAAATGAAAGTTGTTTTTACATAATTATAGGGAGCGTGAGATTTATTGTGCTCTTAATCTCTAGGTAAAAATTCTATAAGCTAGTATTTAAACTGCATTGCAACCAATAATAACAGGTCTGAAATATTATTTTGTAGCACTTGAATAGTTGTATTGAGTAGTATTAGTCCCTCAAAGTACTAAAAACCTATTTATGAAAATTTAGATTTTCTCAAAATTACTGACTTTTCTATGTTGTTTAATTTCTCATGATTGACAATTCATGTAAGTAACAAATCGCCCAAATATGTAGAGCTGAGACTTTGCAGGCTCCCGAAACTCTTTGCGTTTGGTTCTTTGCTAATTTGCACTCTTTGCAATATTCATTCTCTTCCTGTTTTCCCTTATTATTTCCGTGAAATTTGGTGTTTATTAATTGTCAATTAATTTCCATGAAATTTGGTGTTTTATTAACGTGATGTGAAAGTAGTATGAAGAACATACCTCTAACACAAATAAAATTGGTGGATCATAATTTATATGCACTACTTTCTTTCTTTTATAATAGTGACTTGACATAAATTATTAGGTTGTTATACAAATAATCGAATTTAGGTTGTTATACAAATAATCGAAGATGATTCACCCTTTACTTAATTCATAATGTACAATTATCCCAACAAATCAATCAATAAGGGTCATGGGATAAATTTTCTTTAAGGTTATAAAATTATTTTGTGGGTCCAAAATAAGCTTTGTTTTAATACAATATTTGCACCAAACATAAAATAGCATAAATTTTCTATGAATTATGGGCAATTCGTAAGTTAACATTTTTTTTTTTCCATAGCTTGCAGCCTAGCAAATCGAAGAGCTTGAATGTGCCTTAATTGAATCCAGCGGATGATATTAAAATTATCGAAAAGTAGAAGCAAGTGATAAACCGGCTGAACTGGTTATTTTAAGTGATGGGCACGGTTTAATCTATGCCTGAGTAAGTCTTACTGATTTCAAATTGAATGAGATTCCCTTTTATTGGATGGTCGTACATCGTTTATAATAATTAACATCGTTTATAATAATTAAACTTGCTCATGTATCTTCTTAACATTGGATGACTCTGCGCTGAACAAGATCACTGGGATTTGGGAGTTTGTTTACATTAGTGAACTTACCAGTCCCATAACATACCACCATTGTATGTCCTTATAAACGACCTCCTCTTAATCAGTAGAACAATCCTTGAAAAAAATATTTATATTGCTTGAAATATAGTTATAATGATGATGATAATTAATTAAAGAATAACCAAATGAGATGAGATTAAGAGTTTCCTAAAGATTTCTTAATTTTTTTTCCCACAATTTAACTATTATGCACTGAAATATATATCCGCACTATATCAATTAAGAATATTAAATGAATCAAAATTATTTTAAATAAAAGTAATTCAATTCAAATAAATTTACTATGACTTCAGAATATACACACACACAAAGAATTAAAATAATTGATATTGTTAATTATAGTATTTTAATTATGTTGTTGGAGAATAAAGAAAATTACATTCTTAATTTTATGACACTGAACCCGAAGAATGATTACCGTTAAAGTATGACCATTAACTTAAAATTGTAATCATTAAACGTAAAATCATTGAGTATTACACGAAACCATTAATATTGAACCTAAAAAATTCATGAAACTAATGTAACATGAAATCTAGGACTACTGAGTTAAAATTGTAATTATGAAATGGAGCATTACATGAAATCACTGTCATTGAACCTGGCAACAATCCTACCATTAAGCATGAAATTAATGGAAGTTTAGGGCCATCAACTTAAAATTGTAATCATTAAATTTTGTTGAACTTAAAATTGTAATCATTAAATTTTGTTGAAGTGTGAACTGGAAAAAACAGCAGATGGGTGCATGTGTGACGTGTCGTCTCTTGGATAATGAAGGATGTGACATGTCGATTCAACATATGTTTTACTGCTGTATGACATGGGATCATAGTCAGGTTAGAATGAATAAGTAATGCACGTGACATGGCACGTGCATCACTTATGGAATACGGCATCTGCAGGTGCCGTTTTGCCCTCGGATCAAATGGGAGTCGAACACGTGGCCTTCAGCTTCCTCTTCAATTGCCGTTAAGTCTGTTACAAGGCGGAAAAAATTCTGGGAAGAGAGCAAGAAACCCATAACTGCAGAGTAATAGCAGAGGGGGTGTTTGGTAGCTAAGGTAGAGATCTTTTCCAGCCGTCATCTCCCTATATAATGGCTGGTACAGGAAGGGGAAATGGGGGTAGATAGAAACTTCTCTGTAATCTTGTATTCTTGACCTTGAGTATTAGTGAAAACTTCTTCATTCTTCTTCAAGTGGATGGAGGCTGCATAGCCGAACCACTATAATCTTCTGGTGTCATCCTTATTGCTTATTCTTGTTCTTGATTTACCAGAGTGTTTTGTTTCTACTAAATTGATACAACATCAAAAAACCATCAGGCGATTAAACCATTAGGTCATGATCTTGCAAATCAGAAGCTTAAGCATGGATCTCGGGTGGTGAATTAGCCTGTTATTGCTGTCTGATTCACAACAAATTGGTGTCAGAGCTCCTTACTTAAGCCTTGTTTTTTCAAGATGTCGATTCCAAAACTGGAACTTGATAAGTTCATAGGTGAAAATGATTTCCATCTATGGAGACTCAAGATGAGAGCCCTGCTCGTACATCAAGGTTTAGAGGAGGCTCTTGGAGAAGAAACATCATCCAAGAAACCAAGAAAAACCTCAGATGAAGACCTGCCAGATATTCTTGATAGGGCACACAGTGCAATTATACTCAGTCTTGGTGATGGTGTTCTCAGGGAGGTTGGAGGAGAAAAGATTGCAGCTGGGTTGTGGAGAAAACTTGAAGATACATACACTAAGAAGTCCATGGCAAGAGGCGTGCTACAAAAAAAAAAAACTGTATACTCTGCAAATGGAGGAAGGATCTTCAATCTCAGATCACATTGATGCATTTAACAAGTAATCTTGGATCTTGAAGACATAAATGTGAAAATTGATGATGAGGATAAGGCCATGATACTGCTGTGTTCTCTACCAAACTCTTATGAACACCTGGTTGATACCCTGATGTATGGAAGGCAAACCCTCCGATTAACTCTGAGCTCTCTAACTACCAAAGAATTCAGAGAAGCAGAGGGTCTAATTGCAAGAGGCAGGCCAGAGAAAAGAGATGGGCCAAAAGGAAAGAAGAGAGATCAAAGTCCAAGCCAATGAACTTGAAATGTTTTCAATGTCATAAAGAATGACATTTCAAAAAGGACTGCCCAGAAGGAAATTAAGAATAAGGATGGAAGAGAGAGAGGTGGAGATGCTGCTGTTGCATCAGAAGCTCAAGATTCTGATGGTTATGACTCCTCTGGTGTTTTGATAACCTCAAGTGGAAAGTCTGAAGGTAATTGGGTACTTGACTCTGGCTGTTCATTTCACATGTGCCCTGATAAGTCTATATTCATTAATTATCAAACCTGTGATGGTGGGATAGTAATGATGGGAAATAATGCTTGTTGTAGAGTTGTAGGAAAAGGCTTGATTAGGCTTAAACTGTCAGATGGGTCGATTAGGGAATTAGTGATGTAAAACATGTCCCTGAACTAAAAAGGAACCTAATTTCCCTTGGAATGCTGGATAGATTAGGCTGTACAATCAAGCTGGAATCTGGAACTTTGAAAGTGTTAAAAGGGTCAATTGTGATAATGAAAGGGGTTATGAGTAATGGTCTATACGTACTCAAAGGGACTGCTGTAACTGGAGAAGTCAGTCTCTCAAACCAGGGTCAAGATAGGACAATGCTGTGGCACTTAAGACTTGGCCACATGAGTGAAGGGGGCTTGAGAGAACTAGATAACAGGGGGTTTTTGGAGTGGATAAGATAGAAACCCTAAGATTCTGTGAAGAGTGCATCCTAGGTAAATCTTCAAGAATCAAGTTTAAAACTGCAGTGCACAGAAGTAAGGGTACACTAGAATATTTCACTCAGATCTGTGGGGACCAGCACAGACTATCTCTCAAGGTGGAGCTAGGTACTTCATGTCCCTTATAGATGACTTTTCTAGAATGGTCTGGGTGTATGTGTTGAGGAATAAGGATGAGGCTTTTGAAAAGTTCAAAAACTGGAAAACCTTACTAGAAACACAGACAGACAGAAAAGTCAAAAGATTAAGAACTGACAATGGCTTAGAATTCTGCAATAAGAGGTTTGATGATTACTGTGTAGAATGTGGAATTTCCAGACACAAAACAGTACGAAACACACCTCAACAGAATGGACTTGCTGAGAGGATGAACAGAACATTGATTGATAAAGTAAGATGCATGGATTCACTCTAAGTTGCCCATGTCTCTGTGGGCAGAAGCTTGTCTACTGCTTGTTATATTGTTAACATGAGTCCTTCATCGGGTATCAATTTCAAGACACCAATGGAACTATGGTCAGGAAAACCAGCAATTATTCAGAAATGAAGATTTTTGGCTGCCCTGCATATGCTCATATTAAGCAAGGCAAATTAGAACCAAGAGCCTTGAAATGTGTTTTTTTGGGATATCCTGAAGGTGTTAAAGGCTACAAACTGTGGTGCACTGATTTGAAACCACCAAGGGCAATAATAAGCAGGGATGTAGTATTTAATGAGGCTGGATGCTTCATTTAAAAGCATCTAACAAACGGAGTGAGCTACAGCAGGACAAAGCTGAAAAGTCTCACCTGGAGGTGGAGATTTCAGGTGAGAAAGTAAGGAAGAGCTCATCCAAAAACCCAAGGCAAAGTCCAGTTTCTGGAGCAGAATTCTCAGATTCAGATTGTGAAGCAGATGCTGATTAGACTATCAGAATTATCAACTAGCCAGGGACAGAAAAAGAAGGACAGTAAGGCCACCTAAGAGGTATGCATATGCTGACTTGATAGCATATGCATTAACAGCAGCACAAGAGATGTCAACTGAAGAACCCAAAACTTACAAAGAGGCCACTGAAAGTACAGAATCAGATAAATGGATAGCTGCTATGGATGAGGAAATCAGATCATTGGAGAAAAACCAAACATGGGACCTAATTCAGAAGCCAGCAAATAAAAAGGTGGTTGGTTGCAAATGATCTACAAGGTTAAGGAGGTTATACCTGGTGTTGAGCCACAAAGATACAAAGCAAGGCTTGTAGCCAAAGGATTCACACAGAGGAAGGAATTGACTTCACATAAGTTTTCTCTCCAGTGGTTAGACACACTTCCTTGAGGATTCTGCTGGCACTAGTTGCTATCAATAACTTACATCTTGAACAAATGGATGTAAAAACAGCTTTCCTACATGGAGAACTGGAGGAAATGATCATGATGTCCCAGCCAGAAGGCTACATTGATCCAAAGAGACCAGATTGGGTCTGCCATCTCAAGAAGTCATTATATGGCCTCAAACAATCACCAAGGCAGTGGTACTTGAGGTTTGACTCGTTTATGCTACAACATGACTTTCACAGGTGTCAATTTGACTGTTGTGTTTACTATAAAGACTTGGAAGATGGTGAGAAAGTCTATCTGCTACTGTATGTGGATGACATGTTGATAGCCTGTAAGCATACAAGCCAAATAGATGCTATCAAGGAACAGCTGAAGGTGAGTTTGAAATGAAGGACCTGGGGGAAGAAAAGGATTTTAGGTGTTGAGCTAACCAGATAGGGAGAAGAGGACTTTTCCTCTCACAAGGAAAGTACATTCAAAAGGTACTTGAAAGGTTTGGAATGGCTAAATCTAAGTCAGTACAAACACCTATGGCTGCCCATTTCAGACTGTCTCATCAGCAGAGCCCACAAACTGCCCAAGAAGAATCTGAAATGAGCAAAATACCGTACTCAAGTGTTGTAGGTTGCCTGATGTATGCCATGATATTGACAAGACCTATATCTCCTATGCAGTCAGCTTAGTGTAGGTACATGGCTAATCCAGGCAAACAACATTGGAAGGCTGTAATGTGGTTTGAGATATCTAGCAGGAACATCTGACTATGGATTGTATATGGCAGAACAATTGAAGAAAACATCAGAGTCATTGGCTATGTAGATGCTGATTATGCAGGCGACAGATAGAAGAAGATCCCTTAAGGTTATTTTTTCTCAATAAATCAATGTGCCATTAGTTGGAAAGCTACATTGCAAAGTGTTGTGGCACTGTCAATACAGAAGCTGAATACACTGCAGCTGCTGAAGCAATAAAGAAGCCTTATGGCTTAAAGGGATAATATCATAACTGGGATATAATCAGAGGCAAATGACAGTTTTCTGTGATAGTCGAGTGCAATTTTTC